>JARBWK010000011.1:63724462-63871962 GCA_030556195.1 Anolis apletophallus
ATTTTGCCGATAGACTTGCAGTCATGACCACTAGACCGGATTCTGTATTTTGCTGATAGACTTGCAGTCATGACCACTACACTGGATTCTATATTTTGCTGATAGACTTGCAGTCATGACCACTACACTGGATTCTATATTTTGCCGATAGACTTGCAGTCATGACCACTACACTGGATTCTATATTTTGCCGATAGACTTGCAGTCATGACCACTACACCGGATTCTATATTTTGCTAATAGACTTGCAGTCATGACCACTACACTGGATTCTATAATTTGCTGATAGCAACTTTTGTGGATGCAACCTAGAATCACATTGGCCTTTTTCACCTCAGAATCATATCTCCCCTTCATACAGCAAATCCCAACAATTCCCTCTTATCTGTAACCTGCAAAAGGTCTTACCTATGATACTGATTTTGCAGGAACTGAAATTCCTCCTTGATTCGGTCCAGGACCTCAGGGTAAGTGAGCTTCAGGGCCTGGGGAGTGGCGGAAACAACACTGGCAGCACTGGTGGCCACTGTTGGGGCCGGCAGGTGGGCCTGGAAAGGACAGAAAGAGAAGGCACCCATTATCTCCTGCCTCCAGTGAGAGTTTTACCTGTCTCTATTACCTTGTTAATAGAAAAAGACCAGAGAAGCTTTACTGGGCTTCCAATGGGCTTCCAGTGGGTGGGAGTTCCACAGGCCACCAGCAAGAAGACCCTCGTTCTCCATCCCAAAAATGTACTCCTCCATCCCAAAAGTCTACCTATGAAAAGGGTTGAGCTGTATTGTTTTTAGTGTTGTAAGGAAAGCAGGATAATATATGTATATGGAGAGAGAGCATGACATGGAGAGGCGAGTATGAAATAAAAGAATTATTATTACATTAATTTAAAAAATAACATTAATAATTATATATATATATATATACACACACACACACACTAATACTATCGAGCCACAAGGAAATGTGGGTGAGAAATAAAATCACTATTATTATAATGTTAATAATTATTTTATTATTTATAATATTATATTATTATATTTATTATATACCTATAATATAAGAACAATATCGAGCCAAGAGGAGAGGCAGGTAAGAAATAAAAATATTACTATACTGAAAATTATATTACCATTTATATTATTATTGACAATCATATTATTTATTATACTGTATTATCATTCTCTCTCTCTAAATATATACATTTGAGCCAAGAGGAGAGGCAGCTAAAAAATTAAATTATTATTATATTGATAATTATATTAATATTTATTCTATTCTATTATATTTATTACATATACATATACATATATAATAATAATAATAATAATAATGAGCCACAAGGAGAGGCAGGTAAGAAAAAATATTATTATAGTGATAATTATATTATTATTTATTGTACTGTATTATATTTATTAAATATCTATAATAATAATAATAATATTGGGCTACAAGGAAAAGCAGGTAAGAAATAAAATTATTATTATTATTACTATCATCATCATATATACTATTATTATTATTTCTAGCATTTATACCCCGTCACTTCTCTACCCCTGAAGGGGGACTCAGGACGGCCTACAAAGGGCACCGATACAATGCCACTACATAACAGTTACAGTAATAAAAAATTAAACATGAATCATAATTAAAAACAGTATATCCGCAATCATTAAAACAGTAAAACAATCTCATTAGCCATATCGCCATTCTGGTCGAAGTCCCTCGAAGTCCCAGCTACATACAACTACTGTCTGAAAGCCTGGTCCCAATACCATGATTTAATTTTTTTCCTGAAGGCCAGGAGGGAGGGAGCAGATCTTACTTTATTTGGGAGTGTGTTCCATAGATGGGGGGCCACAGCCGAGAAGGCCCTGTTTCTCATCCCCGCCAGACACACTATTTTAGGAACCTCGCACTCATTGGGTTGCTGTGAGTTTTCCGGGCTGTATGGCCATGTTCCAGAAGCATTCTCTCCTGACGTTTCACCCACATCGACAACTCACACTCATTGCTTCTTGATTTTGACCCCTTTATGGTCCTATTCCCCTTAGATAACACTATCCACAATTCTAGTTTTTAATCACATTCTTCTAATTCATACATCCAACAGTTGAAATCTGCCCCAATAACAATAACAGTAATAATAATAGACCCAAAATAACCTACCGGAGGCCGGTTTTGCGGGAACATCCTTGAAATAAAACCATAGGGTTTCGGCGGCTGTCTGTTCCTCTTTACCTGTGGCAAACCAGGAATCCCTGAGAAAAACACAAGAAAACACATTAAATCTTCCAAAGATTGCGATCTTCTCTTACAGTTTTGGTGCAAAAGAAAGCAACAGGAGAACCGTGAAAAACCAAAGGAACATGGGAATGTGCAGTCTGTTCCATTCCAATGAGGCAAAGCAAAAACATGCAAAGAAAATCAATGATGATGATAATATGTACAAATCTCTATCTCTATCTGTATCTGTATATCTGTATATCTGTATATCTGTATATCTGTATATCTGTATCTGTATATCTGTATCTGTATACCTTTATAAAACGGAATGTTTGTATGTGTGTATGCGGAGGGCGGGAGGGCAGAAGGGCGGAAGCAGCCACTTTCACAGGCCAGGGCGGATATGTGGCAGCCACTTTCACAGGCCAGGGCGGATATGTGGCAGCCACTTTCACAGGCCAGGGCGGATATGTGGCAGCCACTTTCACAGGCCAGGGTGGATATGTGGCAGCCACTTTCACAGGCCAGGGCGGATATGTGGCAGCCACTTTCAGAGGCCAGGGCGAATATGTGGCAGCCACTTTCACAGGCCACAGCGACCAGCGCGGGTGATGAACCTGCACCAAACTTGGTACACATAACCCCCCTAACCCCCTTTACGTCCTGGCGCGGGTCGGGGGACATGACCCACGGATTATGGGATTTGTAGTACTTTCCAACACTTTGGTTCCCACAGACCACTGAGGCCACCAAAATGACCAATACAGACCACACTCAGCACACACAGCCCCCATGACCCACTCTACGTCCTGGTGCAGTTCGGAGGAGGGTGGACCATGGATGATGGGACTTGAAGTGCCTCTACTCACTTCCCAAGTCCGCTGCAACCCTCATCCAATCACTGATCGAGACCAAACTTGGCACACATAACCCCCATGACTGCCTTCACGTCCTGGTGAGGTTTGGGGGAGGACTGACAATGGATGATGGGATTTGTAGTACTTTTACACCCCTCTGTTCCCACAGACCACTGTGGCACCCAACAAACACTGATAAAGACCACACTTGGCACACAGAGCCCCAGTGACCCAGTCCACATCCTACTGAAGTTTGGAGGGGGACAGAACATGGATGATGGGTCTTGCAGTACCTTCCCTCACTTTCCAAGACTGCTACGAACCTAATCCTATGATTGATCAACACCAAACTTGCCACACAGAGCCCTCATGAGCCACTCTACATTCTGGTGCACTTTGGAGGAGGGTGGACCATGGATGATGAGACTTGAAGTACCTCTACTCACTTCCCAAGTCTGCTGCGACCCTCATCCAATTACCGATTGAGACCAAACTTGGCACACATAACCCCCATGACTGCCTTCACGTTCTGGTGAGGTTCGGGGAGGACTGACAATGGATGATGGAATTTGTAGTATTTTCACCCCTCTGTTCCCACAGACCACTGTGGCCCCCAAAAAAACACCGAGAAAGTCCACACTTGGCACACAGAGCCCCAGTGACCCACTCTACATCCTACTGAAGTTTGGAGGGGGGAGAGAACATGGATGATGGGACTTGCAGTACCTTCCCTCACTTCCCAATCCTGCTACAAACCTAATCCAATGACTGATCAACACCAAATCTGGCACACAGAGCCCTCATGACCCACTCTACAGCCTGGTGCAGTTTACTGTGAGACGGACCACGGATGATGGGACTTGAAGTACCTTCACTCACTTCCGAAAAAAGAATGCATCCCTCATCCATTCACCAATACAGAACAAACTTAGCACACAGAGCCCCAAGACCCAATCTACATCCTACTACACGTTGGGGGGGGGGGGCAGAGATGATGGGACTTGCACTACCTTCAGTAATTTCATGATACCACTGCAACTCCCAATAATGATGGATCAAGACCAAACTTGGCACACAGAGCCCCCATGACCCACTCTACATCCTGCTGCGCTTCACAAATAACCCGGGCAGGGCCGGGTCCCCAAGCTAGTATATAATAAAGCGGAATGTCTGTATGTATGTTTGTATGTTTGTGGGTTTGTATGTATGTGGCAGCGTTCTAATTGGCTGCCACTTTCACAGGCCACAGCGACCAGCGTGGGTGATGGACCTGCACCAAACTTGGTACACATAACCCCCCGACCCCCTTTATGTCCTGGTGCGGTTTGGGGGAGATGGACCATGGATTATGGGATTTGTAGTACTTTCAAACACTTTGGTTCCCACAGACCACTGTGGCCACCTAAAGGGACCAATACAGACCACACTTGGCACACACAGCCCCCATGACCCACTTTACGTCCTGGTGCTGTTTGGAGGTGGGTGGACCACAGATGATGGGACTTGCAGTACCTTCAGTAATTTCATGATACCACTGCAACTCCCAATAATGAGGGATCAAGGCCAAACTTGGCAGACAGAGCCTCCATGACCCACTCTACATCCTGGTGCTTGTTTGATGATGGGACTTGCGTACCTTCAGTAATTTCACCATGCAACTCCCATAAAGAGGGATCAAGGCCAAACTTGGCAGACAGAGTCAGTGCCTGGTGTTGTTTTACACCACATGATGGGACAGTGCCTTCACACCACCACTGTGAGCCACATAAATAACTGCTACAGACCAACTAATAAGTTTCTCAAAAAACCCGTACACCGCCGGGTCCCCAAGCTAGTATATAATAATTAGTGTCTCAATGACCATCTGTTGGGAGGGATTGGATGGTGTTTTCCTGCCTGGCAGAATAGGGTTGGACTGGATGGCTCTAGAGGTCTCTTCCAACTAGAAATCTGTGGTTCTATTATTATCTGTTTTCTATCTATACACATAATAAAAGTGAAAATATGTATGCGTGTACGTGGCTGGGATGTCCACTTACACAGACAAGCTCATGCCTCAACAAACAGCTACAGCTCCCACTCCTCAGGAGACACCAATGGCCCTCCCTCCAATGACATTGCAGGTTATAGAGAGTGCCATGAACATGTCCAAGAGCCCTGCCAGTGTCCTCCACAAACACCACACTGCCCACCACCCAAGTGAAGGCTTTCATACGGGGACAATTTCATCTGCATTTCCTCCACCACAGACATCCCAGTGTTTCTGACTCTCTCCATTGGTGTGGAATTTGCATGACCCCGCCCACTTCCTCTCCCTTAACCCTTTCCTATTCTTTTCTATGGCACACATCAAACAGAGGAATTGATCACCAACTGAACATGCCAAAGACGTTTGGGGAGAATTCAGCATGATTTATAGGAGTTCTAGCTACTGGGATTTATAGTTCACCTGCAATCTATGAGCACTCTGAACTCCACCAAAGATAGCACTGGACCAAACTTGGCACACACAGCCACCATGATCAGCAAAAAAATACTGAAGGTCTTTGTGGAAAATTCACCTTGATTTGTGGGAGTAGTGGTTCACCTACATCAGAGAGCACTGTGAACCCAAACACCGATGGATCTGGACCAAACTTGGCACAAACCCAATACACCCAAATTTGAATACTGGAGAAGCTTGGGAGAAATTGACCTTCCTTCTAGGAATTGTAGTTCACTTCCATCCAGAGGCACTGTGGCCACCACCGATGACGAATCTGGACCAAATTTGGCACACAGAACCTCCATGACCAACTCAACCTACTGGAGGGATTTGATGAGAGTGACCCCACCATGGTGGGAGTTGTAATTCATCGTGCAGCCAGAGAGCACACTGAACCCCACCGAGGATGCATCTAGAGCAGACCTGGGCAACCTACAGCCCGCGGGCCGGATTTGGCCCGGCAGCCGATTCTGTCCAGCCCGTGGAGAAGGGCGCCGGGGGCGGGGCCAAGAGGAAGGGGTGCCGCTGCTGCCATCCCATCGCGGGTTGTGGGGACTGCGTCGACCGGGAGCAGTCGGCGAGCTGCGGCAACTGATCGCCCTGGCGACCCGGAAGACTTGATCATCTTCCGGTTCGCCAGGTCATCACCCACCGCAGCTCGCCGATTGCTCCCGCTGCAGGCCCGAATCGCCTCCCGGGATGGCAAGCACTCCAAAGCTGGGATGGCAAAGCTGCCCTCCATGGCAGGGCGATCAGCTGGGGAATGGCTGGGGGCGAGAGCGGGCCGAGGCCTGCAGCCTCCGATCGTCTGCTGCTCTGCTGCAGTGGCGGCTGGGTCTGTTTTGTTATCCTCTGGGCTGGGGCCATTGGGCCATTCTATCTTGGGATCCTTCCCCTCTTGAGGATGTCAGCTTCCATCTTGGCTCACACCTTGTCTTCTTGAATTTCATTTCATTTTATTTTAGTGGTTTTTATTATTATTTTATAATAATTATTTTATTATAATAATAATAATATAATAAAATAAATAATATAATGTTATATTATATTATAATTTCAATATATAATAATGTCTATATATACACTATAATATAATAATTATGATATTAATACTAATAATATATGAATATTTCTTGATATATTAATATGTTAATATTAATGATGTGTAATATAGCAAATAAATAAATAAATAATGTAGATTAGAATACATTCAGCCTTTAGGTGCGGCCCTTCATAATATTTTTTGGCTCTCGTGTGGCCCCTAGGAAAAAATAATTGCCCACCCCTGATCTAGAGTAAACTTGCCCAACATTTATTTATTTATTTCTTTATTTATTTCATTTGTATCCATCCTATCTTGACCTCCGCAGAGGGACTCAGGGCAGCTAACAACTGGCACACCCTGGTGCCCACAACCAAAAGCATAAATATACAATTTAAATAAAAACAATATAAAAAACATTATAAAAACATTCAATCAGTCAAGCAGTCGCCGATTTAAGTCATCATCGTAAAAGCTGTCCGTCAAGTCCATTAAAGCCATTGCTTTGCCAACAGGTCAGCCTAGTCTGCAAAAGCCTGATCCCATAGCCACATTACAAACTTTACATATTGATGGAGTTTCAGGGAATTATAGGAAACACTGCTTGAACACCAAGCACAAAGTAGCTGCACGCAATAACATCCTGCGAAAACTTAATGGCAGCACATGGGGTGCAGACCCAAAATTAATAAGAACATCAGCCCTGGCCTTGTCTTACTCAACTGCCGGGTATGCGAAGCAGGTGAACACGGCATTGAACGAAACATGCAGAATAATCACAGGATGCCTTAAACCTACACCTGTTGATAAACTTTACAAGCTAGCTGGCATTGACCCACCCCCTTCTCTTGGCGTCCCCCCAGCAACAGCAAGGGTATCCCTCTGGGCAGCGAAACCAGGAAATCCCAACTGGATCCCCCCACACGAGGGTCTTCCTCCAGGGGCAAACCATGAATGGGCAACTTGGAAGTCCCTGAATAGACTCAGAAGCGGAGTGGGCAGATCAAAAGACAATCTGGCAAAATGGCACTTCCTAAAAGAATCCCAAACCTTGTGTGACTGTGGAGCAGAACAGACAACTTCACATCTGTATGCTTGTCCACTGTGCCCTGCCTCATGTTCAGAGGAGGAATAGTTGGAGGCTACAGACAATGCTGTTTCTGTTGCCCGTTTTTGGTCAAAAACTATTTAGCCGACTGCGCGCTTTCTATTTGTATCAGTTTTATACTAATTTATGCAATGCTTGTGATACGAAAATAAATAAAGGGAATTAACCTGGCATGATGCGAGTTCTAGTTCACCCACAACCTTGATCCCTAACCAGGGCTTGGTTGTGTACTCTCTTTAATGGGGTTGGACTAGATGGGCTTTGGGGTTCCCTTCCGTATTATTATTAACATCATATCATATATTGATAGCAATGCTATTTCTCTGATGTATTGTTTTAGCTCTTCCAGACATAATGAAGACATCTGCCATTGTGCTTTGCCACTCTGCTGCTAGATACGCATGCCCAGTGTGGAACACATCTCACCATGTTAAAACAGTGAATGTGGCTCTTAATGAGACAACGCATTATCACAGGATGTCTACGCACTACACCACTGGAGAATTTGTACTGTTTGGCCAATATTACACCACCTGACAGCTGTTAGAAAGTAGCAGCCAGTAATGAAAGGACCAAGGCACAGACATCTCCGGCGCATCCTCTGTTCGGATATCAGCCAGCACACCAACACCTTAAAAATCAATAAATAGTTTTCTAAGATCTACGGCGACACTTGCTGGACGCCTCAGCAAGCGAGAGTCCAAAAGTGGCAGGCTAAAACCCAGAACCTCAATCAGTGGCTCAGACCGGATGAGAAACTACCTCCTGGGCACACAGAAAACTGGGCGATCTGGAAGGCACTGAACAGGCTATTCCCTGGCACTACAAAGTGCAGAGCCAAACTTAAGAAATGGGGCGACAAAACAGGGGTCCACAACATGCGAGTGTGGAGAAGAGCAAACCACAAACAACTCACGACAATGCAGCCTGAGCCCTGCCACATGCATAACAGAGGACTTCTCCACAGCGAAACCAGAGGAACTCCAAGTGCACAGCTTCCGATCAAAGGACATTTAGTACAATGCCAAGTTTCTTGAACTTTGTATTTTTTTAAAAAAACAAAAAACATTACAACTGTACCCTTGGTTCGCTTCTGATATGATAAATAAATAAATGCTAATTCTGGTGTATTTTTTAAATCTCTGTGTTCTCAAATAATATGCGGAGTTATCTGAGAGCACAGAAATGCTGGACCACTCTAACAACAACCATGTCAGACTACACAGAAAAGCCATTGCAATCCACAAGCAGGTGGACAAGTTTAACAGAAAGGAAGAAACCTTCAAAATGAACAAAATCTGGCTACCAGTATTTAAAAAATCTCTAAAATCATAACGGTAAATAAAGAACCACACTCAAAAACAGGGGAATTTCAGACAAGAAACAATCAGGGCCAGCTAACACCTCCCAACAAAGGACTCCCCCAGGCAGGAAGCAGCCAGACCTTGAACGTGCTAGCCCATTAAATGCTAATCAAGGTGGCCAATTGCAACATTCACACCTGCCTCAAACAGACAAGAGTTCTTTCTCCCACCCTGGACATTCCAAATATATATAAACCCAATTTTCCCAGTTTCCAACAGACCTCACAACCTTTGAGGATTCCTACATCCTACAGATGTAGGAAAAACGTCAGGAAAGAATGCTTCTGGAACATGGCCAGACAGCCCAAAAAAACTCACAACACCCCAGTGATTCCGGCCATTAAAGCCTTTGACAATACAATGCTATTTCTGGGGTAGTTTTAGCTCTATTTTTTAAAATTATTTTTGCCCATATTTCTTTAAATATTTTATGTATTGACTTGGTTGTGTCTTTTCCTTCATGGGGTTGGACTAGAGGGCCTTTGGGGTTCCCTTCCCTATTATTATTATTATTATTATCACCATCATCATCTGAGAGAATCATATTATCATATATTGATAACAATGCTATTTCTGGTGTATTTATAGCTCTGTTTTTATTATTATTGACCATATTTATTTAAATATTTAATGTATTGATTTGGTTGTACATTTTCCTCAATGGGGTTGGACTAGATGGCCTTTGGAGTTCCCTTCCCTATTATTATTATCTTATGAGAGTATCATCTTATCATATATTGATAACAATGCTATTTCTGGTGTATTTTTAGCAGTTTTTTAAAAAATTATTGCCCATATTTCTTTAAACATTTTATGTATTGACTTGGTTGTGTCTTTTCCTCAATGGGGTTGGACTAGATGGCTTTTGGAGTTCCCTTCCCTATTATTGTGAGAGTATCACTTTATAATATATTGATAACAATGCTATTTCTGGTGTATTTTTAGCTTTATTTTTATTGCCCATTTCTCTTGACAGAGTATCAACTTATCACATATTGATAATGCTATTTCTAGTGTATTTTTAGCGTTATTATTATTATCATCATATTTCTTTAAATATTTTACGTATTGACTTGGTTGTGTCTTTTCCTCAATGGGGTTGGACTAGATGGTCTTTGAGTTCCCTTCCCTATTACCTTCTTTTTCCTATTATTGTGAGATAATATATATATGATACACCGTATCATATATTGATAACAATGCTATTCCTGGTGTATTTTTTAGCTTTTTATTATTGTCCATATTTCTCTAAATACTATATGTATTATATTCAGAAGCAGCCCTGCAGCACCTAACATCCGGCTTTGCAGCAGATGCAGAGCTGTTTGGGCTGGAAGTCAGCCTGAAGGAAACGGAAGTCCTCTACCAGCCCGCACAACAGGAAGAACACCATCACCCCCACGTCAGCATAGACAAATCTGTGCTTAAGTCCCTTCAGCAGTTCACCTACCTGGGAAGCATCATCTCTTCAGACGCCAAGATTGACAAAGAGATAGATCACAGATTATCAAAGGCTTAGAGTGCATTCGGAAGGCTTCACAAAAGAGTCTGGAGCAACAAGCACCTGAGGCAAAGCACCAAAATCAGTGTGTACAGAGCTATCGTACTGTCTATTCTCCTCTATGGGTCTGAAACATGGGTCACCTATCGCCAACACCTACGACTCCTCAAACGCTTTCATCAGCGCTGTCTTCGCACAATCCTAAATATACACTGGACCAACTATGTGACGAATGTTGCTGTCCTTGAGCAAGCAGGGATCACCAGCATTGAGGCCATGCTATTGAGAACACAGCTGCGCTGGGCAGGGCACGTCTCTAGGTTGGAGGACCATCACCTCCCAAATATACTACTCTATGGTGAACTCACCACGGGTCAGCGCAAGAGAGGCGCTCCAAAAAAGAGATATAAGGACTCCCTGAAACAACATCTCAGGCTCGGCCAGATTGATCACCAACAATGGTCCACCCTGGCCTTACATCGGGAGGCATGGAGATGCACTATCCACAATGCTGCGGCCTCTTTCGAGAAGACACGTCGAATGGGTCTCGAAGAGAAACGACAACGCAGAAAGAACTGCAACTTGGAAACAACATCACCCAATGAGACTTTCTGCTGTGCTTTCTGCAACCGAACTTGCCTATCTCAGATTGGCCTTTTTAGTCATCAACGCGCTTGTAAAAAGCGTGGAATGAGTCCTTCCTAAGAATCTTCATTCGCGAAGTAATGCCAAGAGAGAGAATATGTACTCGATTGTGTCTTTTCCTCAATGGGGTTGGACCAGATGACCTTTGGGGTTCCCTTCTCTATTGTGAGAGTATTATTTTGTCATATGCTGATAACAATTCAATTTCTGGTGTATTTTTAGCTCCATTTATCATTATTATTGCCCATATTTCTTCAAATATTTAATTTATTGACTTGGCTGTATATTTTCCTCAGTGGGGTTGGACTAGATAGCCTTTGGGGTTTCATTCTCTATTATTGTGAGAGTATCACCGTATCATATATTGATAACAGTGCTATTTCTGGTGTCTTTTAGAAACTCTATTTACTATTATTATTGCCCATATTTCTTTAAATATTGTATGTATAGGCTTGGTTGTGTCTTTTCCTTAACGGGGTTGGACTATACGGCCTTTGGGGGTCCCTTCCCTATTATTATTATTGTTGTGTTAACTGCTTGTTTATTTTAACATATGTTGTACTGTATGTGTATGTCAAACGTTTTTGATACGGCCAGTGGGCTAATCAAGAAAGACTATAAAGACTATTATTATTATCTTCGTTTCCCTATTATTGTGAGAGTATCAACTTATCATATATTGATAACAATGCTATTTCTGATGTATTTTAGCTCTATTTTTTTTAAATTATTGCCCATATTTCCTTAACTATTTTATGTATTGACCTGGTTGTGTATTTTCCTTAACGGGGTTGGACTAGATGGCCTTTGGGGTTCCCTTCCCTATTATTATGAGAGTATCACCTTATCATATATTGATAACAGTGCTATTTCTGGGGTCTATTAAAAACTATTTACTATTATTATTGCCCATATTTCTTTAAATATTTTATTTATAGGCTTGGTTGTGTCTTTTCCTTAACGGGGTTGGGCTATACGGCCTTTGGGGGTCCCTTCCCTATTATTATTATTATCATCATCATCTTCGTTTCCCTATTATTATGAGAGTATCAACTTATCATATATTGATAACAGTGCTATTTCTGATGTATTTTAGCTCTATTTTTTAATTATTGCCCATATTTCCGTAACTATTTTATATATTGACCTGGTTGTGTATTTTCCTTAACGGGGTTGGACTAGATGGCCTTTGGGGTTCCCTTCCCTATTATTATGAGAGTATATTGATAACAGTGCTATTTCTGGTGTCTTTTAGAAACTCTATTTACTATTATTATTGCCCATATTTCTTTAAATATTGTATGTATAGGCTTGGTTGTGTCTTTTCCTTAAAGGGGTTGAACTATACAGCCTTTGGGGGTCCCTTTCCTATTATTATTATTATTATTATTGTGTTAACTGCGTGTTTATTTTAACGTATGTTGTACTGTATGTTTTGTCAAACGTTTTTGATACGGCCAATCAATAAAGACTATAAAGACTATTATTATTATCTTCGTTTCCCTATTATTGTGAGAGTATCAACTTATCATATATTGATAACAATGCTATTTCTGGTGTATTTTAGCTCTATTTTTTATTATTGCCCATATTTCCATAACTATTTTATGTATTGACCTGGTTGCGTATTTTCCTTAACGGGGTTGGACTAGATGGCCTTTGGGGTTCCCTTCCCTATTATTATGAGAGTATCACCTTATCATATATTGATAACAGTGCTATTTCTGGTGTATTTTAGCTCTATTTTTATTATTGCCCATATTTCCATAACTACTTTATGTATTGACCTGGTTGCGTATTTTTCCTTAACGGGGTTGGACTAGATGGCCTTTGGGGTTCCCTTCCCTATTATTATGAGAGTATCACCTTATCATATATTGATAACAATGCGATTTCTGGTGTATTTTAGCTCTATTTTTTTTATTATTGCCCATATTTCCATAACTACTTTATGTATTGACCTGGTTGCGTATTTTCCTTAACGGGGTTGGACTAGATGGCCTTTGGGGTTCCCTTCCCTATTATTATGAGAGTATCACCTTATCATATATTGATAACAATGCGATTTCTGGTGTATTTTAGCTCTATTTTTTTATTATTGCCCATATTTCCATAACTATTTTATGTATTGACCTGGTTGCGTATTTTCCTTAACGGGGTTGGACTAGATGGCCTTTGGGGTTCCCTTCCCTATTATTATGAGAGTATCACCTTATCATATATTGATAACAGTGCTATTTCTGGTGTATTTTAAAAACTCTATTTATTATTATTATTATTATTATTGCCCATATTTCTTTAAATATTTATGTATAGTCTTGGTTGTGTCTTTTCCTTAATGGAGGTTGGACTAGATGGGCTTTGGGGGTTCCCTTTCCCAATTCTAAGATGATTGCTTAGCACCTTCTTCTCTCTCTTTGTAGTGCTTCACATTTCACAAAATGCTTCCTTTTCCCCCTTCCCATATCAAACCCCAATATTATGCATATATACCTCCTTTGTAAACAAAAGGATCCCCCCCCCCCCCCCCATTATTTTGCAAGGGAGAGAAAAAGAGCAGCAGGTAGGGAGAAAGGAGGGGGGGAAAGAGAGAGATCTTAAAGGAGAAGGATCCAAGGCCTGGCTTCTCCAAGAACAACAACAACAAAAAGCCCCCATTAAGAAAGGAACCCCCAGAAAAACAACAAAACCCTAAATAGACTCAGAAATAGAAAAGACTTACCCAAATGGGAAGGAGGTGGGTGGGTCACAGCGGCTGGGCTTCTCTCCGATCGCCCTCCCCTTTCTTCTTTTCCCTCCCTCTTTTTCCTTCCTTCCTTCCCCCTTTTTTTTTTTTTGCCTTCCCCCTTTTTCAATCCCACCCCTCCTTTTGCCAGGGCTTTGCGGGGGAGGCGAAAGGATCAATGGGACCCGCGCCAGCTCCACGTGGGGCCTGGCTCCTTCTCTTTCGCCACCGCCAGGCGCGTCGGAGCCAATCAGGAGGCATGGAACGCGGGGAAAGGGGCGGGGCGGAGAATAAATTAAATCCCCGGGACTGACTGACAGGCGGCGTTCGTCGGAACCCACGTGGGACGAGACGAGCCGGGAAGGGAAAGAAAAAAAAAAGAGAGGACAAAGCCGAGCCAGGCTCCTGATTGGTCTGAAGCGGGCCTGTCGGCGAGAAATGTGTCAATCAAGAGAAGGGTGGATGGGGATTAACCCTTTCAATGCCGGAAGGGGCCAGAATGCCTGGTCGCCTGGATTAACCCTTTTGAAGGCTGGGATTAGAGGATCATTGGATCCCTGGAAGAGCTTCCAAAGGTAAGGCCTTTTGGCAGGGCCTTTGGGAGTTAACCCTTCATGGGGCTTCATTTAACCCTTCAAATAATAATAATAATAACAACAACATATACTTATGTACCAATATAATAAAAATATGCATATTGGGATGTGTATTATTGTATTTATGATATGAATATCTATATTAGATTGTGTACTATTTTGTTATTAATATAATAAATGCATTAAGATGCACCCTAATATACATCCTAATATAATAAACACAATAATATACATCCTAATACACACCCTAATACAATCAACACAATAATATAAACCCTACCATACATGTTAATATAATAAACACAATGATATACATCCTAATACACACCCTAATACAATAAACACAACACTATACACCCTAATATACATGTTAATATAATAAACACAATGCTATACATCCTAAAATACATGCTAATCTAAAATACAATAATATACGCCCTAATATAATAAAAATAATACACATCCTAATATACATGTCAATATAATAAAAGCAATAATATACATCATAATATACATATTAATATATTAAACCCAATAATATACATATTAATATGATACATACAATAATTCACATCCTAATATACCTGTTAATATATTAAACACAATAATATATACCCTAATATCCGTATTAATATAATAAATGCAATAATATACACCCAAATATATATATAATACAATACATACAATAATATACATCCTAATATCTGGATCGGGGAGGCTCGGCAATCCTAGTCCTCTTGGACCTTACGGCGGCCTTTGATACCGTCGACCACGACCTGCTTCTCCATCGCCTGGCGGCCTCTGGGATCCAAGACAGAGCACTGGCCTGGCTGGAATCGTTCCTACGAGGCCGCTCGCAGCGGGTCGAGTGGCAGGGTCAAGTCTCTTTGAAAAACGAACTGGAGTGTGGAGTTCCTCAGGGTGCCATTCTATCTCCCACCCTCTTTAATATCTACATCCAGCCCCTGGCTAATATTGCTAGGAGCCACGGGTTCTCCTGCTACCAATACGCAGACGACACGCAGCTGCTCTTGAAGCTTGACCCAGGGTCATCATCAGTACCGGACAGTTTCAGCCTAGGATTGAGGGCGGTGACGAGCTGGCTCAGAGCATATAGACTCAAGATCAACCCGGCTAAAACGGAGATCCTCTGGCCTGGCCGTCCCGACCCCCGCCCACCACTTCCACTCTTCGAGGGCGAGTCCCTGGCTCCAGCCCCGGCGGTGAAAAGCCTGGGAGTGATCCTAGACGAAAATCTCACGATGGAGGCCCAGATCCAGGCTGCAGCTAAGGGCGCCTTTTTCCATCTCCGTAGGGCCCGTCGGCTGGCTCCCACCTTCCACCAGAGGCCTTGAGAACAGTGGTCCATGCCACCGTCGTCTCACGCCTCGACTACTGCAACGCCCTATATGTGGGCCTCCCCCAGACAACAACTAAGAGGCTGAAACGCATCCATAACGCCGCAGCCAGACTCATTACTGGGTCATCAGTGAGGGATCACATCTCCCCATTCTTAAAGAACTCCACTGGCTGCCCCTAGAGTTCAGAGCCCTTTACAAACTCCTGGTGCTCACCTTTAAAGCCCGGCACAACATTGGGCCTTCCTATCTGAGTGACCGGCTGACGACCCAATGCAGCGAGAGGCCAGCACGCTCCATCAACGGTGACCGCCTGACTACTCCTGGAGTGCGGGAGGCTAGACTGGCGAAACTCGGCGGAGAGCCTTCTCCGTCGCGTCCCCTCGACTTGGAACTCACTGCCGCCCGCCCTCAGAGCCTCTCCGACTCTATCTGGATTCCGCCCAGCCCTGAAGACCTGGCTCTTCCGCCTAGCGTTCGGGACTGGCTCGGTACCCTGGACTACTTGAGCCACCCCTCCTGTTTATATTCCATGTTTTTAAACTGTTGTACATTGTTCACCCTAGGGTTTTAACTGTTGTAAGTCGCCCGGAGCACCGCCGGTGGAGGGCGACTCACAAATATTAAAGTATTATTATTATTATTATTAATGTAATAATAAACACAATAATATACATATCTATCTTCTATTTATACATAATTATTTTATGTGTTTCCTCCAACACAGATATCCCAGTGTTTCTGACTGTCTCCAATGGTGTGGAATCTACACCCCCCCCCCCCGCCTCTCCCTGAACTGTCTCCTATTCTTTTCTGTGGCACACAACAAACAGAGGAATTGAGCAGCAACTGAACATACTAGAGAGGTTAGGGGGGTGGGGATTACCATGATTTATAGTTGTAGGTCCTGGGATGTATAGTTCTCCTGCAATTGAACTCCACCAACAATGGATCTGGAACTAACTTAACACAACAGAAGGCCTATGTCCAAGAAAAAAATACTGGAAGTCTTTGGGCATTGTAGTTCACCTATCCAAACAATGATGGATCTGGTCCAAACTTGGCATGCATACCCAATATGCCCAAATGTGAATACTGGTGGGTTTTGATGGGAATTGGCATGAACATTTTGGAATTGTAGGTACTGGGATTTATAGTTCACCTGCAATCAATGAGCACTCTGAACTTGACCAAAGATAGAATTGGACCAAATTTGACACACAGAGCCCCCATGACCAGCAAAAATTACTGCTGGTCCTTGGGGAAAATTCACTTTGATTTGAGATAGTTGTAGTTCACCTACATCAGACAGCACTGTGGATCCAAATAATAATAATAATAATAATAATAATAATACACTTTATTTATATTCCGCCCTTCTCACCCCGAAGGTGACTCAGGGTGGATTATAGTACACATACAAGCAGACAATCCTTGCCGTTTTTGTATTTGACATACAGCACATACAACATACATATACAACATACATATACACATATACACAACATACACATACAACATACATATAGCTATGGATCTGGGCCAAACTTGGCACATATATCTGGTATTCTGAAATTTGATTACTGGATGGGTTTGGGGGAAACTGACCTTCCTTTCCGGGAGCTGTAGTTCAATCACAACCAGGGAAACTGTGATTTCCACCTTTTATGGACCTGGCACAAAGAATCCCCATGAGTAACTCAACCAAGTGGAGGGACTGACCCCATCGTGGGAGTTGTAGTTAACTTTACAGCCAAAGAGCACACTGAATCCCACCCATGATGCATCTAAATCAGACCTGGGCAAACTTCGGCCCTCCAGGTGTTTTGGACTCCAACTCCCACAATTCCTAACAGCCTATCGGCTGTTAGGAATTGTGGGAGTTGGAGTCCAAAACACCTGGAGGGCCGAAGTTTGCCCAGGTCTGATCTAGAGCAAACTTGCCCAACACAACAAACTTTAAGTACTGATTGAGTTTCTTGAGGTTGACCTGGCGTGATGTGAGTTGTAGTTCACCCACAACCTTATACGTTTTGTACAATTTAAAAAATGATTTTTTTTTTCAAATAACTCGGGCCACACCGGGTACCCAAGCTAGTATACTAATATAATACATAAGAAACCAGAAACAACTGTTATTATTATTATTATTAATATTAGATTATCTCCCAATAAAAGGATCTGAAAGGTTTCACCCTTTAAAAGACCCAATGTGTTAACTCTTAAAGGGCCGAGTGGGAATTAATTTAATTAAAGGACCCTTAGGAGAGCTGAAGGGGACTCTTGGTCCCACTCTTTCCAAGAAGGGGTTAAATCCTGCAGGGATTAACCCTTAAAAGGGTTTAATCCTTCAAAGGGGCAAAAAACCTTGAAAGGGTCAAAGGCAAAGCAGGTTTCCCCCTTGGAAGGGGCCCTATGGGGTTAACCCTTCAAGGCCTGGAAGGGGATAATCCTTTGGCAAGACCCAGAACAGCTTTATCCTTAATGGGGGGAATTGGCTTAACCCTCAAAAAGAATCCAAGCCCTAATGAGCTTAACCCTTTAAAGGAGCTGGTTGGATAGGAGATGGATAGATAGATTGATAGATGGACAGATGGACAGATAAATGGATGGATGGATGGATATATATATATATATATATAGAGAGAGAGAGAGAGAGAGAGAGAGAGAGAGAGAGAGAGAGAGATACCAATCCAAGCCAAGCATGGCTATATATCCTATATATCAAAATCCCATATAGCTATTTGGCTATGTATGTATATGTATCCAGATAGATATAGAAGATAGATAGAGCTAGATAATTGATGGATAGATATGTTAGGCAGACACACAGACAGATTAAAATGTGGGTAGATGAATGGATAGATAGATGCAGATAGATACATAGATAGACAGATAGATAGGTGAAAGGATGGATAGATAGATAGATAGATAGATAGATAGATGGACAGATGGATGGATGGATTGATAGATGGACAGATAGATGGACAGATAAATGGATGGATGGATAGATAGATAGATAGATAGATAGATAACAAGTTGGAATAGATACCGAGATCCTGTCCTTTTCCATGGTTGGATGGATGGATAGATAGATGGACAGATAGATGGACAGATAAATGGATGGATGGATGGATGGATATATATATATCAAAATCCCATATAGCTATTTGGCTATGTATGTATATGTATCCAGATAGATGGACGGATAAATGGACGGACATCCATCCATCCATTTATCTGTCCATCTATCTATCTGTCTGACAGACAGACAGACAGACAACAAGTTGGAATAGATCCCAAGATCCGGTCCTTTTCCATGGTTGGATGGATGGATGGATGAATGGATAGATAGAGATATCCAATGCAAACATAGCTATGTATCCTATATATCCAAATCCCATTTAGCTATTTGTGTGTGTGTGTATATACACATCCATACACACCAAATATATGTCCAGTCCAAATACGGCTAACAGTTTTAGGGACTAAATCCTACAGCACTCTCCTTCCCTCCTTCCCTCCCTCCCTCCCTCTCTCTCTCACACACACTCACGCACACTCCCTTATTCTTTCTCCCTCTTTCATTTCCATCTTTAATCCTGCCTTCACCCCCACCCCAATAGATAGATACAGATGTAGGTCACTCGTTCTTGTACAAAATGGGATAATTCCTTCTTCTGCTCCCCAACCTTTGAGGATAAGGATATAATAATGATAATATATTATGTCTTTATCTAATAAAAATAATAATAATAATAATAATAAGTCTAGCCTTTTCCCTCCCTCTGTATTCTTCTCTCCTTTCTTTGCAATTTCACAACAGGTCTTTTTCCAATCTGTTTCCTTAAAAGCAGGGATTAAAAGCAGGGAAGAGAATTAAAATAGAGGCCTTAGACTGGGATTTTATTTAATGGTTTTGACTTGTATTTTTTTCCTATTTCGCTTCCCATAACATTTTCTGCCCTCCACAATTATTGGTATATGTGTTTCACCACACATAAACCTTTTCCTTGGGGTCTAGAGATCCGAACCTCTTGAGAAACCTTGTTGTAGGGTGATGGAATAATAATAAGCAGAGGCTGGGTGGCCATCTGTCGGGAGGGATCAAATGGCGTCTTCAGGCCAGAATAGGGTTGGATTGAATGGGCCCTTGGGGTCTCTTCCGACTCTAGGATTCATTGGTTGTATAATTATCATTATTATTATTAATAGTAATCAGAGGCTGGATGTCCATCTGTCAGGAGGGATCGGATGGTGTCTTCATGCCAGAATGGGGTTGGATTGGATGACCCCTTGGGATATCTTCCAACTCTAGGATTCATTGGTTTTAATCATCATCATCATCAAAGGCTGGATGGCCCATGGGAGAAATCTCTTTCAATTGGATCCTTAGGAAACACAGACACAGATTTTGTGAAATCCTGTTTCCTTTTGCAGAGCAGATCAATAACTGTGGGCTCACTGCCCTCTACTGACAGCTGCCTTCACTTTCTCGTTTCCAACCATAAAATCATCTGAATTGGAGGAGATCCCCCAGGGGCCATCCAGTCCAGCCCCGTTTTGCCAGGCAGGAACGCGCCGCCCAAGCCCTCCGGACAGATGGCCATCCAACCTGTGCTTTGAAAGTTCTAGGGGAGGAGACTCAGCTCAGACTGTTGTTCTCGCTGGGTTTCCTTTACAGCTGAGCAAAGCTTTCCCCTGCCAGACATAGATAATGCAGTTTGAACTATATTATAGGGATCTACACTGACCATATAACACAGCTTCATAGTGTATTATATGGCTGTGTTGATGGAGCCCCAGGCTCTAGTTTGACTGCATTTAGTGTAGAGAGGACACTATGGCATGGGGCAAAAACCTTGTGTTTTCCCAGCCTTCTTTCACTAGATAATCGGTCTAATAATATAATAATAAGGTCCCAGTGATTATTGGCACACTGGGTGCAGTGCTTAAAGACCTTGGCCTGCACTTAAATACAATAGGTGCTGACAAAATCATCACCTGTCAGCTGCAAAAGGCCACCCTGCTCGGATTTGCACACATTGTTCACTGATACATCATGTAGTCCTAGACACTTGGTAAGTGTCCAATGCATGCCCAGATTACCCATAAGGCCAACGAGGCCATGGCCTAGGGGTGCAAGCCGGGGGGGGCGCAGATCACGGACCAAAAAAACCCAAAACTGGTCTGCGCCCCTCTTTCCCCCTTTCTCATGCCCCTCCTCGCTCCTTCTCCCAGCAAAGTCTCTGCTCCGTCCCCTCCGTCTCTCGCTATCTCTCTCTCTCTCTCATGCGCGTTCTCTCTCTCGCTTGCGCTCTCTCTCTCTCTCTCTCACGCTCTTTCTCGCACGTGCTTTCTCTCTCTCTCGTGTGCACCTTTGGAGCGAGTTTGCACCCACTGCGCTCTCCCCAAGCCTCCCAACTCCCGAGGAGACCTTCAGAGCACAGCGGAGCTTTCCAGCCGGTGGGAATGGCAACCTTGGAGGTGGCGGGAGGTTGGCTTAAAGGGGGCGTAATTCCAAAGTGTGGCCTAGTGCGCAAAAAAGTGTTAATCCGGGCCTGGTCCAATGTGTGATCCAATACAAAAGCCAGCGTAGTGATCTTGTTTGCTGTATACCAATCTTGTTGTGTATATAATAATAATAATAATAATAATAACAATGCGGTTTCTGGCATTGTATATATCTGCTGCTTCTGTGATTGTTCATTTGTGTTTTGATTCTGTAGCCCACTTATCGATGAATGTCCAGAATGAGCAGCATCCACTATGGTCCTTTTTATCCTTGGCGACGACTGAGCCAGTATTGACTTTGTTTTGGTTTGTTTTTCCATAGTGCTAATGGGTTAGGTGCTCCTAGTTCCATCACTCCTCAGCTGAGACCTCTCTGACTTGGTTGGACCTGCTGGTAGTTACACTACCGCCTGCACAGCTCTCAGCATCCTTGGAGCAGTTAAGAAGTCCACCACGACAAGGTGGCACAACAAAGCATTGCACGGGCAGTTCCTTGACAAAATTGAAGGAAAAGTTGATAAGGAGAAGACCTGGTGATGGCTCACAAATGGAAACCTGAAGAAGGAGACGGAAGGCCTGAGTCTTGCAGCCCAGGAGCAAGCCATCACAACCAATGCAATTAAAGCCAGGACTGAAAAATCATCTGATGACCCATAATGCAAGGAAGCTGATGAAACCATTGATCGTATCCTCAGCTGCTGCAAGAAATTCACACAGACGGACTACAAACAGAGGCACAACTCTGTGGCCCAAATGATTCATTGGAGCTTATGTCTCAGGTACCCCCTGCCAGTAGTAAAGAACTGGTGGGATCATAAACCTGCAAAGGTAGTGGAAAATGAACATGCAAAAGTATAGACAACTGCAACGCTCTCTACGTGGAGTTGCCTATGAAGACTGCCCAGAAGCTGCAATTAGTCCAGCGCACAGCAGCCAGACTACTAACGGGAGCGGGGTACAGAGAGTGCACACCTCCCCTGTTGCGCCAGCTCCACTGGCTGCCAATTAACTTCCAAGCACAATTCAAAGTGCTGGTGTTGACCTACAAAACCCTATACCAGGGGCGGGCAACCCACGGCCCGCGGGACGGATGCGGCCCGGCAGCCGACTATGTCCGGCCCGGGGAGAAGGGCATCGGGGTGGGGTCAAGAGGAAGGGGTGCTGCCGCCGCCATCCCATTGCAGGCTCTGTGGGGCCTGTGTTGGCAGACAGGCCGGAGGAGCGGCGGCTTTGGAGTGCCTGCCATCCCTGGAGGTGATCCGGGCCTGCAGCGGGAGCATTCGGCGACCTGCGGCGGCTGATCGCCCTGGCGACCCGGAAGACTTGATCATCTTTCGGGTCACCAGGGCGATCAGCTGCCTCAGATCGCCAACTGCTCCCCCTGCAGGCCCAGATTGCCTCCAGGAATGGCAGGCACTCCATAACAGGGCAATCAGCTGGGGGCGAGAGCAGGCGGAGGCATGCAGCCTCCGATCGCCTGCTGCTCTGCTTCCCTCTGCTGCGGCAGCGGCTGGGTTCGCTTTGCCATCCTCTGGGCTGGGTCCATTGGGCCATTCCATCTTGGTTCGCACCTTGTTTTCTTGAATTTTATTTTATTTTATTTTAGTGGTTTTTATTATTATTTTATAATAATTTTATTATAATAATATAATAAATAATATAATATAATAATGTTATATTATATTATAAGTTCAATATATTATAATATCTATATATACTATAATATAATAATTATGATATTAATACTAATAATATATGAATATTTCTTGATATATTATGTTAATATTAATGATGTGTAATATATAGTAAATATAGTAAATAAATAATGTAGATTAGAATGTAGTTCCGCCTTTAGGTGCGGCCCTCCATAATATTTTTTGGCTCTCGTGTGGCCCCTTGGAAAAAATAATTGCCCACCGCTGCCCTGTACGGTTCCGGCCCAGTTTACCTGTTCGAACGTATTCTTCCCTATGAACCGTCAAGAGTGCTAAGATCATCTGGAGAGGCCCTGCTCTCGGTCTCACCATCTTCTCAGGCGCGTCTGGTGGGGACGAGGGACAGGGCCTTTTCTGTGGTGGCCCCCAGGCTGTGGAATTCCCTCCCAAATCAAATTAGATCTGCCCCCTCCCTCCTGACTTTTAGGAAACGGGTGAAAATGTGGCTGTGCAATGAGACCTTCGCAGAATGAAGGAGATCGTGAAGCGACTAAAGTTGCCAACCACTTGATACGGACCGAATATATGGATTAAGTTGGACTTGATTTTAATTTGGCGAAAGGCTTTTTAAATGTATTTATTTTATTGTATTTTATTGTAAATTTTATTGTAAATTTATGATGTTTTTAGATTTTAAATGTTAGCATTGAATACTTGCTGTTTGCCGGTCTGAGTCCCTCTTTGGAGGTGAGAAGGCCGGGGTATAAAAGTTTTAAATAATAATAATAATACTGTGAGACTTTCGAATGCACACTGACATTTTGGAACACAATACACCAGACATCACGATTGAGGAAAAGAAAAAAGTTTGGTTTATTGATGTCGCCATTCCAGGTGACACCCGCATTGAGGAAAAGCAACAGGAAAAACTCTGCCGTTATCAGGACCTCAAAATCGAACTGCAAAGGCTCTGGCATAAACCAGTACTGGTGGTCCCAGTGGTCATCGGCACACTGGGTGCCGTTCCAAAAGATCTCAGACGGCATTTGGAAACAATAAACACTGACAAAATCACGATCTGTCAACTGCAAAAGGCCACCTTACTTGGTTCTGCGCGCATCATTTGAAGATACATCACACAGTCCTAGACGTTTGGGAAGTGTTCGACTTGTGATTTTGTGATACGAAATCCAGTATATAGATCTCGTTTGCTGTGACATACTGTGTTTTGTGTCAGTAAAATAATAATAATAATAATAGGCTTTTCATGGTCTTATGTTTAATTCCGTTTTAGTGTTTATGTCTGGAAAGTTATAAAGTGTAAATTGCATAGGTTTTCTAAGGGAGATGGTAGTGGGATAGAATAATAATAATAAGTAATATGTGCCAAAAATAATGACATTATTATTATTTTATTGCTCCAGAGGGTCATAAAGGGTTCATTAAAACACAAATTGGTCACGTTAAAATGATGATGATGATAATGATGATATTAAAACATGGGCTGAAAATAGTGCTCCTGGGAACTATATCATTATTTATTATTATTATTATTGCTCTATAGTTATAAGGGTTCATTAATAATACTAATAATAATAATAAAACATGGGCTGAAAATAGTGCTCCTGGGAACTATATCATTATTTATTATTATTGCTCTAGAGCAGGGGTGCTCATTACGGTGATCGGGAGCACCTAGGTGATCTTCGACCCTCTTCCAGGTGATCTTTGGGCCTCACCAGCCAGATGGCGCGCTCCTGCCATGCGCGCGCACGTGCACTCCCGCCGCCGCCTTCGCGGGGCTTCTTTTGCCAAAATGAGGCTTTAGTGGGCGGGCCCTGGTGCTCGTCTTGCCACGCACAGTGTGGTGACATGACCGCCCATTGGTTGCTGCTGGGGGGGGGGAGCAAGGCGAAGGCACGCGCACAGATAGGATGCGAGGCTGTGGGAGGCATGGAGGGAATGTGTGTGTGTGTGTGTGTGTGTGAGAGAGAGAGAGCCAAGGAGAGAAGAAAAAAATCCAGAGAACTTTTTCGGATCCTTTTGGCAGGCAGGCAGGCGGGCGCTGGAAGGAGAGAGAGAGAGAAAGACAGAAAGAGGCGAAGGAGGCCGGGCAAAGTGGGGCAAAGCCAAGCAAGCCCCGCCGCAAACCCTGCTGCTGCCCTCGGGACTCCCATTCCAAGCCGAGACCTGGGCGAGCGAGCTGTGTGGGGCTGCTTTCTTTCCTTGGTTGGGGGCGAGGAGGGAGGGCTCCGCCGTGTTCCTGGGGCTGAACTCGAGGAGGAGGGGGCTGCGGGGATGGAGACTCC
Organism: Anolis apletophallus; assembly: GCA_030556195.1. Taxonomy (NCBI): domain Eukaryota; kingdom Metazoa; phylum Chordata; class Lepidosauria; order Squamata; family Anolidae; genus Anolis; species Anolis apletophallus. The sequence continues at coordinate 63,749,842 of JARBWK010000011.1, forward strand.
ACTTGCTGCTGCTGCTTGTGCCCTCGCCGCCTTTCTCCACCTCGCCCTCCCTTGCCCTCAAAGGAGAAAGGCGGCGAGGGCCCACGGGGGGGGAGAGAGAGAGAGAGAGAGATGGCGAGGAAGAGCCACCCTCTCTCCCTCTCTCGTGGGCATGGACTGCCACCAGTTGGAGGGGTCCTCCTTCCTGCCAGCCATCCACTTGGGCGTCCTTTCTGAGTAACACCCTCGAAAGGAGGGAAGGAAGCCCTCCCCCTGCATCTGTCACTTTGGAGAAGCACCTCTTCCACTCTTCTTTCTCCTGCCCAGGTAGGGAAGCCTCGAGGGAGGAGGGAGGGGGGGAGGCTGCCATGGGGAGGCTCCAGCCTCATGTGGGTCCCTCTCTCAGTTGAGTTTCCCGGCCCAGGCAGCAGCCAGGCGGCCCTTCTTCCCAGCCCTGCGCCTTCCGAGCTGCCGCCGAAGCCATAGCTGACCGGAGCGCTGGCAGGTGCGCCTATAAATACCCCTCCTGCTGCGTGTGTGGGAGGGGCCTGCTGTGCATGCAAGAAGCAGGACGGGATGGGGACTTCCTGCTTCACGAAAGCACGCAACAGGAAGGAGGAAGGCAATGAAGACATTAAGAGAGAGCGTGCGCGCAGGCAAGGAGGATCCCGTTCCCGGGTGCGCGCAGCGGCGAGTTCGTGGGCAGGCAAGAAAGAAGCCCTGCGCGGACGGAAGGCTGCAGTAGGAACGTGTGCACGCTCACATGCACAACAGGTGATCTTTTCAACTTGATTGTTCATATAGTAGCTCGCATGATGAAAAAGTGTGGGCACCCCTGCTCTATAGTTATAAGGGTTCATTAATAATACTAATAATTATAAACCATGGGCTGAAAATAGTGCTCCTGGGAACTATATCATTATTATATGTTGTTGTTACTATTATTATTGCTCCAAAGGGTCATAAAGGGTTCACTAAAATACAAATTGGTCATCCAATAATAATAAGAAGAAGCACAACAGGTTAACTGTCAGCTGCGGTAAATCTTGCCAACCAAAACGTTGACAGTTCGAAGCCCATGTCAAGGTTAGCTCCTGTCTTTTGGCCCAGCTTCTGCCTACCTAACAGTTTCGAAAACAGCAATGTGAGTAGTTAAATAGGTACCGCTTAAGTGGGGAGAGAAGGCTGGAATATAAATACTGCAAATAAATAAATAATGTTAAAGCAGTGCTCCAGGGAACTATATTATTACATCATCATCATGATGATGTTAAAATGTGCCAAAAGTAGTTCTCCTGGGAACTATATTATTGTATATTATATGTTGTTATTATTGTTGTTATTATTAATAGAAGCACAGAATCCTAGAGTTAAGAGGGATCCCAACGGCCCATCCAGTCCAACCCATATCTGCTAGTCAAAAAGGCACCATCCAATCCCTCCCAGCAGATGGCCTTCTAGCCTCTGATGCTTATTATGATTATGACTATTATATACATAACAAAATTAGTACACGGCAAACAAGATCACTATGCTTACTTTTGTATTGGATCACATGTCAGGCACATCCCAAGTGTTTAGAACTCTGTGATGTATCAGCGAATAATGCATGCAGATCTGAGTAGGGTGGCCTTTTGCAGATGATGTATGGTAATTTTATCAGCGACTAGCTTGGGAACCCAGCATTTCCCAGGTTATTTGAAGAAGTCAATATTCTACAAAATGCATAAGGTGGTGGGTGAACTACAACTCACATCATGACAGGCTCACCCCCCAATAACTCCATCATTACCTAAAGTTTATGTTGGGCAAATTTGCTCTAGTGGGTGGGGTTCGGTGTGCTCTTTGGCTGCAGGGTGAACTACAACTCTCAGTATGGTGAGTCAGTCCCCTCAAACCCCTCCAGTGAGTTGAGATAGTCATGGGAGTTCTGTGTGCAAAGTTTGGTCCAGCTCCATCATCAGTGGATGTCACCGTTTCTTTGGTTGTGGGTGAACTTCAATTCCCAGAAACAGGGCCGTAGCCAGGATTTTGTTTCGAGGGGCTGAGTTTGGTTGGGGGGTGAGACTGGGTGGAAGAGGGTCTACCCTAGCAAATCTTTTGTATTGTTATCCCAATAACCCCATTAATGTGGGATATAATGAGCATGGTGATCAGATCATGATATGAATAAACATAACAGTTTAAATAATGTACCAGTAAGGCCTTTTCGCGGACCACCCTGAGAATTTCGGGGGGGGGGGGCTGAAGCCCCCTTAGCCCCCCCTGGCTACATGCCTGCCCAGAAAGGAAGATCAGTTCCCCCCAAACCCCTCCAGTAATCAAATTTTAGCATATCAGGTCTGTGTGCCAAGTCTGGCCCAGAGCCATCGGTATTTCAGTTCACAGTACTCTCTGGATGTAGGTGAACTACAACTCCCTCAAAACAAGGCGATTTCCCCGCAAAGACCTCCAGTATTTTTTTGCTAGTCATGGGGGCTCTGTATGCCATGTTTGGTTCAATTCAATCTTTGGTAGAGTTCAGAATGCGCATTGATTGCAGGTGAACTATAAATCACAGTATATACAACTCCAAAATATCCAGGCCAATTCCCCTCAAAACCCACCAGTATTCAAATCTGGGCATATTGGGTCTGCAAGCCAAGTTTGGTCTAGATCCTTCACTGTTTGGGTTCATAGTGCGCTCTGGATGTGGGCGAACTACAACTCTTAGAAATCCCCCCAAAGACCTCCAGTATGTTTTGCTCATCGGTGGCATTCAGGGCGCTCTTAGACTGCAGGTGAACAATACATCCCAGTACCTACAACTCCTATAAATCATGGTGAATTCTCCCAAACCTTGCTAATATGTTTGATTAATTCCTGTTTGCTGTGCCATAGACAATAATAGGAAAGGGTGAAGGGAGAGGCAGTGGGTGGGGTCATGCAAATTCCACACAAATGGAGAGAGGAAGAAACACTGGGATGTCTCTGGTGGAGGAAACGCATAAAATCTAGGATGACATTGTCCCCGTGTGAAAGCCTTCATTTGGGTGGTGGGCAGTGTGTTGTTGGTGGAGGACATTGGCTGGACTCTTGTATGTGTTCATGCTTTCTATAACCTGCAATGCGATTGAAGGTAGGGCCTTTAGTGTCTCCCGAGTAGTGGGAGCTATAGCTGTTTGTGGAGGCAGGAGCTTGCCTGTGTAAGTGGTCACCCCAGCTACACATACATACATATTTTCACGTTTATTATGTGTATAGATTATTGTTTTTAAGTTCAGGCCAAGGTCTTTAGGCACTGCACCCAGCGTGCCAATCGCCACTGGGGCCACCTTTACTGGCTTGTGCCAGATTGTTTGCAGTTCTATTATTATTATTATTATTATTAGGGGACGGCCAACTTGTATTTTGATGGGCTCTTTATGGTCCACTATTCTCTGCACATGTTTTGACATGGAGTGAACTGCTCCCCTCCCAGCCCTGAAGCCTCTTTCCCTTCTTCTCTCTCCTTTCCCCCTTTTTTTAAAACAAATATGTCATGGCCCAAACATCTCTATTACTGGAACGTTTGTTTTAAAGCCTCGGAAAGTAAGACGCAGAGATTTCCCCTCCAGGCTCCCAGCAAAGAGCAAGAAAGGACTTGAATCAGCGGTTCTTCTTTTAAGAGATGATTTCAATTTTTGGTTTCAAAAGGGAGAAATGAACAACCCCCAAATTAATGCATAAAGAAGCGCTGGAGAGGAATCCTTGCACAGGTTTCCATACTAGGACATATTTCTGCCCTGTTTTGTTTAGGTAAATAAACACCATTACATTGTGCAATTATTGAAATGGAAAAATGCATAATGCAAAAAAAAATATGCACCATTAAGATGACTTCTATGTTGAACTCCCTTTTATATTTCTATGTCTTTCAAGAGTCTCTTTGAAGAGGCAATAATAATAATTTTAATATGTAGTTCACCCTACATCCAGAGTGCACTATGAATCCAAATAATGATGGATCTGGACCAAACTTTGTATGCATATCAAATATGTCCAAATTTGAATACTAGGGTTTTTTTGTAAGGGGAATTGGCCTGGACATTTTGGAGTTGTAGGTACTGGGATTTATAGTTCACCTGCGATCAGTGTGCACTCTGAACTCCACCAAAGATGAAACTGGACCAAACTTGTCACACAGAGCCCCCATAACCAGCAAAAGATACAGCAAGCCTTTGGAGAAAATTCACCTTGATTTGGGGGAGTTGTAGTTCACCTACATCCAGAAAGCACTGTGAACCCAAAAACTAATCAATCTGGACCAATGTTTCCCAACCAGTGTGCCGTGGCACACTAGTGTGCCGTAAGCGATCATCAGGTGTGCCGTGGGAAATTGGCACTCTCCCCCCTCCTAGCAGCCCCCCTCACAGGTTTCCAAGAAACAAATTGAGCCTCTCCGCTTGGAAATGTGTGTTTTTGTTTTTTTTACTATTTTACTGGATTTTTCGAGAGTTGCCCCCCCCCCCCAAGGAACTGTCTATAACAGCTTCATGACATCCATAGTTAACTGGAAGCAAGTTTCACTCAGGGTGAAATTTCACAAAGGTCTGGAGAACAAGCCCTATGAGGAGCGGCTTGAAGAGCTGGGCATGTTTAACCTGAAGAAGAGAAGGCTGAGAGAAGACATGATAGCCATGTATAAGTATGTGAGAGGAAGTCATATCTATGTTGTGTTCATTGAAACAGGCCCAGGTTTCACACCAAGTGTATAAATACATTTAAAAACATATTAACTATATGTATTACTGTGTTAGACTCATTTTGTGTCATTTTGGTTGGTGGTGTGCCCCAGAATTTTGTAAATGTAAAAAATGTGCCACGGCTCAAAAAAGGTTGAAAAACACTTATCTGGACCACATTTGGCACACAGACCTGATATGCCAAAATTTGAATCCTGGAGGGTTTTGCAGGGAACTGACCTTCCTTTCCGGGAGTTCTAGTTCACCCACAACAGAGAAACTCTGACCTCCACCGATGAGGGACCTGGACCAAACTTGGCACACAGAACCCCCATGACTAACTCAACCTACTAGAGGGATTTGAGGGGACTGACTCACCATAGTGGGACTTGTAGTTTATCCTACAGCCAGAGAGAACACTGAACCCCACCGATGATGCATCTTGAGCAAACCTACCCAACAAGCAGTGATGGAGTTTTGGGGGGTTAGCCTGGCATGATGTGAGTTGTAGTTTACCCACAACCTTATGTATTCTGTATAATTAAAAACTGACTTTTTCAAATGACAGGGGCAACGTCCGGGACCCAAGCTGGTGTCCTCAATACATGTGAACATTTGGAATAGAAAATAGTGACTCTCTGAATTTGGGCCGACTCCTATAGATTATGATCAATATGAGGCCGTATGTCAAGAGATTCCACCTTTTTTTCTGGAGTTTTTAAAGCCAATGCCTGGATGGCCATTTGTCGGGAGGGATCGGATGGTGCCTTCCTTTATGGTAGAAGAGGGTTGGTCCTTGGGTTCTCTTCCAATGCCAGGATTCTAGGATTCAATAACTCTATTTCTCTCCACAATGCTTCTAATGTCTATGAGTCTGGATGGACATCTGTCAGGAGGGATCGGATGGTGTCTTCCTGCCTGGCAAAATTGGATTGGACTGTATGGTCCTTAGGAGTCTCTTCCAACTCTCGGCTTCTATGAAATCATAGTAGTCCAGATAGAGTCATTAGATCAGGAGTATCCGCGACAAAGAAATAATACATAACAACAACAACAATTTTTATTTGTTACCAATCTCTCATTTTGGGAGGGCTTTGATGGCGCCTTACTTTATGGCTGGCTGAAAGAGGGTGGACCGGATGATCTTTGGGGGTTCCCTTCCAACTCTAATGGGATATAGGCTGCCTAGGAAACCCTAATAGAAGAATACAGGACTACGGGCCACCATAAGACAAACACACACACATAGAGGCGACTCTGTTTTGGTCCGTTTGTTCAGCAAGTCCAGAAAAGGATGAACGAAGTCCAGAGTCTACTGGGCCATCTGCAAATGTGATTCTCTCTCTCTTTTTTAAAAAAACAACACACACCCAATATAAAGATATGTACAAACACAAACAAGCAGTTCATTCAGGTTGGGGAGCGGTAGCTGTAATGGTTGTGATCCGGTTCATTCAAGGGAAGGGGGACGTTGGCCTTGGCCTCCTTCTCGACACAAGGCAACAGGGGCCGCTCCTTGAAGAAGTCGGAGATGTAGCGGACCTGGGGGCAAAAGAAAGACAACAACAACAAACTTAAATCAGTGGCATCACGCATATTCTAATCAATATTGGCTGCACTAATGTGACATCCTGAATATTGTAATCACTACTGTCTGCGCTACTGTGACATCAGGAATATTCTAATCACTAATAGCTTTTGGGGGGTCAGGAGCGACTTGAAAAACTGCAAGTCACTTTTGGAGTGAGAGAATTGGTCATCTGCAAAGACATTGCCCATAGGATGCCCGGATGTTTTGATGCTCATCCACGCTATGCCCGGATTCGAACCTATGACCTGTCAGTCTTCAGTCCTGCCAGCACAAGGGTTTAACCCATTGCGCCACCGGGGACTCATCACTATTCGCTGAGCGACTGTGACATCACTATTCTAATTACTATTGTAGGCAATACTGTGATGTTGGGAATATTCTAATCACTATTGTAGGCACTACTGTGATGTCGGGAATATTCTAATCACGACTGTCTGCACTACTGTGACATCAGGAATATTCTAATAATTATTGTAGGCACTACTGTGATGTTGGGAATATTCTAATCACTATTGTCTGCACTACTGTGACACTGAATATTCTAATCACTATTGTAGGCACTACTGTGACATCAGGAATATTCTAATCACTATTGTCGGCACTACTGGGACATCAGGAATATTCTAATCACTACTGTCTGCACTACTGTGACATTGAATATTCTAATCACTATTGTAGGCACTACTGTGACATCGGGAATATTCTAATCATTATTGTAGGCACTACTGTGATGTCGGGAATATTCTAATCACTATTGTCTGCACTACTGTGACACTGAATATTCTAATCACTATTGTCTGCACTACTGTGATATCAGGAATATTCTAGTCACTATTGTCGGCACTACTGTGACATCAGTAACATTCCAATCACTATTGGAATGTTCACTATTGGCACTACTGTGACATCAGGAATATTCTAATCACTATTGTTTGCACTACTGTGACATCAGGAATATTCTAATTCATGTTGGCTGAGCTTTTCTGACATCACAAATATTCTGATCAATATGGAACTCAGTTGCTGTGACATCACAAATATCCTGATCAATATGGGCTGAGCTACAGTGGCATCATGAATATTCTAACTGCTATTGGCTGAGCTACAGTGACATCACCGAACATCCACAGAGACACCCACCACAAGGATGGCGATGAGAGCTCCTTGAAGGAGGCCCATCAAGACGTCGCTCCAGTGGTGCTTATAATCTGAGACGCGGCTGTACCCCACAAAGATGGCGAAGGAGAAGAGGAAGAACTGGATGGTGGGGCGCACCAGCCGGGTCCATCGCCCCACCAGCCGGGCCTGGACGTAGAGCTGGAATGGAAAGGAAATCAGGATAAAGAAAAAAGGCACAGTCCCGCCACCGTGAGCACGCAGTGCACCAAGCCAATGCGATTCTAGGGTGCGTCAATGGAAGTGACCCTTTGTGTTCAAAAGGTTACGTACCGCGAGGAACATCATGCAGTACATCCCAAAGGAGGAGTGTCCCGAATAGAACGACAACCTGGAGAGGAGAGAAGAAGAAGAGTGGGTGTCTCATTGAGGAGACGGGGGCAATACTTGTTTTCTACTGCACTAGAGGACATGGTTAGGAAGGCTGTAATGGTGTCTTGGCAGAATGGGGTTGGACTAGGTGGCCTTTGGGATCCCTTCCAACCCTAGGATTCTTTGATTGTATTTCCTTGTTAACGTGCTAATGTCTATGAGGCTGGAAGGTCTTCTGTCAGGATGGATTTAATGGTGTCTTGGCAGAATGGAGTTGGACTGGATGGCCTTTGGGGTCCACTCCAACCCTAGGATTCTTTGATCCTATTTCCTTGTTAACATGCTAATGTCTATGAGGCTGGAAGGTCCTCTGTCAGGAAGAGATTTAATGGTGTCTTGGCAGAATGGGGTTGGACTGGATGGCCTTGATGTTATTTCCACATGCAGTTGTGAATGCCTAGGAGTCTGGAATGTCCTCTGTTGGGAGGGTTTTAATAGTGTCTTGGCAGAATGGGGTTGGACTGGATGGCCTTTGGGGTCCCCTCAACATTAAGATCCTTTTATCCTATTTCTTTGCTAATGTCTATGAGTCTGGAAAGTCCTCTGTTGGGAGGGCTTTAATGATGTCTTAGCAGAATGGGGTTGGACTGGGTGGCTTTTGGGGTCCCTTCCAAACAAGATTCCTTGGTCCTATTTCCACATGAAGTTGCCAACGCCTAAGAAGCTGGATGGCTTTGATGCTGTCCTGGGGTAGGACTGGATGGCCTTTGGGGATCCCTTCCAATTCTATGGACTTCAAGTCCTCCCTCCTGACCTGGACTCGGTGACGTTCCTGGCTCCTCCGCGGCAGAGTCCTTCCAGCTGGACGTAGATGGAGCAGTTCACTTTGGACCAATCTGGGTCGCAGACGGCCAGGAAATTGGGCCTCAATCGGCCGATCATGTACTTGGCCAGGTCCGTCAGGGACTGGCTGACTGCCCCTCCGAAGAGGAAGGTCCCCACCACTTTGTAGAGAGCAGCTAGGTAGTTGTTGAACCCGGAGCGCGAGTAAAGGCGCTCGGTGTAGACGAGGTAGGCTTCTCCGGCCGAAACCTGTGCATAAAAGCATATGTAGAACCAATGGAAGAGGGAAGGTCTACAGCAGAGTGGAGCCTACCTTCTGCTGGCCCTTTAAGAACAATACATTGTGCCACTTACAATGATAACGGTGCATGGGATGGTGACGCCGGCCATCACACCGTGCGTAATGGTGTCCGGCTTGTAAGGATAGCGGATGGACTCGTCGTTGCAATAGAAGCCCCGTTGGTAGGGAGAGTTGACCCCAGTGAGGATGATGAAGGGCAAGGAGGCTGCAAGGAGGAAGGCAAACAGGGTACAAACAAACACAGGACAAAGATTAAAGGACAGTAAACACAGATCCTTGGAAACCTTTCCCATAATCTTAAATCAATGCCATAATTAAACGAAACTTTTCTCATCATCTCCGATAACAACAATAACAACAACAACAACAATAATTAGACTCATAGAGTTGGAAGAGACTCCAAAGGCCATCTAGTCTCTTAGCTGCCTCGAACCAAGAAATATAACAACAAGAATAATAATCATGATGAGACATGGGTAAGAAATAATCATGATGATGATCTATAAATATAATAAAAGAGAATGTTTGTATGTATGTGTGCAGCGGAAGGGCGGATATGTGGCAGCTTTCTGATTGGCTCCCACTGTGGGATTATTTGCATAAAGGACTCTGATTGGCCAGCCTCATAACTCCAACATTCTAAGGCACCAGACAGAGGCGATTGCTTGCCACTGAGGGAGTATTTGCATAAAGGACTCTGATTGGCCAGGCTCAGCACTTCAACATTCTAAGGCAGCAGACACAGGGGATTGGTTGCCCCTGAGGGAGTATTTGCATAAAGCACTCTGATTGGCCATCTACATTCCAACATTCTAAGGTGACACAGAGGGAAAAGGAAAGGCCTCAGGCAGTCAGTCACTGAGGTCCACAGCAATGACGGATCAGGACCAAACTTGGCCCACAGGGGCCCAATGGCCCACGTCACAACCTGGTGTGGTTCAGGGCAGGATGGGCCACGAATGATGGGATTTACAGTACCGTCACCCGATTCACTTCCCAAACATCATCCAATGACTGATCAAGACCAAACTTAGCACACAGAGCCCCCATAACCCACTTTACATCCTGGTGCAATTTGGAGGAGGATGGACCATGGATTATGGGACTTGAAATACCTTCCTGAGACCACTGCAAGCCAAATAAACAACTGATAAGGACCAAACTTGGCACACAACGTCTTTCTCAAATAACCCGGGCAGGGCCAGGTCCCCAAGCTAGTACACATAATAAAAGTGACAGCAATTGCCCTCCCTCCCTCCAATTATGTTGTATATACTACTACTACTATCAACAACAAATATAATCATGCAAATAATAGTCTACCTATACACATGATAAAAGTGAAAAAATGTATGTGTGTGGCTGGGGCGTCCACTTGCACAAGCTGGGATGTATAGTTCACCTGCAATCAATGAGCACTCTGAACTCCACCAAATATGGAATTGGACCAAACTTGGCACATAGAGCCCCATGACCAGCAAAAAAATATTGGAGGTCTTTGGGGAAAATTCACCTTGATTTGGGGGAGTTGTAGTTCACCTACATCCAGAGAGCACTGTGAACCCAAACACTGATGGATCTGGACCAACTTGGCACACAGACCTGATATGCAGAAATTGGATTACTGGAGGGGTTTGTGGGGAACTGCCCTTCCTTTCTGGGAGTTGTAGTTCACCCACAACTGGAGAAACGGTGACCTCCACCAATGATGGACCTGGACAAATCCTGGTTCACACAACCCTCATGACTAACTCAACCTACTAGAAGGGTTTGAGGGGACTGACTCACCATAATGGGAGTTGTAGTTTACACTATAGCCAGAGAGCACACTGAACCCCTCCGATGATGCATCTAGAGCAAATTTGCCCAACATAACAACATTTAAGTACTGATAGAGTTTTCTGGGGTGAAACTGGCATGATGTGAGATGTAGTTCACCCAAAACCTTAGGCATTTTGTACAATTGAAAAGCTGAGTTTTTCAAATAACCCGGGCAATGCTGGGTCCCCAAGCTAGTTACTACTACTAATAGTAGTAGTAGTAGTAGTAGTAATAGGTATAGGTTTCCCCCTGACATTAAATCCAGTCATGTCCGACTCAGGGTTGGTGCTCATCTGTTTCTAAGCCGAAGAGCTGGCATTGTCCTTAGACACCTCCAAGGCTATGTGGCAGGCATGACTGCATGGACTACCGTTGCCATCCCGCCGGAGTGGTACCTATTGATCTACTCACATTTGCGTATTTTCTAAATGCTAGGTTGGCAGAAGCTGGGGCTAACAGCGGGAGCTCACCCCGCTCCCCGGATTCGAACCTGCAACCTTTAATGGTAATAATGAAAAAAATATAATAATAGAGTATAGTTTGAGTTAGGCCTATTTTTTCATAGTACTCTCAAGCAACTAGAAACGGCATGTATCCAATCCTTCTGAATCAAATTGCATTGTAGGCTTGTTTTGTTTTGTTTTGTATGCTCTCTGAATTAGTATTTGTTTTACAAGTGTGTAACCTCATTTTACATTTCTACCACTACTTTTGGTGTGCTTGTTTATAAATAGATATGTATGTAAATATACACACATATTTGAATGCAAACACACCGGTTGTCGGCCTCCTCCCACCCCTTTTTTTTAATGAAGGTTGGACTCCTGCACTTTGTGCCCTTGGGAAACTGGATGAACCGGTTCAAAGGCAGGCTCTGTTGGTCACTCAACCTCTTTGGTTTCTCTTTTCAGGGAACAAAGGCCCTGCCTTTCCCAAATAATACCAAATACTTCTTGTTCTTCTTGAGATTTTACCTTCTATCCCCAAAGCTATAGTGTTGCAGAAATTCTACATTTCACCAAAGGATTGGGGAAGGATCCAAAGCCACATTTCCCTCTCTATTTTCTCCTTCCCTCTCTTTTTCCTCCTTCCTTCTGTTTCCTTCCTTCCTTTCTCCTTTTCCTCTGTTTCCTAACTGCCTTTCTTTACCCTTTTCTTCTTTTCCTTCCCTCTGTTTCCTGTCTTTCTTTTTTCCTCCCTCCCTTCTCTTCCTTCCCTCTCTTTTTCCTCACTACTTTCCTTCCTTCTCTCCCTTCTTTCCTACCTGCTTTTCTTTCACCATTTCTTGTTAACAGTATGTATTACGGTCCATAGACCCATCGTAAAACCAACAATCATTATAAATCCTCCCATCTCAGGAGAAGTCCATTGTACAAGATACATATTGTTTTCCCCCCTCTGTTTTCTACCTTCTTTCCTTCCTTTCCTCTTTCCTACCTGCCTTCCTTTTCTCCTTCCCTTCCTTTTTCTACCTTCCTTCCTCCCCTCTCTGTTGCCTGCCTGCCTTCCTTCTGTTCATCCTTTCTTCCTTTATTCCTTCTCTCTCTTTTTCCTACCTACCTTGCTTTCTTCTATTTTTTGGCTGCCTTCCTTCCTTCTGTTCTTCCTTTTCTCCCCTCTCGTTTTCTTACCTTAATTTCTACTCTCTCTCTCTCTCTTTCCTCCCTCCCTTCCCTTCTTCCCTTTCTCCTCCCCTTTTTCCTACCTTCCTTTTCTCTCTCTCGGTTTCCTGTCTGCCTTCCTCCTTTCCTCTCTTTTTCCTGTCTACTTTCCTTCCTTTCTTCTCTCTCCTCTTTCCTACCTGCCTTTCTTTCACCCTTTCTTGTTTTCCCTTTCTGTTTCCTACCTTTTCCCCTCCCTTTTCTGTTTCCTCCCTTCCTTCCCTTTCTCCTTCTCTCCCTTTTTCCTACCTTCTTTCCTTCCCTCTGTTTCCTGCCTGCCTTCCTTCCTGTTCATCCTTTCTTTCTTTCCTCCTTCTCTTTCTTTCCTCCCTCCCTCCCTTTCTTCTCTCTGTTTCCTGGCTGCCTGCCTTCCTTCTGTTCATTCCTTTCTTTCTTTACTCCTCTCTCTTTTTCCTACCTACCTTCCTTTCTTCTCTCTTTCCTGGCTACCTACCTTCCTTCTGTTCATCCTTTCTTTCTTTACTCCTTCTCTCTCTTTTTCCTACCCAACTTCCTTTCTTCTCTCTGTTTCCTGGCTGCCTTCCTTCCTTCTGTTCTTTCTTTCTTTTCTCCTTCCCTCTCTTTTTCCTACCTACCTTTCTTCTCCCTCTGTTTCTTGCCTTCCTTCCTTCCTTCCTTCCTTCCTTCCTTCCTTCCTTCCTTCCTTCTGTTCTTAATTTTCTTGGGTTATATTTTGGGTCCCGTAATGGAGAGCCTGCTGTTTTTTTTTTGAAGATCTGCCTGTCTGTCCTTCCAGCCAATTCTCACAAAATAGGAAGATCTGAATGCAAAGAAGATGAGGACAGGCTTAATTTTCAGACTTGGACTCCATCTCCCAGCATACCCTACTATGGCTGCTGGGACTGATATTCTTTGCAGTCCAGCCCGACCTGGAGGGCAATTTCTGCCCAACGTTTTTGTTTTAGACCAGTCTTGTAGGACCAAAAAGTCAAATGATCTATATCTATCTATACATATAATAAAAGTGAAAACATGTATGTGTGCGTGTGTGTGCGCCTGGGTTGCCCACTTACACAGACATTATGAACCCAAACAATGATGGATCGGGACCAAACTTGGCATGCATACCCGATATGCCCATGTTTGAATCTTGGTGGGCTTTGAGGGGAATTGGCCTGGGAATTTTGGAGTTGTATGTCCTGAGATGTATAGTTCACCTGAAATCAATGAACCCTCTGATCTCCAACAAAGATGGAATTGGACCAAACTTGGCACACAGAACCCCCATGACCAGCAAAACATACTGGAGGTCTTTGGGGAATTTTCACCTTGATTTGAGGGAGTTGTAGTTCACCTACATACAAAGACCACTGTGAACCCAAACACTGATCGTTCTGAACAAAACTTGGCACATATAGCTGATATTTTGAAATTTGATTACTAGGCCCCGGGGGGGGGGGGAGACCTTCCTTCTGGGAGTTGTAGTTCACCCACGACGAGATAATTGATGACCTCCACCGATGATGGACCCGGACCAAACTTGACACACAGAACCCCCATGACTAACTCAACCTACTGAAGGGGTTTGAGGGGTCTGACTCACCATAGTGGGAGTTGTAGTTGACCCTGCGTCCAGAGAGCACACTGAACCCCACTAATGATGCATCCGGAGAAAACTTGCGCAACATAACAAACTTTAAGTACTGATGGAGTTTCTCTGGGTTAATCTGGCTTGGTGGGAATTGTAGTTCACCCACAACCTTATGCATTTTATACAATTAGAAAATTGAGTTTTTTCAAATAACCCAAGATAGTGTATAATAATGATGATGATGATGATGATTTGTTGTTGTTATTTATTTACCACTTCTCCTTTCAGATTGAGATAGGGCACTATATAGTCAAATATATGTATAAGATCACATATTAAAACATAATTATAGTACAGCAACAAAAGTACATTAAAACATAAACATTGAGTGGGAAGGGAATCCCAAGGGCCATCTAGTCTGACCCCTTCCTGTTTTCCTTTCTTAATGTGTCCCCAAAGTCAAAATATAGGTTCCACACACCCCAAAAAAGCCTGTGTCGTAACTGTGCCCTCCTTTAAAATTAAACCTCTGGAGATCTTTTTAAGGACTTGGTTTAAATTGCAGTGGTTATTTTAAGGGACGGAGGAGAGGTGTCTTGCCTTCCCTTGTTTCCTATTTTGGTGGAGAGAGAAAAAAGGCCAGTCGATTGTTTGAAAGAGCTAAAAAGAGGATTACATATTCCGCCTAACAAGTCTTTGTTAGGAGGTTGGGTTCTGTGGAAGAAAACCAAAATAAGGAGAGGAAAGGAGGAGAGGCAGTGCGGTCAACTAAGCCAAGGGTTTGCTGTACTTCCAGGGAGAAAGAAAGAAAGAAAGAGACTGAAAGAAAGGGACTGAAAGAAAGAAGGAAGGAAAGAAGGGAGGAGGTTAGAGAGAGAGGAAGGAAGGAATAAAGGCAAAAAGAAGGAAGGGAGAAAGTGAGGAAAGAAAGAAGGGAAGATGGATGGAAGGAAGGAGGGAGGCAGGCAGGCAGGCAAGAAAGAAGGAGGGAAGTTAAAGAGGAAAAAGGCAAGGAAGGATCAAAGGAAGGAAAAGAGGGAGGAAATAAAGGCAGGAAGAAAAAAGGAAGATAGGAAAGAAGACAGGAAGGAAAGAATGGAGAAGGTTAGGAAGGGAAAGAGGAAGGAAGAAGGAAGGAATAAAATAAGGAAGATGGGAAAGAAGAAAGGAAGGAAAGGGTGAGGATTAGAAAGGGAGAGAGGGAGAAAAGAAAGAAATAATAGAGGAAGGAAGTTAAGGAGGAAGCAACGAAGGGAAAGATGGAGGAAAGAAAGAAAGGCAGGAATAAAATAAGGAAGATAGGAAAGAAGAAAGGAAGGAAAGAAGGGAGGAAGTTAGGAAGGGAGAGAGGGAGTAAAGGAGGAAAGGACGAAAGAAAGTTAAAGAAGAAGTAACGAAGGAAGGGAAAGATGGAGGAAAGAAAGAAGGCAGGAATAAAATAAGGAAGATAGGAAAGAAGAAAGGAAGGAAAGAAGGGAGGAAGTTAGGAAGGGAGAGAGGGAGGAAAGGATGAAAGAAAGAAAGAAAGTTAAAGAAGAAGGAACGAAGGAAGGGAAAGATGGAGGAAAGAAAGAAGGCAGGAATAAAAGAAGGAAGATGGGAAAGAAGGAAGGGAGTAAGGAAAGAAAGTTAGAAGAAAGGAAAGAAGGAAGGAGCTTAGGAAGGGAGGAATGAATGAATGAAGAATAGGGACATAAGAACATAAGAACATAAGAAGAGCCATGCTGAATCGGGCCTCAGCCCATCTAGTCCAGCATTCTGTGTCACTCAGTGGCCCACTAGTTGTACACAGGGATCTCTAGCAGAAAGGAGGGCAAAACCCTCACCTGCTCCCGACCCCCACAACCAGTACCGGGAAAATCCTGCCTGCCTCCATCAACACAGAGGTGGCACTTGGATGTCCATTTCAGTAACTACTGATTCCCTTGGTATCCATGAATCTGTCTAATCCTGCCTTGAAGCTGTCCAGGCTGACCGCTGTCACAACCTCCTCTGGAAGTGAGTTCCATAACCCAATGACCCCCTGGGTGAAGAAATATTTCCCTTTATTAGTCCTAATTTTCCTACCTTGGAGCTTCAGGGAGTGCCCTCTAGTCCTAGTGTTTTGTGACAAAGAAAATATTTTTTCTTTATTCACCTTTTCTATCCCATGCATGATTTTATACACTTCGATCAAGTCACCTCTTAAACGCCGTCTTTCAAGGCTGAAAAGACCAAGGCGTTGCAACCTGATTTCATAAGGGAGCTGCTCCATCCCTTGGATCATTTTTGTTGCCCTATTAATAATAATAATATACAATTGGCCGGGAGGGGGAGAAAGGCCAGGAGGAGAGGTGGGCAAGAAATAAAATTATAATTATTAAGGAGGAAAGAAAGGAAAGAGCAGAGGGAGGAAAGAAAGAAAGAAAGAAAGAAAGAAAGAAAGAAAGACAGCAGGCAGGCAGGCAGGCAGGCAGGCAGGAAGGAAGGAAGGAAGGAAGGAAGTTGAAGAAAGAAGGAAATAATGGAGAGAGGAAGGAAGGAAATAATGGAGAGAGAAAGGAAAGAAGGAAGATAGGAAAGAAGGGAGGGAGGAGGGAAGGGGATTGAAAGGGAGTTGTGTATGGAATCACAATCAATGGACAATGAGTTGTTGTAAGTTTTTCGGGCTGTCTGGCCATGTTCCAGAAGCATTTTCTCCTGACGTTTCACCTGCATCTATGGCAGGCCTCCTCACGGGACCTCCTAATCTCCAAAGATGCCTGTCATAGCTGCAGGTGAAATGTCAGGAGAAAATGCTTCTGGAACATGGTCAGACAGCCCGAAAAACTTACAACAACTCATTGTCCATTGAAGCCTTCATGTCCATAAAAGCCTTCGACAATACAATGGGCAACAAGTTGAATTATAGGAAAATTTGGGTTTAAACATTCATTACAAACCCAAAGGCAACATTCACAGGGGCCTCCGGGATCTGCGGGACTACCATTCCCATCATTCCTCACTATGGGCTGTGTTTTCTGGGAGTCCCCCGGCTTGACCTAACTGGGTTGCTCAATCCAACCAGGTGGAAAGTCTTCATTCCAGAGAAAGGCCTGCTCTTCAGAGCCACTTTGAACCAGGAGGAAAAAAACAAAACAAAACACAGCACGGAATGGTCTGGTCAGTTTCTCAAGAAAGGCTGCCCTTTGCAAACAGGCTCCGGATTGAATTGTAGTCGGAGGTATTCTGAGCACAGACTGAGCCCTCGCTCAGCCCACCTCCACATCCTGCAAGCATTATTTATAGAACCACACAGGCCTTTTTTAAAAAGGCGCTATATACTTAACGGCACGTAACATTTATTTTTAAAACCTCACAGAAAGGAAAAAGAGGCCACCGGACTGGAAAGGCATCCCTGTCCAAATTGGCAGGGCCATCTGTCGGGAGGGATTTACTTGTGTCGTTCTTTTGGGGGAGTCATTCTAGCTCATGGCCCATTGTATTTCATTATTATTATTATTATTATTATTACTATTCTGCCTGGGACACAGAAGCTGGGTGGCCATCTGTCGGGATGGTTTGACTAGTGTGTCTTTCTTTTTAGGGAACCATTATCATCTCATGGCCAATTGTATATTATTAATAATAATAATAATAATAATATTAGTTTAGGTACCGGCATTGCCTGGATTATTTGAAAAAGTGATGATGATGATTATGATGATGATCAGACTCATAGAGTAGGAAGCGATTCCAAAGGCCATCCACTTCAACCCCCTTCTACCAAGGTCGAAGATAAAATTACTATATTATTATTATTATTATCATCATTACTACTACTAGCTTGGGTATCTGGCATTGCCTGGGTTATTCAAAAAAGTCAATTCTTAATTCAAAATACATAAGGTTGTGGGTAAACTACAACTCCCATCATGCCAGGTTCACCCCCTGAAGCTCCATCAGTCCTTAAAGTTTGTTATGTTGGGCAAGTTTTCTCCGGATGCATCATCAGTGGGTTCAGTATGCTCTCTGGCTGCAGGGTAAACTACAACTCTCACTCTGGTGAGTCAGTCCCCTCCAATCCCTCCAGTAGGCTGAGTTAGTCATGGGGGTTCTGTGTGCTAAGTTTGGTCCAGGTCCCTCATCGGTGGAGGTCAGAGTTTCTCTGTTGTGGGTGAACTAGAACTCCCGGAAAGGGAGGTCAGTTCCCCGCAAAACCCTCAATCACTGGTGGAGGACACAGTATCTTTGGTTCTGGGTAAAATACATCTACCAGAAAGGAAGGCCACTTTTTCCTCAAATCCTTCCAGCAATCAAATTTGGCATATCAGGTATGTGTGCCAAGTTTGGTCCAGATCCATCGGTGGTTGGGTTAACAGTGCTCTCTGGATGTAGGTGAACTACCCACCCCACCCCAAATCAAGGTGAATTTTCCCCAAAGACCTCTAGTATTTTTTTGCTGGTCATGGGGGCTCTGTGTGCCAAGTTTGGTCAAATTCCATTTTTGGTGGAGTTCAGAGGGTTCCCTATTTGCAGGTGAACTATACATCCCAGTACCTACAACTCCAAAATGTCCATGCAAATTCCTCTCAAAACTCACCAGTATTCAAATCTTAGCATGTCGGGTATGCGTGCCAAGTCTGGTCCAGACCCATCATTGTTTGGGTTCATAGTGTGCTCTGGATATAGGTGAACAACAACTCCTACAAATCCCTCCAAAGACCTCCAGTATTTTTTGTTGCTCTTAGAGGTTCTGTGTGCCAAGTTATTTCCAGGTCCATCATTGGTGGAGTTCAGAGTTCTTAGATTGTAAGTGAACTATACATCCCAGTACCTACAACTCCTATAAATCATGGTGAATTCTCCCCAAACTCTTCCAGTATGTTCAGTTGCTGATTAATTCATCTATTTTATATATATATATAATTTTTATTTACTGTGTGCCATGGGAAAGGGTTAAGGGAGAGGCAGTGGGTGGGATCATGCAAATTCCACACCAATGGAGAAAGTCAGAAACACTGGAATGCCTGTGGTGGAGGAAACACATAAAATCTAGGGTGAAATTGTGCCCGAATGCAAGCTTGCACTTGGGTGGTGGGCAGTATCGGGTATGTGGAGGACATTGACAGGGCTCTTGGACATGTTCATGGCGCTCAGTATAACCTGCAATGTGATTGTACAGAGGGCCTTTGGTGTCTCCTGAGTAGTGGGAGCTGTGTTGTTTGTGGAGGCAGGAGCCTGTCTGTGTAAGTGGACACTCTAGCCCAATGTTTCCCAACCAGTGTGCCGTGGCACACTAGTGTGCCGTAAGCGATCATCAGGTATGCAGTGGGAAATTGGCACTCTCCCCCCTCCTAGCAGCCCCCTCACAGGTTTCCAAGAAACAAATTGAGCCTCTCCGCTTGGAAATGTGTGTTTTTGTTTTTTTTACTATTTTACTGTATTTTTCGAGAGTTGCCCCCCAAAGGAACTGTTTAAAACAGCTTCATGACATCCATAGTTAACTAGAAGCAAGTTTTACTCAGGGTGAAATTTTACAAAGGTCTGGAGAACAAGCCCTATGAGGAGCGGCTTGAAGAGCTGGGCATGTTTAGTCTGAAGAAGAGAAGGCTGAGAGAAGACATGATAGCTATGTATAAGTATGTGAGAGGAAGTCATATCTATGTTGTGTTCATCGAAACAGGCCCAGGTTTCACACTGAGTGTATAAATGCATTTAAAAACATATTAACTATATGTATTACTGTGTTCGAGTGTCATTTTGTGTCATTTTGGTTGGTGGTGTGCCCCAGGATTTTGTAAATGTAAAAAATGTGTCGCGGGCCAAAAAAGGTTGAAAAACACTGCTCTGGCCACATACACACACACACACATTTTAGTTGTATTATGTGTATACATTTATTATGTGTATAAATCATTTGACTTTTGGGTCCTACAAGACTGGTCTAAAACAAAAAACATTGCAAAGTCCAGTCTGTACCTGTCTGTGTAAGTGGGCAACCCAGCCACACACACACACATACATATTTTCACTTTTATTATGTGCATAGATCATTAGACTTTTTTGGTCCTACAAGACTGGTCTAATAGCTATAGCTATTTTTAGAAATGGGAGCCTGTCTGTGTAAGCCACACGCATACATACATATTTTCACTTTTATTATGTGTATAAATTTTGCTTGGGGTCTCTGGAGGGTTTTTTTGTTTAACGTAGAGGCTGGATGGCCATCTGCCGGGAGGGCTTTAGTTGTGCCTTTCTGCCTTGATTGGCCCTTGGGGTCCCTTCCAAGCCTGCAAATCAGTCAAGCGCATTCACTTCCAACCTTTCCATGATGACCGAATCCCATTTTGTGAAGAGAAGGAAATTTCTTAGCAAGGCCAGAAATGTGCGCCCAACCCTTTGCTTTCCTGCCAGATATATATTATTTTATTTTTTAAAAAGGAAAGTTTTAGCACGGTTTCGGCTGATCTGAAGGAGGAGGGACTTCGGAGCACCATAAAAGCCAAGAGGGCTCCAGGCGACGGGGCAAAGGTAGCCGATTGCCATCTTCCCGGAAAAGAGAAACCAATGTCTTGTCTGAGCTTGCCATGAAGGCAACTTCTCCTATAAAGACAAAGGCAATGCTGTATCGTTGGACTACAAAGCCCATCATCCTGCATTTGGGGCTGATAGGTGCTGCAGATGACCATCTGTCAGGAGGGCTTGAGTCATTCTGATCTCACAGTTGTGTATTATTATTATTACTATTATTATTGTTATTAGATACACAACAAGATTACTACACAGCAAACAAATTCACTATGCTGGCTTTTGTATTTGATCACACATCAGACACTTCCCAAGTGTCTAGGAATGTGTGATGTATCCGCGTATAATGTATGCATATCCTATTAGGGTGGCCTTTTGCAACTGACAGATGGTAATTTGATCAGCGATGATTGTTTTTAAGTGCAGGCCAAGGTCTTTAGGCACTGCACCCAGTGTGCCAATCACCACTGGGGCCACTTTTACTGGCTTGTGCCAGATTGTTTGCAGTTCTATATTATTATTATTATCATTATCATTATTATTATTAGGGGATGGCCAACTTGGCTTGTGCCAAAGTCTTTGCAGTTTGATCTTTGTAGTTCTACCATCATCATCATCATGCTTGAGGTGACTGGGTGTTTTTACAAAGAGGCTCTATGGCCATTTGTTGGGAGGTTTTTAGTTGTGTCTTTCTTTTCTCAAGAAGTTGTTTCCAAATAAATAAGTGCATATACTACTACTAATAATAATAATAAATATAATAATAATAGTAATAATAATAGAACTACAAAGATTCTGCCACAAGCCAGTCAATGTGGTCCCAGTGGTGATTGGCACACTGGGTGCAGTGCCTAAAGACCTTGGCCTGCACTTAAAAACAATCGGCGCTGACAAAATGACCATCCGTCAGCTGCAAAAGGCCACCTTCCTTGGATCTACTCGCATTACACATCACACAGTTCTAGACACTTGGGAAGTGTCCAACGTGTGATCAGATACAAAAGACAGAATAGGGATTTTGTGTGCTGTGTACTAATCTTGTTGTGTATCGAAGAAGCAGCAGCAATTGGCAGTGAGATCAGAAGTGGTTTCCAAATAAATAAATGCATATACTACTACTAATAACAATAAATATATTAATGCAAATAATAATCTGCCAATACACAAAATAAAAGTGAGAATATGTATGTGTGTGTGTGGCTGGGCTGTCCACTTACACAGATAAGCTCCTGCCTCCACAAACAGCTATAGCTCCCACTACTCAGGAGACACCAAAGGCCCTCCCTCCAATGACACTGCAGGTTAGAGAGTGCTTTAAACATGTCCAAGAGCTCAGCCAACGTCCTCCACAAACACCACACTGCCCACAACCCAAGTGAAGGCTTCCATTTGGGGACAACTTTATCCTAGATTTTATGTGTTTCCTCCACCACAGACATCCCAGTGTTTCTGACTCTCTCCATTGGTGTGGAATTTGCATGACCCCGCCCACTGCCTCTCCCATAACCCTTTCCTATTCTTTTCTATGGCACACAACAAACAGAGGAATTGATCAGCAACTGAACATGCTACAGAGGTTTGGGGAGAATTCATCATGATTTAGGAATCGTAGGTCCTGGGATGTATAGTTCACCTCGAATCTCTGAACTCCACCAACAATGGAATTGGACCAAACTTGGCACATAGAACCCCCATGACCAACAAAAAATACTGGAGGTCTTTGGAGGAGTTGTAGTTCACCTACAGCCAGAGCGCACTATGAACCCAAACGATGATGGATCTGGACCAAAATTGGCATGCAGACCTGATATGACCAAATTTGAATACTGGTGGGTTTTTGAGGGGAATTGGCCTGGGCATTTTGGAGTTCTAGGTACTGGGATGTATAGTTCACCTGCAATCAAAGAGCACTCTGAACTCCACTAAAGATGGAATTGGACCACACTTGGCACACAGAACCCCCACGACTAGAAAAAAATACTGGAGGTATTTGGGGAACATTCACCTTGATTTGGAGGAGCTGTAGTTCACCTACATCCAGAGAGCACTGTGAACCCAAACAGCGATGGATCTGGACCAAACTTGGCACACACCTGCTATGCCAAAATTTCATTACTGGGGTTTGGGGGGAAGTGGCCTTCCTTTCCGGAAGTTGTAGTTCACCCACAACCAGAGAATCTGTGAATTCCACCAATGATGGTCCTGGACCACACTTGATTACTGGGGTGGGGGCCATGACCTTCCTTCTGGGAGTTGTAGTTCACCCACAACCACAACCAGAACCGCCATGACTAACTCAACCTACTGGAGGGGTTGGAGGGGCCTGACTCACCATAGTGGGAGTTGTAGTTTACCCTACAGCCAGAGAGCACGCTGAATCCCACCGATGATGCATCCAGAGCAAACTTGCCCAACATAACCAAGTTGAAGTACTCTTGGAGTTTCTCGAGGTGATCTGGCATGATGGGAGTTGTAGTTCACCTATAAACTTATGCATTTTGCACAATGAAATAATTGACTTTTTTCCAATAACCTCGGCAATGCTGGGTAAACAAGCTAATTATACAAATAGGGGGAGAGGGTGTGACATGCCTTTCTTCTTTTCCTTCTAAAGTCCTTCCAAACTTCTCCAAACTTTTTGGAAAGAGGGATGCAAAGGTAACTCTTCCCTTGGGCTTTTTTTTTTAGTTGGGGGAGAAGAAGGGAATATGACAAAAAGAGCCTCCTTTCTTTCCTTACCAAGCAGCAGGCAAAGGCAGTCCACCGCCACGAAGATCTTGGGGCGCTCCATGGTCCCTTTTGGGGAGGATCACATGCCCGGTCCTAAGGAGGAAGAAGGCAGGAGATCCCAAAGGATCACAGGAGAGGATCCTGAGCTTGTGGGGAAGATCTCGGAAGGGAAGGGAAGGAGGAGGGCTCGAGGAGGAGGAGGAGCCGACCAAAGTCGGGGCTGGGCTTGGAGCCGCCCTTGGCCTTTGCTTACAGCACACTTGGCTGGGCAGGGCCCCCAGAGGCCATCCAGTCCAACCCCCTTCTTTCAGCCCGGCAGGAGGACACCGACCACCTGTAGGGTAAACTATAACTCCCACTATGGTGAGTCAAGTCCCCTCAAACCCCTCCAGTAGGTTCAGTTAGTCATGGAGTTTCTGTGTGCCATGTTTGATCCAGATCCATTATCAGAGGAGGTCACCATTTCTCTGGTTATGGGTGAACTACATACTACAATTCCCAGAAAGGAAGGTTAGTTACCCCCAAACCCCTCCAGTAATCAAATTTCGGCCTATTAGGTTTGTGTGTCTAGTTTAGTCCAGATCCATCGGTGTTTGGGTTCACAGTACTCTCTGGATGTAGATGAACTACTGAGGTCGAGCCCCCTGCGTTCAAGTTGATTTGACCTGCGGCAGGGAGTTCCGCAGTTCCTGGACTCTCCAATCAGACCAAGCATCACGGAGTGAGGCTGCAGCAACAGCTCAACTAAATAATCCTTTTCCTTCACTTTTCTCCCTCTCCTAACATTGTAACTAATCCCCCCAATAAAGGAAACCCTAAATTTGCAACTTTTCCTCTCCAGAATGCTACTTTGTGTCCCTTTCTGTCTCTAGCTCAGTGTTTTTCAACCTTTTTTGAGCCGCGACACATTTTTTACATTTACAAAATTCTGGAGCACACCACCAACCAAAAAGACACAAAATGACACTCTAACACAGTAATACATATAGTTAATATGTTTTAAAATGTATTTATACACTCAGTGTGAAACCTGGGCCTGTTTTGATGAACACAACATAGATATCCAGGCAGGAATGGCAGAAAGATACAAACTTCCCACACAGAACTCCCATAACCAAGAGAAAATACTATAAGAATTTGGTGGGCATTGACCTTGAGTTTTGGAGTTGTAGTTCACCTATATCCAGAGAGCGTTGCGGACTCAAAAAAGTTGGATCAGGACCAAACTTGGCATGAATACTCAATATGCCCAAATGTGAACACAGATGGAGTTTGGGGAAAATAGACCTTGACATTTGGGAGTTACAGTTTCTGGGATTTATAGTTAACACACAATCAAAGAGCATCCTGAACTCTTGCAACAATGGAATTGAACCAAACTTGGCATATTGAACTCTCACTACCAACAGAAACTACTGAAAGGGTTTGCTTGGGAATTGACCTTGAGTTTGGAAGTTGTAGTTCACCTACACCCAGAGAGCACTGTGGACCCAAACAATGTCATGTTATGTTGTTGTTTGTTTTCTATCCAGAATCACAATGTTGGAAGGAGGCTCACCACTTTAAGGTCCCTAAAACAGGCATGGGAAAACTTTGGCCCTCTGGGTGCTTCGGCCCTCTGGGTGCTCCCACCATTCATAACAGCCTGAGGCCCTTTCCTGCTTAAATGGCTGTGGGGGGGGGGGGGAGAAAAGAGCCTGAGGCTGCTAGGAATGGTGGGAGTTGGAGTCCAAAACACCTGGAAGGTCCAAGTTGCCCATGCCAGCTTTCGACAGAGACCTCATCCTCCCCCTCCCCCTTTGCGCCCTTTCTTCCCCCTCCTGCCAAACACTTACTTTTTCTTCTACACTGCCGCTTCTGCCGCCATTTTGATCCGAGGGGGCAGCGTGAGCGTGTTCAGGAGGGGAGGGAGGAAGATGTGCCCCATGCGGACGCTACTGCGCAGAGTCGCCCCAGAGCAAAGCGAGCAGAGGCTGGGAAGAAGGGAGCCCGAGTGGAGAAGAAAAAGTGTTCGGCAGGAGGGGGAAGAAAGGGTATTGGAGGTTCCAATTTCCCATGGCACACCTGATGATCGCTCATGGCACACTAGTGTGCCACGGCACACTGGTTGGGAAACACTGCTCTAACTCACCCTAAGCATAAAACTTTCATTTTCTGGGCTGCAGAGCACTGCCGAATAACACGGAACACCCCTTTAGTGTTCCGGGGAGGCCAGAGCTGTGATCCTTTAAACTGCGGATATGGAATCTCTGGGCCCCGTATTCGCAAGTCAACGGATCGTTTCAATTTTGGTGCCATATTTTTCCTACATTAATTCTAAGCATAACTGCTATCTTGCTTTTTTGCATTCAGACCCCTGCGCCCCGGGAATAACCTTTTTTATTTTTCAAGAATTAAACAGTCAAAGGGAAACCAGCTGGCTGTCATCCATGGCTCCTCGCTGCATCAACCGATCCTGCCACAGCCTTGTGGGTGTCCGGAGGCCCGTAACCTGGGGGGACATACTGTGGTCATCCTGTAGGACGCCAGGGAAGCAACCAGGCCACCATGGTCCCACGCCAAGGCAGGATTTGCAGTTTCCCTCTCACCTATGGAAGGACCCCAACTCCCAACGTTCGCTGCAGCCCCAGTGTGGACTCCCAGGACTCACTTATTCATTTCCCCAACATTTATGACCTTTCCCTGCCCTCTATGAATTGTTACCCACTTTTATGGACTTTGGGACAATTTTAAGAACTTTTAGGAAACTTTCCTTTCTTTCTAACCCCTGGGACTTTTCTTACGGTTTCTTATGGACCCTAAGGGGGAGGGTATAGTGGGCTGATGACATGACCTCTGCCTTTCCCCAACATGAATGTACTTCCCCCATATGTTTTCCTCATATGCCCATGTATGAAATATAAGATAAAACCCCAGGAAATTCTCCTATTTTCTGGGCCAAGGTAATCCCTGATGTTGGACTTAATCAAAGACTTTCTTGCATGAACAATAGCAGCGGATATTCCCCTGGGCCTCGGAGTCCCCCCCCCCCCCCCGGGAGGATTAATGTCACTGTAGGCATAGGCAATCAGCCCTCGGAGTCCGGCCAGCTGATTAGCCTTGCCCCCTGGTCAGTTTATCATTCACCATAAAGTGGCACCTTGCCTTCGACAAGCTAAGGAATGCCACATCTGTTTCTCCCTTTGTTTCCACTCCCCTCGGATGAAACTCAGAACAAAATCTTATCAATGGACTCATATCCTGGATTAACAATCACCGGGGTTTGGCAATCAGGCCAGACCCCAGATGTTTATTTGACACCCTTAGGACAATAGAACCAACTGGCTTGAGGACATTTCTGTTATTCCTGGTCTCAGGACACACATTAGTCATTTTTAATCAACTCAAGCATTTCCTCCATTCATTGTTCCCCGTTTGTCCCGCCTCCCTTGCGCTCATTGGCGGAGGACCCAAAGCGGGGCTAGCTCTGTGATTGGCTGAGGCGCAGCAGAGCTGGCCGCGCCTCCAGCTGAAGACTCCAGCCAATCAGCACGAAGCCGGCAAGAGGGTGGAGGGCAGGGAATTTGAATTTTGAAAGTTTTGTAACCCTTTTAAAAGTCATGTTTTGTACTATGCGGGATGTCAGCTTTGCAGGCAAGGTATTGCAGCTGTCATCCTTTCCAGCTGGAATGAATAAACAACTCGGTGACATCTTCTTCAACTTTGGTGAGATTTATTTGGGGAAAGGGAAAACTTGCTCGTCAATCCTGCTGTCGCCTGGGATTGCAACATCAATGATCCATACTTGTTTTTTAACACGATCGTGAGGTCAGGAGTATTGTGCTCCAAAACTCTGTCAATCTGAATTCAGAAGTCCCAGAGTAGTTTGGTGTGTTCATTTTGTGATCCCACCAGTTCTTTGTTGCAGACAGATGGTATTTGTGGCACAAGTTCCAATGGATCATCTGAGCAACAGTGTTATGCGTCTGTTTGTAGTCTGTCTGCGCGATCTTCTTGCAGCAGCTGAGGATGTGGTCCATCATTTCATCTGCTTCCTTGCAGAGTCTACACTTGGGATCTGTCGCCGACTTTTCAATTCTGGCTTATCTTATTATTATGTTATTTTTCCATATTCTGTTTATTGCTGTAATGTTTTGGTATATGCCAGGCACTGCGGGAGATAGGACCGTTTAAATAATAATAATTATTATTATTATTAATAGATTATTGGACCCTTAGAATTGGAAGACACTCAAAAGAGCATCCAGTCCAACCCCCTTCTGCCAAGCTGGAAAATAGAATTACTATATTATTACGAACTAAACCCGACCACGCTTCGCTGTGGCTCAGTCTGATATGAAATGAATGAGATAGTTAGTAAAAGTATAGTTGCGAACATAGATTCACCGAGGAAACACATCATTCAATTCAATACCCTAACTTGCATTGCTGTCTCTATGTGGAATGAAAGGAAAGGAAAGAAAAAGAGGTTTACAGCAGAAATCATTTTTATTGCAAAGCTAGTGGATTGACGACATGTATAGTTTGTCCGTTTTCTGCATAAACACAAAGACCTGATGGTTTACCGACTCTGGAGCATGCGACGTATAAGTGCCCATAAGAGAAGCAATTGTTTTCTAAATTCAAACCACACACTTGCAAAGATTTCCCCTGCACCTTATTGATAGTCATAGCAAACGCAAGGCGTATTGGGAATTGAAGTAGTTGAGATAGGCATTGTTTGTTTTTGGATGTTTGTTACAATAACTTAAGAAACCTGTACTGCTATTTATTAGAAAAAGGCCAGTCTAGATGGTCATGGGGGGCCTATGTGCCAAATGTGGTCCAGGCTCATCATTCGTGGGGGTCATAGTGGTCGTTTGAATTTGGATCCAAAGCAGGTGAAAGTACTGTGTATCCCAGCATCCATGGTCCATCCTCTGCCAAAGCGCACCAGGACCTGAAGTGCACCATGAAGAGTCTGTGTGCCAAGTCTGGTCCAGGTCCACAATGCATGGGGGTTGCAGTGGTCTCTGGAAGTGAGTGAAGGTACTGCAAATCCCATCATTCATGGTCTGTCCTCCCCCAAACTGTGCCAGGATGTAAAGTGGGTCTGTGTGCCAAGTTTGGTCTTGATCTGCCATTGGTGAGGTTTGCAGTGGTATCAGGAATTGAGCGTAGGTACTGCAAGTCCCATCATCCATTGACGTGAATGAAAACACACTCGTATTGGAATGCAAAAATTTGTGTCAAAATGTCAAGTCAATCGATCGACTACTTTTCGAGTTTTGCAAGCGCAAAAATGCGCAGGCAGTGTTTTTATAAAGATGATGATGATGATTAGACTCATACAGTTGGAAGAGACTCCAAAGGCTATCCAATCCAATCCACTTTTGCCAAGCAAGAAGACACCATCAAAGCCCTCCTGACAGATAGCCATGCAACCTCCAAAGACATTATCAGGCTAATGGAACAATAGGGCTATAGAATTTGCAGGAAGTTTTCAATCAGTGA
The DNA here is from genome assembly GCA_030556195.1 of Anolis apletophallus. Classification (NCBI taxonomy): domain Eukaryota; kingdom Metazoa; phylum Chordata; class Lepidosauria; order Squamata; family Anolidae; genus Anolis; species Anolis apletophallus. The sequence continues at coordinate 63,778,493 of JARBWK010000011.1, forward strand.
AGGTCTCGCTCTTTTTTCGGGTTGGAGTAGAGAACCTCAAGGGGTCCCTCCCAACTTCCAAGCATTTAAAATGGATATTATTGTTATCATTATTGTCATGACAGCAACAATAAAAATAGGATTGGTGATGCAGCTGTGATTTTGCTTTAGTGTAGTTTTCAGCATAGTTAAGAGTCCAAACCCTTCCCTGATCTAGAAAAAAATAGTAAATATATTCATGCTAAGGCTTCTGCAGCATCTCAAGCTATTCAAATGTCCAATTGCATTACAAGGGCTCCCTCTTGTGCTATATTGCAGTATTGGTCCATGCTTTATACAGGCACAGACATTGGGCCTTTTAATGCTCTACACTGCCATCTCCTTGTAAGTCAGAGCAAGGTCCAGAGTGACTTCTGGTGTTTGGGTGTGCTGCAATGCTCCGGTGGGATTAATTCCCAGGTCATCCTCAGAGCTCGAGATGCTTGTCTGTTCTGCATCGAATCATACAAAAGCTGACTGGCACAACCTGGGGATATGTATGCCCAGTGTGGAACACATCTCACCACGTTAAAACAGTGGATGCGGCTCTTAAACATTCCGCATTATCACTGGGTATCTGCGCCCTACACCATTGGAGGAATCACACTGTTTAGCCGGTATTGCACCACCTAACATCCACCGGGAAGTAGCAACCAATAGTGAAAGGACCAAGGCAGTGACATCTCTGGCTCATCCCCTGTTCGGATATCAGCCAGCATGCCAACGACTTAAATCAAGAAATAGTTTTCTAAGATCTACAGAGACACTTGCTGGAACACCTCAGCAAGCGACAGTCCAAAAATGGTGGGCTACAACCCACAACCTCAACCCATGGCTGATACCAAATGAGAGACTCCCTCCTGGGCATACAGAAAACTGGGCAACTTGGAAGGCGCTGAACAGACTGTGCTCTGGCACCACAAGATGCAGAGCCAGCCTTAAGAAATGGGGCTACAAAGTGAAATCCACAACATGGGAGTGCGGAGAAGAGCAAACCACTGACCACCTATTACAATGCAACCTGAGCCCTGCCACATGCACAATGGAGGGCCTTCTTATGGCAACACCAGAGGCACTCTAAGTGGCCAACTACTGGTCAAGGGACATTTATTTATTACTAGCTTGGGGACCCGGCGGTGCCCGGGTCATTTGAGAAGTGCAGCAGGATGTAGAGTGGGTTATGGGGGCTCTGTGTGCCAAGTTTGGTCTTGATCCATCATTATTGGGAGTTGCAGTGGTATCATGAAATTACTGAAGGTAGTGCAAGTCTCATCATCTCTGGTCCACCCTCCCCCAAAGTGTAGTAGGATGTAGATTGGGTCATGGGGGCTCTGTGTGCTAAGTTTGGTCTGTATTGGTGAATGGATGAGGGTTGCATTGTTTTTAGGGAGTGAGTGAAGGTACTTCAAGTCCCGTCATCCGTGGTCTGTCCTACACAAAACTGCACCAGGATGTAGAGTGGGTCATGAGGGCTCTGTGTGCCAGGTTTGGTGTTGATCAGTCATTGGATTAGGTTTGTAGCAGTCTTGGAAAGTGAGGGAAGGTGCTGCAAGTCCCATCATCCATGTTCTGCCCTCCTCCAAACTTCAGTAGGATGTAGAGTGGGTCACTGTGTGCCAAGTGTGGTCTTTATCGGTGTTTGTTGGGGGCCGCAGTGGTCTGTGGGACAGAGGGGTGTGAAAGTACTACAAATCTCATCACCCATTGTCAGTCCTCCCCCAAACCTCACCAGGACGTGAAGGCAGTCATGGGGGTTATGTGTGCCAAGTGTGGTCTCAATCAGTAATTGGATGAGGGTCGCAGCAGACTTGGGAAGTGAGTAGAGGTACTTCAAGTCCCATCATCCATGGTCCACCCTCCTCCAAACTGCACCAGGATGTAGAGTGGGTCATGAGGGCTCGGTGTGGCAGGTTTGGTGTTGATCAGTCATAGGATTAGGTTTGTAGCAGTCTTGGAAAGTGACGGAAGATACTGCAAAACCCATCATCCATGTTCTGGCCCCCTCCAAACTTCAGTAGGACGTAGAGTGGGTCACTGGGGGTCTGTGTGCCAAGTGTGGTCTTTATCAGTGTTTGTTGGGGGCCACAGTGGTCTGTGGGAACAGAGGGGTGTGTAAGTACTACAAATCCCATCATCCATTGTCAGTCCTCCCCCAAACCTCACCAGGACGTGAAGGCAGTCATGGGGGTTATGTATGCCAAGTTTGGTCTCGATCAGTGATTGGATGAGGGTTGCAGCGGACTTGGGAAGTGAGTAGAGGTACTTCAAGTCCCATCATCCATGGTCCACCCTCCTCCGAACTGCACCAGGACGTAGAGTGGGTCATGGGGGCTGTGTGTGCTAAGTGTGGTCTGTATTGGTCGTTTTTGGTGGCCTCAGTGGTCTGTGGGAACCAAAGTGTTTGAAAGTACTACAAATTCCAAAATCCGTGGGTCATGTCCCCCGAAACGCACCAGGAGTGGCTGCCACATATCCGCCCTCCCGCCCTCCACACACATACAAACATTCCGCTTTATAAAGGTATACAGATACAGATATACAGATACACAGATTTGAACTTATACACTGCCACTCCTCAAAGACTCGGGGCAGTTCACAATAGAACTATAAAATTGACAATAAAACAAATTAAACCCAGATTAGATCAAATTAGCAGGATTCAAACGCTTGCCGATAGAGGTGTGTTTTACATGCCCTGTGGGAGGCTGGTAACTGCTGTAGGGCCTGGACTTCAGGAGGCAAAGCGTTCCATAGGAAAGGGGCCACAGTCGTAAAGGCCTTGATGTTAAACGAAGAATTTTGAAACTGGGAATCTCTAATAAGACTTGATCTTCCGACCTAAATGATCTCTGGGGTTGGTAGAGGTTGAGGCGGTACCTCAAGTACACCGGCCATAGAACCATATAAGGCCTTGAAGGTAAGAACCATCATTTTCAAGGTAATTCAGTGCTCGATCAGAAGCCAGTGCAGTTGCTGTAGAATTGGAGTTATATGACTCCTTGTCTGTTTCCCAGGAAGACGTCGGGCCGCAGCATTCTGCACTATCTTGAGCTTCCGGATTATCCACAAAGGTAGGCCAATGTAAAGGGCGTTACAGTAGTCTAATCTTGAGATGACCATAGCCTGGATCACCGTGGCTAGATCGTTCCTAGACAGATAGGAGGCCAGTCGTCTAGCCTGACGCAGATGGAAAAATGCAGTTCTGCTAACCGCGGAGACCTGAGCCTCCATTGTCAGCAAAGGGTCCAAAAGAACTCCCAGGCTCTTTACCAATGATGATGGGCAGAATACCTTGCCATTTAGGGTAGCCAACTGGACATCCCCACTGGCCGGACGGACCCAGCCACAAGATCTCCGTTTTTGCTGGATTCACCCTCAACCTGCTGGCACGCAGCCATCCAGTAACGGCTTTGAGGCACTGATGGAAATTATCGGATATGGAATCTGGTTGGCCCTCCATCCTCAGAACGAGCTGAGTATCATCAGCGTACTGATAGCACTCAAGCCTAAAACTTTGCACCAGCTGAGCAAGCGGTCGCATGTATATGTTAAATAACAAAGGGGAGAGGATGGCTCCCTGAGGAACCTCACATACAAGAGGGGACCTTTTGGAAGCCAGCCCTCCCCTCTCCACTCGCTGTCCCTGGTTGTGAAGGAAAGAGACCAAGCAAGCAAGAGCTGTCCCCCTCACTCCAGCAACGGCGAGGCAGTGGGTCAAAAGATTGTGATCGACTGTATAAAATGCTGCCGTGAGATCCAATAACACGAGCAGCGCTGATCCGCCTCGATCAAGCTGGCAGTGAAGTTGATCTGTGATGGAGACCAGCACGTCTCCATCCCGTGCCCCATACGGAAGCCAGACTGGAAGGGATCTAATCCGGCTGTGTCATTTAGGAACTGCTGCAACTGCTCCACTACTGCCCTCTCAACCACCTTGCCCAGAAACAAAAGATTTGAAACTGGGCGGTAACTGGAAGGAAACTTATGATCTAAATCCGGTTTCTTCAGCAGTGGAGAAACCATAGCCTCTTTCAAACACTCCGGAAAACTCCTTGCTCAAGGGAGCTATTTACTATATTCAACAGAGGGCCACATAGACCCTCCAAGCAGGCTTTCACCAGCCAGGAGGGGCACGGGTCGAGGGAGCAGGTGGTTGGTCTAGTAGCAGCTATAAGCCTATCGACAACCTCTGCATCCAGTGGGGCGAACCGGTCAAGGGCAGGCCCAGCGAGTGGCCACGGGGTCTCAAGTTCACTCACTGTATCAACTGTGGCTGGAAGGTCCTGGCAGAGAAGCGAGATCTTGTCAGCGAAATAGCTCTGAAAAGCCTCAGCTGTAGGGGTCTGATTATCATTTTTTGGGACAGTAGGGACCGTCGTCAAAGATTGAATTATCTTAAACAATTATGCCAGGCGTGAGCTAGCTGATGCTATCAGAGAGGCATAATATAATTTCTTTGCTTCAATGATAGCATGCTCATAAGTCTCCATAAATGACTTATACGCTGATCATGATATTTTGACACAGAGTTCTCGCCACACGCCCTCTAGTCATCTCTTCTCTCGCTTCATCAACCGGAGCTCCTCGGTAAACCAGGGAGATTTATTTTTGTGAGGTCGGAGAGGGTGTCTAGGGGCAATCTCGTCAAGCGCATTGGACAATCTGATCTTCCATGAGTCCACCTGCAGCTCGATCAAGTTGCTGACAGGTTCCAGATCCCTTAGAGCAGGGGTGCTCATTAGGAAGCTTGCGATCTACTGGTAGATCGCGTAGGGCGTCCTGGTAGAGCACAGGCAGGGCGGGAGGAAGGCTCAGTCCCACCCCGCAGGCTCCCGACGCCGCCCAGGTGCAGAAGGAGGTTGGACTGGATGGCCCTTGGAGGTTTCCTCCTATTCTAGGAACCCATTGTTGTTATTATTATTATCAGAGGCTGAATGGCCATCTGTGAGGAATGCTTTGATTGTGTTTTTCCCTTATGGCAGAAGGAGGTTGGCCTGGATGGCCCTTGGAGGCCTCCTCCTATTCTAGGAACCTATTATTATTATCATCATCATCATCATCATCAGAGGCTGAATGGCCATCTGTGAGGAATGCTTTGATTGTGTTTTTCCCTTATGGCAGAAGGAGGTTGGACTGGAAGGCCCTTGGAGGTCTCCTCCTATTCTAGGAATCCGTTGTTGTTGTTGTTATTATTAGAGGCTGAAATAATATTATCATCATTATTATGAATAAATTCAGGAGCTTATTATACTCACATTTAGTTGAAATCAGTCTTAAAATATATTATATGGCTCTCACTGAAATAAATTTCCAAATATTTTGCTTTTATGGCTCTCTGAGTAGTGGGTAGGTAGATCATTTTGACTTGGTTGTTTGATAAGTAGCTCACATGCTGAAAAAGTGTGAGCACCCCTGCCTTAGAGCATTCAGGAACCTACTTGGTTCCACAAGTCTCCATGGGTGAACCCAAATTGGTTCGGCGCCCTTGCAAGGTGGAGGGGCATGCTCCAACCGGATCCTCAGGGCGTAGTGGTCCGACCATGGAACCTCTGTAACAGAGGTTAGGGTCACTTGGATTCCTGCGCTGAAGATCAGATCTAGTGTGTGTCCAGCCTGATGTGTAGGCCCAGTGTTACAAAGTGAGAGTCCCAGCGTCACCATGGTCGACACTAGGTCCATAGCTGCTGATGAATATGAGTCTGCAGAGGCATGGATGTTGAAGTCCCCCAGGACAATATGTCTGGGGAACCTCAAGGACCACTCCGATACAGTCTCTAGCAGCTGGGATAGACTATCTGCTGGAGTGCTGGGAGCACAGTACACCAGCAGAAAGGCTATGCACTCCTGTGAATCCCATACAAGACCGACACTCTCAATACCAGCGACGTTCAGCGCAAGAACTGCCCTGAGAGAAAAGTTGTCTCGGGAGAGCATTGCCACTCCACCCCTCTCCCGCCCCCCGTTCTGCATCTGGTGGGTGATTACATGGCCCGGAGATGTTAATTTAATAGAATGCCAAGTTTGCAAACGTTGTGTTTTTTTAATACAATACAGCTGTTTGGTTAGCTCCTGACACGATAAATAAAGAAAATCGAATAAACAAATCCTAGAGTTGGAAGAGACCACATGGGCCATCCAGTCCAACCCCATTCTGCCAAGAAGCAGGAAAATCGCATTCAAAGCACCCCCGACAGATGGCCATCCAGCCTCTGTTTGAAAACCTCCAAAGAAGGAGCCTCCACCACACTCCGGGGTAGAGAGTTCCACTGCTGAACAGCTCTCACAGTGAGGAAGTTCTTCCTAATGTTCCGGTGGAATCTCCTTTCCTGTAGTTTGAAGCCATTGTTCTGCATCCAGATCTCCAGGGCAGCAGAACACAAGCTTGCTCCCTCCTCCCTATGACATCCCCTCCCATCTTGATCTATGGCCCTCATCATGTCTCCTCTCAGCCTTCTCTTCTGCAGGCTTAACATGTCCAGCTCTTGAAGCCGCTCCTCATAGGGCTTGTTCCCCAGACCCTTGATCTTTTGAGTCGCCCTCCTCTGGACACATTCCAGCTTGTCAATCCCTCCCTTCGACTGCGGTGCCCAGAACTGGACACAGTGTGATTCCAGGTGTGCTCTGACCAAGGCAGACTAGAGCATGGGTAGCATGAGTTCCCTGGACCTAGACACTATACTCCTATTTATGCAGGCCAAAATCCTATTGGCTTTTCTTGCCATCGCATGACATTGTTGGCTCATGTTTAACTTGTTGTCCACGAGGACTCCAATATCGTTTTTACACATACTTTTGTCAAGCCAGGCATTGTCCCCAATTCGGAGTCTTTGCCCTTCTTTTTTTAAAAAAAAAACAACATTTTTATTAATGAACAACATCATACATATCGACAACATTAAACACGCTTGCCAAAAAACTAAAAATAACATAACATAATATATAATACTAAACAACATATAATACTGATTCCTTGTACAGTGAACGTGGGTGAACATGATTAGAAAGAACATAGGACTGTATGAATGACGGGGAGGGCTGAAAGAAACGGAGAGAAGGGGATGAAGGAGAAGAAAGAAAAAAATATTTAAAAAATACCACAAATTGATAAATATGTGATAAGCAAAGGAATCAGCATCAACAACCACAATGTACCCACATAAATACATTATTTCTATTGCTTCCAGATCGCTTATTGTAGTATTTTATGTTTCTTTGCACTATGTTCCTCGCCTTGTACATGCCCCTATGCATATAACTTATATTGAACCCTTAGGGCCCCCTTTTTTTTTTTACTTTGCTTTAATAACCATTTGTGGTTGTTGTTTTTTTTAAAGAAGATTTGTTTTATTTGTTATTGATCTATTCTGGGTGAGATTTTGAGTCAATAAGTCCATATTCATAATGTCTATGGCTTTTTCAATCCATCCATTCATTGTTGCTGTTTCTTTTGCTTTCCAGAAACGGGCAATGTTTATTCCTGCCGCTGTAGCAAGGTAAAAGAAAATCTTATCTTTGTTTCTATATCTTTTTTTGCATTTCATTTCTCAAGGTGAAAAACACATGTCTGTGTTTTAGATAGATTAGGAATCAGCTGATTTTCCCTGTAATAGGCAGTAAGAGCACCTAAAGCTTCAGAGAGCTTCCGTTCAACCATTTCAAAGCTCCCTGCTCGAGCAATGATGGCATGATCGTCAGCATAGATTAAACTCTGTCAATTCTGGCTGATCTTTTGTGTAAATGTTAAACACTGATGGAGCAAGCACACTCCCCTGAGGCAGGCTGTTCATTTGTTTCTGCCATCTGCTTCTCTGGCCCTGGAACTCAACAAAAAAGCTCCTGTTTTGTAGCAGATTTCCTATTAAGCGGGTGAGGTGGTAATCCTTTGTGATATTATTTATTTCCAGTATTCCTTCTCCTGCCCTTCTCAACCCCCGAAGGGGGACTCAGAATGGCTTACATTTGGCACAATTCGATGCCACTACATATAACAAAGCAATATAACAATTAAAACAATAAATAGGACATTAATTAAAACAATAAAAACAGTATTAACTGCCGTATCACCATTCCAGTCGAATTCCATATCCAATGTGCTATTTATGCCTGCTGTCCTAAAAAGCCTGGTCCCAGAACTACGACTTCAATTTCTTCCTAAAAGACAGAAGGGATAAAGCCAATCTTACCTCGTTGGGAAGCGAGTTCCACAGGCGGGGGGCTACAGCCGAGAAGGCCCTGTCTCTCATCCCCGCCAGATGTATTTGTGACGCTGGCAGGAGCGAGAGCAGGGCCTCCCTGGATGATCTTAAACTGCAAGGTGGGACGTAGAGGGAGATTCGTTTGGACAAGTAAGCTGGGCCAGAATTGTATAGACTAGAGCTTTATAGGTCAAAACCAGCACTTTGAATTGAGTTCGGAAGTGGATTGGCAGCTAATGGAGCTGACATAACAAGGGGGTGGTGTGCTCCCTGTATGTCGCCCATAGTTAAGGTCTAACTATGATGTCAATTAGTTAGTAATCTGGCAGCAGCCCGTTGGACTAGTTGAAGTTTCCGAACAGTCTTCAAAGGCAGCCCCAAGTAGAGTGTGTTGCATGGTTGTTTTTTTTTTCAAGAAAAGCTACAGAGAACAGCAACAAAATTCCTCTAGATTCTTATTACAAGGTGTTTTGAGGGAAGGGCATGGTTTCCCTGTCCTGGGAAATTGATACATTTCTTTTGGTTTTGAAAGAAAAATATTGAAATATGGACACAGACAGTCAAGGTGGGAAAGAAGAAGGGGGATCAGCAACCAAGCATTTGTGTGTGGAAGCAATTAGAGCAGCAGTCTACCTTAAAAGTTTCAAAGGTTTATTCAAAACAAGCAAACAAACAAACAGCTACATTTTCAAGGTAGGAAAGTTGGAGCCTATACTACGCTATGTAACCAAATTTGCCATTTTTTCTATTCCTGGTTTGAGAATTGTTATTTCCTATTTTATTGGGCAGCTCGTATTTTGTAAATAGATTTACTCCAGAAACTTGCTTTTTGTGGCTGAGGGTAGGACTATTATTTACTTCAGTATTTTTCCTACTCTGGACATCATTCCACAGATATATAAACCCCACGTGGTGGTTATTAGAGTGGTCCGGAATTTCGGCATTCCACCAGGCAGGAATCAGCCAAGCTTTGAAGCTGCAATGTTATTTAGTGCTAACCAAGGCTGCCAATGGCAATGTTCACACTTGTCTCAAGCAGACTAGAGTTCTTTCTCCCACAGTGGACATTATTCCACAGATATATAAACCCCACATAGTGGTTATTAGAGTGGTCCAGCATTTCAGCATTCCCCCAGGCAGGAGTCAGTCAGGCTTTGAAGCTGAAAGGCTATTCAATGCTGATCAAGGTGGCCAATGGCAACGTTCACACTTGCCTCAAGCAGACAAGAGTTCTTTCTCCCACCCTGGATGGATGGAGATATATATATATATATATATATATATATATATAGAGTCACTTGCCTACACAGGGTTTCCCAACCAGTGTACCGGGGCACACTTGTGTGCCGTGAGCGATCATCAGGTGTGCCGTGGGAAATTGGAACCTCCAATACCCTTTCTTCCCCCTCCTCCCAAACACTTTTTCTTCTCCACTCGGGCTCCCTTCTTCCCAGCCTCGCTTCTGCCGCCTTTTGATCCAAGGGGGCAGCGTGAGCATGTTCAGAAGGGGAGGGAGAGGAAGACGTGACCTGTGTGGGCGCTACTGCGCAGAGTCGCCCCATGTCTTCCTCCCTCCTCCCCCTTCCCCTCCTGAGCAAAGCGAGGCAAATCAAGCAGAGCGAGGCTGGGAAGAAGGGAGCCCGAGTGGAGAAGAAAAAGTAAGTGTTCGGCAGGAGGGGGAAGAAAGGGCGCGAAGGTAAGGGGGAGGAAGAGGTCTCTGTCGAAAGCTGGCATGGGCAAACTTGGACCTTCCAGGTGTTTTGGACTCCAACTCCCACCATTCCTAGCAGCCTCAGGCCCTTTTCCTTTCCCCCCTCAGCCATTTAAGCAGGAAAGGGCCTCAGGCTGTTAGGAATGGTGGGAGTTGGAGTCCAAAGCACCCAGAATGCCGAAGTTTTCCCATGCCTGTTTTAGGGACCTTAAAGTCGTGAGGCTCCTTCCAACATTGTGATTCTGGAGAGAAAACAAACAACAACATAACATAACATTGTTTGAGTCCACAGTGCTCTCTGGGTGTAGGTGAACTACAACTTCCAAACTCAAGGTCAATTCCCAAGCAAACCCTTTCAGTTCTTTCTGTTGGTAATGAGAGTTCAATATGCCAAGTTTGGTTCAATTCCATTGTTGCAAGAGTTCAGGATGCTGTTTGATTGTGTGTTAACTATAAATCCCAGAAACTGTAACTCCCAAATGTCAAGGTCTATTTTCCCCAAACTCCATCTGTGTTCACATTTGGGCATATTGAGTATTCATGCCAAGTTTGGTCCTGATCCAACATTGTTTGAGTCCACAGTGCTCTCTGGAGATAGGTGAACTACAACTCCAAAACTCAAGGTCAATGCCCACCAAACTCTTGTAATATTTTCTCTTGGTTATTGGAGTTCTGTGTGGGAAGTTTGTGTCTTTCTGCCATTCCTGCCAGGATATCTATGTTGTGTTCATCGAAACAGGTCCAGGTTTCACACTGAGTGTATAAATACATTGAAAAACATATTAACTATATGTATTACTGTGTTAGAGTGCCATTTTGTGTCATTTTTGGTTGGTGGTGTGCCCCAGGATTTTGTAAATGTAAAAAATGTGCCGCGGCTCAAAAAAGGTTGAAAAACACTTTTCTAACAGACCTCATAACCTCTGAGGATGTCTGCTATAGATGTGGGCAAAACGTCAGGAGAGAATGCTTCTGGGACATGGCCAGGCAGCCCGGAAAAGTTACAGCAACCGATGTGGGGGAATGTGGGGAAAGGAATCCCTGAGCTCGGGCCTGTCTCTAGTCTAGCTACTCATTGAGGACTAGAAACTTAATGAAACAAAGGCTTGTGCCGCCCAGGGATGAGACAAGAAACGCTGGGACGGCTGCTGTCAAGCAAGCAACAAGAAACCAACGGGTAGGGGTTGAGGTGAAGGAGGGGAGGTGGGAAAGCGCCCAAACCCCTGGAGGGCCCAAGTTGGCCCAGGCCCGACCTAGAGAGCCCCGAGTTTCCCTGACGCGCCGCCTATTTCTGCACAAGGGCGCCCTCTAGAGGCCACACGCTGGTTACCGAAAACGCTCGAGCTCTGTAGGCCGCACTAGGGAAGTTTCCCATCTCCTCTAGCTGGCGCCACTCTATGGTGAGCCCATAACCGGAAGTCGGTCCATTCTCAAACACTGTCCTCGCCGCCACTTACTCCGCAGCCCCTGCTTGGAGAGAGCGCGCGCTCTGGATTTTGGCTTTCCCGAATGGCGGCGGCGGCGGCAGTGGCAGTAGAAGCGCTCTTCGTGGCGCTGGCGTTGATGGCAGCCGCGGCGGGAGAGGCCTCGAACCAGACCTCGGGAGGGGGGCAGGCGGGGCCGGAGCCCACCGCGCTCTCCACGCCGGCTACATCCGGGTCCTCGCTGACGTCACCGCCTTCGCGCCTGAGGCTCTCGGCGCTCCACCGCGCGCTCTACGTCATCGCCGTCCTGGCCGGCATCGGCCTGCTCTACTACCTCGGGGGCCGCGCGCTGCGGTGAGGAGGGGGCTGGGGGCGGGGCCACGCCACCAGTGGGCGGGCTAGGCGGCTCAGGGCGGGGCCACGCGCTTAGCTTTATGCTGCTGGGGGCGGGGCCACGTGAGCAGTGGGCGGACTATGCGGCTGGGGCGGGAACACGCGCTTAGTAGGTTTACGCTGCTGGGGGCGGGGCCATGCCATCAGTGGGCGGGGCTATGCGCTCAGTAGGTCTATGCGGCTAGGCGGGCCACGCGATCAGTCGGCAGGTTATGTGGCTGGGGGCGGGGCCACACGACCAGTAGCTCTGCTGCTGGGGGCGGGGCCACGCCATCAGTGGGCGGGCTATGTGGCTGGGGCGGGGCCACACGACCAGTAGCTCTGCTGCTGGGGGCGGGGCCACGCCATCAGTGGGCGGGCTAGGCGGTTGGGGGCGAGGCCACGCGCTCAATAGCTCTATGCTGCTGGGGGCGGGGCCACACGACCAGTGGGCGGGGCTATACGCTCAGTTCTATTCGGCTGGGGGCGGGCCACGCGATCAGTGGGCGGGCTAGGCGGTTGGGGGCGAGGCCACGCGCTCAATAGCTCTATGCTGCTGGGGGCGGGGCCACGCGATCAGTGGGCGGGCTAGGCGGTTGGGGGCGAGGCCACGCGCTCAATAGCTCTATGCTGCTGGGGGCGGGGCCACGCCATCAGTGGGTGGGCTAAGCGGTTGGGGCGAGGCCACGCGCTCATAGCTCTATGCTGCTGGGGGCGGGGCCACGCGATCAGTGGGCGGGCTAAGCGGTTGGGGGCGAGGCCACGCGCTCAATAGCTCTATGCTGCTGGGGGCGGGGCCACGCCATCAGTGGGTGGGCTAAGCGGTTGGGGGCGAGGCCACGCGCTCAATAGCTCTATGCTGCTGGGGGCGGGGCCACGCCATCAGTGGGCGGGCTAGGCGGTTGGGGGCGAGGCCACGCGCTCAATAGCTCTATGCTGCTGGGGGCGGGGCCACGCCATCAGTGGGCGGGCTAGGCGGTTGGGGGCGAGGCCACGCGCTCAATAGCTCTATGCTGCTGGGGGCGGGGCCACGCCATCAGTGGGCGGGCTAGGCGGTTGGGGGCGAGGCCACGCGCTCAATAGCTCTATGCTGCTGGGGGCGGGGCCACACGACCAGTGGGCGGGCTAGGCGGTTGGGGGCGAGGCCACGCGCTCAATAGCTCTATGCTGCTGGGGGCGGGGCCACGCCATCAGTGGGCGGGCTAGGCGGTTGGGGGCGAGGCCACGCGCTCAATAGCTCTATGCTGCTGGGGGCGGGGCCACACGACCAGTGGGCGGGCTATGCGGCGGGGGGGCTCATACCGAGCTCGGAGGGCTAGGAACTTGTGCAATAGTTTCCGGACAAGGCCCAGTGGAAAAGTCCAAGAGCTGATAATAATTAGGGGTAGATGGGCAATATCATTTGTCATTTGAACGCGGCGTCTATAGGGCTGTGGACAGTGGTAAAGTGCAGGAGCTAATAGACAATTACAATGGGGGAGTTCCACAGCCAGGGGGCCACCACCGAGAAGGCCCTCTCCTTCATCCCCAGCAACCAAGATGGGAGCGGGAGAAGGGCCTCCCTGGAAGATCTTAGATCCCGTGCGGGTTCATAGAGGGAGATATAGTCACAAAGATAGGCAGGGCCTGAACCGTTTAGGGCTTTGTAAGTGATAACCTGCATCTTGAATGGGGATCAGAAACTTATTGGCATCCAGGGGAGCTGTTTAAACAAGAAGGTTGACCGCTCCTTGTAGCTCGCTCCAGTAGTAATCTGGCCGCTGACCTTTGCCCCAACTGCAATTTCTGGGCCATCTTCAAAGACAGCCCCACATAAAGCGCGTTGCAGTAGTCCAATCTGGAGGTAACTAAGGCGTGGACCACCATAGGCAAGTCAGATTTTACGAGGTACAGGCACAGTTATAATAATAATAATAATAATAATAATAAAATGCTTATCTCCCCAAGGGGGACTCAGGGCGGTTTCCAAGTAACATCACCAAAACATACAGAGCAAACAGCATAACATAAAATTAACAAAACAACATAAGCATAAAATTATATAACACATATACAGTGTGGGGGGAAAGGTATTTAGTCAGATACCAATTGTACAAGTTCTCCCACTTAAAAAGATGAGAGAGGCCTGTAATTGACATCATAGGTAGACCTCAACTATGAGAGACAACATGAGAAAACACATCCAGAAAACCACATTGTCTGATTTTTAATGAATTTATTTGCAAATTATGGTGGAAAATAAGTATTTGGTCGATAACAAAAGTCTTCTTTGTTATATATCCTTTATTGGCAATGACAGAGTCAAGCGTTTTTTGGAAATCCTCACAAGGTTGGCCCACACTGCTAGTTGTATGTTGGCCCATTCCTCCATGCAAATCTCCTCAAGAGCAGTGATGTTTTGGGGCTGTCGCTGGGCAACACAGACTTTCAACTCCCTCCAAAGGTTTTCTATAGGGTTGAAATCTGGAGACTGGCTAGGTCACTCCAGGACCTTGAAATGCTTCTTATGGGGAAGCCACTCCTTTGTTACCCTGGCAGTGTGCTTGGGATCATTGTCATACTGAAAGACCCAGCCACATTTCATCTTCAGTGCCCTTGCTGATGGAAGGAGGTTTGCACCCAAAATCTCACAATACATGGCGCCATTCATTCTTTCCTTTATACGGATCAGTCGCCCTGATCCCTTTGCAGAGAAACGGCCCCAAAGCATGATGTTGCCACCCCCATGCTTCACAGTAGGGATGGTGTTCTTTGGATGCAACTCAGCATACTTTCTCCTCCAAACATGACGAGTTGTGTTTCTTCCAAACAGTTCTACTTTGGTTTCATCTGACCATATGACATTCTCCCAATACTCTTCTGGATCATCCAAATGCTCTCTAGCAAACATCAGTTGGCCCCGGGCATGTACTGGCTTAAGCAGGGGGACACATCTGGCACTGCAGGATCTGAGTCCCTGGCGGCACAGTAGTCTGTTACTGATGGTAGCAGCCTTTGTGACGTTGGTCCCAGCTCTCTGCAGGTCATTCACTAGGTTCCCCCATGTGGTTCTGGGATTTTTGCTCACAGTTCTTGTGATCATTTTAACCCCACGGGGTGAGATCTTGCGTGGAGCCCCAGATTGAGGGAGATTATCAGTGGTCTCGTATCTCTTCCACTTTCTAATTATTGCTCCCACAGTTGATTTCTTCACACCGAGCTGCTTGCCTATTGCAGATTCAGTCTTCCCAGTCTGGTGCAGGGCGACAATTTTGTCCTTCGACAGCTCTTTGGCCTTCACCATAGTGGAGTTTGGAGTGGGACTGCTTGAGGTTGTGGGCAGGTGTCTTTTATACAAGTTCAAATAGGTGCCATTACTGCAGGTAATGAGGGGAGGACAGAGGAGACTCTTAAAGAAGAAGTTACAGGTCTGTGAGACCCAGAAATCTTGCTTCTTTGTAGGTGACCAAATACTTATTTCCCACCATAATTTGCAAATAAATTCATTAAAAATCAGACAATGTGATTTTCAGGATGTGTTTTCTCATGTTGTCTCTCATAGGTGAGGTCTACCTATGATGACAATTACAGGCCTCTCTCATCTTTTTATGTGGGAGAACTTGTACAATTGATAAATACTCCCCCCCCCCACTGTATATTAAAAATAATCCTGCCTGTTCAGAGCAATTAAAAGGCCAGGCCGAGGCTAGTGCAGCTGGTGCCTGAGCTTCAATTGTGCAAAGGCCCTCCTGGCCACCATCAAGACCTGAGCATCTAATGTCAGTGCTGAGTCCAGAACGACCCTTAGACTGCAGACCTGCATCCTTAGGGGGAATGCAACCCCGTCTAGCATAGATTGCCACCCGATACACCGATCAGCCACACGACTGACCTGGAGGACATCTGTCTTGTCATGATTAAGCTTCAGCTTGTTAGCTCCAATCCAGTCCATCATGGCTGCCAGGCACTAGTCCAGGATCCAGGGGGCTTCCTTGGAATTTGGCTTTGAGGCTTTGAAGCTACAAGACCTTTCAGTGCTAGTCAAGGTGGCCAACTACGACACTCACACTTGCCTCCAGCAAACAAGAGTTCTTTTTCCCATCTTGGACATTAATCCACAGATATATAAACCCCACTTGCCTAGTTTCCAACAGACCTCACAACCTCTGGGGATGCCTGCCATAGATGTGGGTGAAACGTCAGGAGAGAATGCTTCTGAAACATGGCCAGACAGCCCAGAAAACTCACAGCAACCCAGTGATTCCGACCATGACAGCCTTCGACAACACAATAATAGTATTTCTTACCCACCTCTCCTTATGGCTCAAGGCAAGTTACAGCATAATTAAAACACATAAACATTGCAAAAAATCTGTAAATACACATATTAAAATGTATTTCTGTAAAAGAAATACTAAAATGTATTTTTTATCCCTTCTAGGCTGGACAGATTGTATGTGAAACAGGACGGAATGTGGCGGAAAGTAATGGATAGACAGATCTGTGGCTTCTATACTATAGAATGGATGTAGTTTGATACCACTCACTTGAATTGCCCTGGCTCTAATGCTGTGGGGATTCTGGGAGTCGTTGTTTGATAAGGTGTCCACTCCCTTAAGCAGAGGAGGCCTGAGATTTTACAGACAGTTAAAGTGAGGTCACAACCCAGTGTTGATGATGCACTTCTATCTCTCCAGCATTTTCTCCTCTTGAGCTGTCTTTTGCTTCTCTGGGTCAGATCCTGGCCTGTGTGGTCACTGATGGCAAATGCGATCCTTTTTTTTTCAGGACGCAAAAGCCTCCCCGTAAAAAGTACGGCCTCTTGTCCAACGCTGAAGACCCCATGGAGATGGCCTCCCTGGAGAGCGACGAGGACACTGTCTTCGAGTCCAGGAACCTGCGGCGGTGAGAAATGCAACTTGTCATACAGGCCATCCTTTCTTCCCTTATTCTTTCCTTCCTTCCTCCCTTCTTCCTTCCTTTCTTCCATTCTCTATCTACCGTATATACTTGAGTATAAGCTGAGTTTTCAGCCCCTTTTTAAGGCTGAAAAAGCCCTCCTCTGTATCTGAGATACAGATAGGGGAAGTACATATACAATTGGGTCACATCAGTCACAACAAAGATATATATAGCACACCAGAAGTCAAACCTTATGAGCAAACACAAGTATATATTATAGAGTCAAGGTGCTCTCAAACAAAGGCTGCCATCTAGTGTGCTGAGTGAATATTGCAGAGGTAAGCTAGACACAGATGGTGAAAGGTAACATAGGGTAATTCAAAAGGATTATGGTGGAACAATAGGAGGTTTGACTTCTGGTGTGCTATATATCTATCTATCTTTGTTGTGATTGATGCGACCCAATTGTATATGTACTTCCCCTATCTGTATCCCAATTGATATTACTCAATATTTTTTGTATGTACAGCATCTCTAACCTGTTACAGTGATTGTATTTCATTGTATTTTCTCATGCATATTGTGTAACTTAATATACCATTTATAGTTTCCCAATTGGATTGCTCTTTGTGTGTTTTCCCTCTCTGTTTAGTAAGCAACCTCCCCTTTGTTTTTGTGAGGTTCCCCTATAATCACTTTACACCTACCTCTTGGCTGTACCATCACCGCTGGCTGCATTCAGAACCATCCTCCATTGTGGCTCCCTCAACACCCACCATATTTTATGACTACCTAGGAAGACTCGTCTATGGGCCTGGGCTACTTTGGGGGCGGGGGGGGGTGCCTTCACCTTGCAATTATTTTATATACTACCACTCTATGGATTCTATAAACCTTTCTTCATAAGATTTTGGAGCGAAAGGCCGCAGACCAAGTGGCGCAATACAGAGAGCCTTAAAGAGCCAGACCAAATAGTAAATGAAAGTTTATTGAAACAGCACAGTCAACTCAAAAATGGCCAAAATAGTGCCAAAAACACTTTAACTTCAGTGTGAGAACCAAATTAAAGCAAAACTATGAACAAATAGTCAAAAAGAGTACATATAAACAAAACCTGGATTATATCTCTCTATAACCCAGATTATATATCTCTATAATCTGGATTAAACCCCAAAACTGAATAATACACAGGAAAAAGCACTTGTTGTCGTCCACGCCGATGTCGTCATCAAATGGGAGGAGAAACTGAAGAACGAAGAAGCATCAAAGCAGACCAATGGTCAGGAACGGAGAAAGAGCAAACATAAGCCAAACCGCATCTTTGTCAGGGAGAGAGAGAGAAGCAATCTGGGTCACCGTGAAGGCGAACACGTCAGCAACTAATTGGCAGTCCAGGTCAAAACAGGAGTGAAGACAGCAACACGAAACAGCCATCAGCAACTAGCACACAGGAAGCAATACAAAGTGTAGTCAAAAGGGGAAACATGATGAAAACCACATCCCATACTATACCAAGTTCTTCAGAGGCAACGCAGAATCCAACTTACATCCAAAAGGCCGTTCACAGGAATACCGGAACCAGGAAACACAAAACAAACGGCAGGACACGGCACCCAAAAACACCTTGCCAACTGCAAGGAGCCCCAGATCCAAACTCTTCCTTTATTCACAAATCCTCATCGGAACTGGAATGAGCCAACACCCCATCATTAGCCCCATCAGCTGCACTTACAGCTTCACTTGTAGAGCTATGTCTCTCCACCCATGCAGACCTCCTTCTGCCAGGAATTAGATCTCCCCACGATGTAGACCAGGGATGCTCATTAGGTGGCTCGCGATTGACTGGTCGATCCCAGGACCTTAGGAGGTCGATCCCAGCCGGATGGGGCGCTTCTGAGAGGACGGAGCCATGCTGCACCAAACCCCGCCCCCTCCCCCAGCTTCAGCGCTACCACAGCTTCTCCCGGCTTGAGGAGGGTATGGCCAAGCCAGTAGTGGCTGGCTATGCCACTACTGGCTTGGCATACCCTCCTCTAGCCTGGAGAAGCTGTGGTAGCGCTGTAACTAGAGCGGGAGGGGCGGAGCCAGGTTGCACCAGGCCCCGCCTCCTCCCGGCTACAGCGCTACCACAGCTTCTTTCAGCCTTGAGGAGGGTAGTGCCAAACCAGTAGTGGCTATCTATGCCACCACTGGCTTGGCATTACCCTCCTCTAGCCTGCAGAAGCTGTGGAAGCGCTAAAGCCAGAGGGGGGAGGGGGCGGAGCCAGGCTGTGCCAAGCCCTGCTTCTCTCTCAGTAGATCTTTCTGACTTGGTTTTATCATAAGGAGCTCGCATGCTGAAAAAGTGTGGGCACCCCTGATGTAGACTGATCATCTGTACTCCAAGTCCCATCCCCAGCGGAACCCCCAAATGTATCACTACTAGTTGTTTCAGCACAAACATCACGTACTTTGGTCCAATCCATATCACTAGACACACTCTTTGAATCCCTATCCACACTTCCCATAGTTGACTCATCATCAGACCCATCATCCCCTGAAAAGCCCTCAAAAGAATCCACATCAGTAGGATCACTAAGTATCTGCCGGATCCATTTCCTCTGTTGTCTCCCATCAGACTCCTGCTCCCGAGTAGTCCATTTTGCCCTTCTAGCCTCAACTTCCATGCTTTCAGCAGTACTCAAAGACTCATCTACAACACCAAGAGCTGTTGCACTTTCACTGTTATTCAAACTGGCACTTTAAGGCTCATATATTAATATAATATATTATAGTTAATATATTACTGATGTGCTGTGGTAATAATATAGTATATTGTACACACATATAATCTTGATAACAATATTATAATGTAATACAATATAATACATTATAAGAATTATATTTTTATATTACATGTAATGTTACTAATAATATTATAGTATAGTGGTATAATACAATATAGTAATACATAATACTAATATTGTGCTGTACTAATAATATAATATATTGTATACACATATAATATTGATAATAATATTATAATATAATACAATATAATACTAATAATACAAAATAATTATATATTTCATGTTACATGTAATGTTACTAATAATATTACAGTACAGTGTTCCCTCGCTACTTCGCGGTTCGCTTATTGCGGACTTGCTGTTTCGCGGATTTAAAAAAATACTAATTTAAAATATATATCATGGTATTTTCACTGTTTTATTGGGTTTTGCCACCGCCACTCTCCAAGGTGCTTTCCCTCCTCAGTCCTCTCTTCCTCCCTTCAGCCTTGAAGGGTCTTTCCTTCCTTTCCTTCACTTTATTTTAGGTTTATAAAGACTTAAAATAGAGTATAACTACTGAAAATAATGTATAAATATTAAAATAAATAGAGCATCCCTACATCGCGGTTTTTCAGTTATTGCAGGAGCCTAACCCCAGCAATAAGTGAGGGAACACTGTATACTGGTATAGTGCAATATGGGAATGTATGTTACTAATATCATACTATGCTAATAATATAATATATTGTATTTACATATACCTTATAAGCTGCTCTGAGTCCCCTTTGGGTTAAGAAGGACGGCATATAAATGTCGTAAATAAATAATCGATTATTATTACATTTATTATTTTACTCTATTATTACATTTATTATTTCGTTCTATTTATTGTTATAACATTTATTATTTCACTCTATTATTTTATTACATTTAGTATTCATTATTTTACTCTAGCTATTATTGTTATGATTACATTTATTATTTTACTCTATTATTACAGTTATTATTACATTTACATTATTTTAGTTTGTTTTTATTATTATTACATTTATTATTTTACTCTCTTTATTATTGTTGGAACGATATGTAAGCACATTTACATTGAAGAAGGTTAGAATAATTGTTAAATCAGAGTTGAGCAGTCTTATCTTAAATTACAGTTTTACGTAAATAATATTCAGAAACATTTAACCTACGGATGCCTCAATTAATGTAATTGTGTTGGTATCTAATTTTATTTTGAAATTCACCAGTAGCTGCTGCAGTTCCCACCCTTGGCTTATACTTGAATCAATACATTTTTCCAGTTTTTTGTGGTAAAATTAAGTTCCTCGGCTTATATTTGGGTCGGCATATACTCGAGTATGTACGGTACTTACATTCAATCCTTCCAATCTTCCTTTTCACTTCCTTTCTTCCTTCCATTATTTCTGCCACTTTCCTTTCTCATTCCTTTTCTTTTCTTTGTCTCCCTCCTTTTTGCTGCTTTCATCTTTTGTTTCCTTCCTTCTGTTCGTTTTTTCCCATCTCCTTTCTTTCCTTCAATTCTCAATCTTCCTTTCAGTCCTCCTTCCAAATAATTTCTTTTCCCCCTTTCCTTCCTTCCTCTCTGCCTTCCCCTTCCTTCCTTCTTTTATTTCTTTCTTCCCTTTCCTTCTTTATTGCTCCGTCATTCATTTTTGTTCTTTCCTTCTTCCATCCATTCAGTCTTCCTTTCCTTCTTTTCCTCCTTTCTTCTTTTTCTTACTTTTTTCGTTCTTTCCTTCTTCCTTCCATTCAATCTTCCTCCTTTCCTTCTTATTATTACTTTGATTTTTTGGTCTCCTTTTTCTTTCCTTCCATTCTGTCTTCCTCCTTCCTTCTTTTTTCCTTCCCTTCTTTCTTTATTATTTATTTACTATATTTTAACCCCACCCTCTCTCACCCCGAAGGAGACTCAGAGTGGCTAACAAGTTATATGTACACACAATATATTATATTATTAGCACAGCACATTATTAGTATTATATATTACTATATCATACTATACCACTGTACTGCAATATTATTAGTAATATTATATATATATATATATATATATATATATATATATATATAGAATTATTATATTGTATTATTTTTATTTTGTATTGCATTCTTTGCTAGCTTGTGTACCTGGTATTTCCCGGGTTATTTGAAGAGGTCAATTTTTTAATTGTACAAAAGGCATAAGCTTGTGGGTGAACTACAACTCCCATCATGCCAAGTTAACCCACAGGAACTCCATCAGTCCTTAAGTGTGTTATGTTGGACAAGTTTGTTCTAGATGCATCAGTATGCTCTCAGGCTGTAGGGTAAACTCTAACTCCCACTATGGTGAGTCAGTCCCTTCAAACCCCTCCAATAGGTTGAGTCAGCCATGGGGGTTCTGTGTGCCAAGTTTAGTCCAGGTCCATCATCAGCAGAGATCACAATTTCTCTGGTTGTGGATGAACTACAACTCCCAGAAAGGGAGGTCAGTTCCCCCCAAACCCCTCCATTAATCAAATTTCGTCATATCAGATATGTGTGCCAAGTTTGGTCCAGATCCATAGGTGTTTGGGTTCACAGTGCTCTCTGGATGTAGGTGAACTACAACTTCCCCAAATCAAGGTGAATTTTCCCCAAATACCTCCTGTATGTTTGGCTGGGCATGGGGGCTCTGTTTGCCAAGTTAGGCCCAATTCCATCTTTGGTGGAGTTCAAAGTGCTCACTGATTGCAGGTGAACTATAAATCCCAATACCTATGTCTCCAAAATTCCCAGGCCAACTCCCATCAAACCCACCAGTTTTCAAATTTGGACAGATCGGGTATGCCAAGTTTGGTCCAGATCCATCATTGTTTGGGTTCATAGTGTGCTCTGGATGTAGGTGAGCTACAACTCCTCTAAATCCATTCAAAGACCTCTAGTATGTTTTGTTGGTTATGGGGGTTCTTTATGCCAAGTTAGTTCCAGATCCATCATTAGCGGAGTTCAAGAGTGCTCTTAGATTGCCGGTGAACTATACATCCCAGGCCCTACGACTCTTATAAATCATGGTAAATTATTCCCAAACTTCTCTAGTATGTTGAGTTGCTGATCAATTCCTCTGTTTGCCGTATGCCATAGAAAAGAATAGGAAACGGTTAAGGGAGAGGCAGTGGGTGGAATCATGCAAATTCCACACTAATGTAGAGAGTCAGAAACATTGGGATGCCTGTGGTGGAGGAAATGAAATAAACAGCCTGGCTATATTTACAAACCAAGATTCAAAGAGGTGCCAAACACATAGTTTGCATTATAAATTCATTCATTGCATATTGCATCATATACATATGAAAACATATATCTACACAAGTGTGTTTTGGACAAATCCTTCCAGTCCTACCAGTAAATGGTCAATCCGCTGACGGTAGATAAATTAATGTTGGTATAGGTCCACAGCTAACCCTCCTGGGTGCTGGGACATTTGTAATCCACAGGTGATGAGGGATGAGTCAAAGGGGAGGCGGTAGGTGACAGGAAATCCAGGGAAGGTGTCCGAGGGATCCGAGAAGTCGGTGTGAGGAAAAAAGTTACATTTCCCTCTGTGCTGGTGCCATAAAGTAGAAAGCGCCGACGGTAAACCAATGCTTACATCCAATAGGCCATTACAAGGGTCCGTTTCTCCTTAACAGGTTTTTTCAAGGCGAGGCATTTAGAATATCAATAACCAACTTCTGAAATTGATAACATTCATAATCAAAATTATTATCAAAAGAGTGTAAGGAAGCACATTTATAGCCATAGTCAATATCTTGTGATATACATACCCTTCTCAGTAGCAACATGAGCACAACCCCTATCCATGTTGGCGAGGTGACCACAAAGGTGAGTAGCAGCTTAGGAGGGATGAATTTAACAATGGGGAGTTCATTCACATGTTGATGTATTCAGCTCTAATTAACCTGAGGGGTTAATTGAGTACTTCAGAGAGAGAAAGCGGGTCATTGAGCCCCTGGGGCCATTCGCTTTTTAGTCTGATTGTCCACTTTATTTCAGCTTGTCTCAGTCTGAGTGCGTTGTTACTATGTAAATGCGGAGTTAGTCGCTCCAAAACCATGGGGTGAGCATGGGGTCCAATTGCGCCCCCTGTCTAGCAAATCTGTTCATGAATCACTTAGAACAGCACAATCTTTATGTTGACTCCAATCCGTTTTCTATCCATATCAAAAAATATTTTAGATATATTGACGACCTGGTATGGATATTATCCAAAGACATTGACCTCCCAGCCTTTTACTCTTGGTTGGATACCTGGCATCCTTGCATTCAATTCACCCACTAAGTGATTCATGAACAGATTTGCTAGACAGGGGGCGCCCCAGGCACATACACACATACATATTTTCACTTTTAAAATTGTATAGATAATAATAATAATAATAATAGAATCATAGATTCCTAGTTGGAAGAGACCTCTAAGGTCATCCAGTCCAACCCTATACTGCCAGGCAGGAAGTCACTATCTGATCCCTCCCAACAAATGGCCATTTAGACTCTTATAATAATAGTAATAATAATTAAAAAAAACTTTATTTATACCCCGCCAACATCTCCCCAATGGGGAATCGAGGCGGCTGACATGAGGCCGAGCCCAAACATAATACAACAAAATATTATGCAAAACAATAGACAATAAATACAACAAATACATAATGCATCAAAATAAAATAAACAATGCAAAACATGATATAAACAGTCACAAAGAGCGGGCCAAATGTGCGAGATAAAATGCTAAAAACATTAAAACCCTGGGTGAGATAGGACAGTGTTTTTCAACCTTTTTTGAGCCGCGGCACATTTTTTACATTTATAAAATCCTGGGGCACACCACTAACCAAAATGACACAAAATGACACTCTATCACAATAATACATATAGTTAATATGTTTTTTAAAGTATTTATACACCCAGTGTGAAACCTGGGTCTGTTTCGATGAACACAACATAGATATCCTGGCAGGAATGGCAGAAAGACACACACCAAGGTCTTGCTCAATTTATAGTTAACACACAATCAAAGAGCATCCTGAACTCTTGCAACAATGGAAATGAACCAAACTTGTTATATTGAACTCTCATTACCAACAGAAACTACTGAAAGGGTTTGCTTGGGAATTGACCTTGAGTTTGGAAGTTGTAGTTCACCTACACCCAGAGAGCACTGTGGGCTCAAACAATGTTATGTTATGTTGTTGTTTGTTTTCTATCCAGAATCACAATATTGGAAGGAGGCTCACCACTTTAAGGTCCCTAAAACAGGCATGGGAAAACTTCGGCCCTCTGGGTGCTTTGGACTTCAACTCCCACCATTCCTAACAGCCTGAGGCCCTTTCCTGCTTAAGTGGCTGGGGGGGGGGGGAGGAAAAGGGCCTGAGGCTGCTAGGAATGGTGGGAGTTGGAGTCCAAAACACCTGGAAGGTCCAAGTTTGCCCATGCCAGCTTTCGACAGAGACCTCTTCCTCCCCCTTCCCCTTTGCGCCCTTTCTTCCCCCTCCTGCCGAACACTTTTTCTTCTCCACTCGGGCTCCATTCTTCCCAGCCTCGCTGTGCTCGCTTTGCCTCGCATTGCTCACGCTACCGCTTCTGCTGCCATTTTGATCCGAGGGGGCAGTGTGAGCATGTTCAGGAGGGGAGGGAGGAAGACGTGACCCGTGCGGGCGCTACTGCGCAGACTCGCCCCACGTCTTCTTCCCTCCCCCCCCCCCCTCCCCTCCTGAACAAGCTCACAGCAGCGTGAGCAAAGCGAGGCAAAGCAAGCAGAGGCTGGGAAGAGGCTGGGGAGAAAAAGTGTTTGGCAGGGAAGAAAAGGGTATTGGAGGTTCCAATTTCCCACGGCACACCTGATGATCACTCACGGCACATTAGTGTGTCGCGGCACACCGGTTGGGAAACACTGAGATGGGAAGTAGAAAAAGTGTATTTGTAATATTATTATTATTACTATTATTATTATTACAGTAGAGTCTCGCTTATCCGACATAAGCGGGCCAGCAGAATGTTGGATAAATGAAAATGTGTGATAATATGGAGTCTCCTTCTGTTAACCATCTGACGCAGCGCTAGACACCTACAATACCTCAGGGCTAGAGCGGCCCAGCAGGAAGTGCACAGGTGCGGAAAAGGAGCATGGAAATCACAGAGAGAAGGAAGGAGAACACTTCCGTTTCCAGTCCTGCCTCTTATCCCCATTTATTGGAAATGGAGAGAGAGAGAGAGAGAGAGAGAGAGAGAGAGAGAGAGAGAGTTGGGGAGCACTCCTTTAATTGAAGGGGAAAGGCTGGAGGAAAAGGGGGGATCGGATAAGACAGAATGTCAGATAAGTGAAGGTTGGATAAGCGAGACTCTGTTATTATTGTTGTTTTTGTTGATGTTATCATTGATTTTCCTTGCATGTTTTTGCTTTGCCTCATTGGTATGCAACAGACTGTGGAGGCAAGAGCTTGTCTGTGTAAATGGACACCCTAGCCTCACACATACATATTTTCACTTGTATTCTGTGTATAGATTGTACATTCCTTCTTTCCTCCCTCCCCAAAGGGGTCCAATGAAGGAATGCCTTTGGGGAAAATATACATTAAAGAGGTGCAGTTTTCCTTTGTGGAAAATGGTGGTTGTAGAAAGGGATACAGTCATCTTAACTGTTTGTTTTCTCTCCCTTAGATGATAATGGGGGCCATGGTGTGATGTGCCAGATGTTGACCGGAAGAGGTACAGATCCACCATCGCACGAGCCACCTTTCCCCCCCTGATTTTCTCTTCCTTATTTTTTTGATAACTGTGGGGTTTGTTCTCCCTCAAGAGAGGTTGCCTTCCTCCCGAAGGCTGTTGGAAAGGATCGCGTCAATGGAGGCCCTCCCAAAGCGACCGAGCGAATGTAGCTGCTTAAGGAGCCAAGGAAACCTGATGGGAAAGGGGCACGACGGAGAGGAAACGCCACACTTTATATGTTCCTCACCGCAGTGGGAGACGAAGCCGTCATCATGGATTGCTTTGGTTCCCACAGAGTTTTGCTGGAGGGTTTTGGGATGGCGAAAGGGGCCACAACATTCCACAGTCCTCCATTTCACTAAGTGTTTTGGGAAACTAGACAGTCTGCCAGGTTTGCTATTGACCAGAACTTGTTCCCCAAGCCTTTGAGGATCGTCTTGAATTTGACCAAGCCATTCTGGAAACATTTACCTTTCAGGTGACTTTTTCCACGGCCCCAACTTCGATTATTTAGACCTCAGTGCAGGGTTTAGAATGGGATTCTGGGCAAATCAGAGCGCAGCAACAGTTGGAGACTATTTGCTCTCTTCGCTAATCCCGTTACGTGTCAAAGTCCCATTTTTTTGCCCCAAAATGCCACCTAGAGGCATCTTACCATGGTCTTAGGCCCAAGAGTTGCCTTTTAAAGACTCTCCTGGGCTTACAATGACCCAGGGAGTCAATAAAATATTTGGAAATGCCTGCTACATTCCTGGAGGTCACTTGAGGGTCCAACCTTTTCCCCTTGAATATATTTCCCCCCAAAATATACTGTACTGTAAGGTAGATGTAACACAGGCAGAAGAGAAGAGCCGTAATCGAGATTCAAGAAGTGATTTGGGGAGGAATCCTCCTCATTGGTTGCAATGCATTGTAGTCCAGTCAGAGAGCCCTACAAACCCTATCCTAGTCCAATGTCGGGACCGAAACTGGGCCTTCCCATACACACCAAGCCCGATGCTTCAAAACGTGAGCGAAACAATGCTTCGAAATGCAACCCCCTGTTTATATTTACTTCTTGCCTTCCCCTGGTATTTGCAGATTTTTAAGGGATCCAATGGATTTTAAAACATTGTTCAGAGCCATGAGATGAACTTGCCCGCCTCAACTTTGTAAAGGAGGCCAGTTTAAATGTCTCTCCGTTCTGTGAAAGGGCCCAAATCTGGGGAGACTGCTGGATGAGGTTTGAAATGCTTGCTTGCACGAGTCTGCAAAAAACCCTGGCTATTTTCCTTCAGAAGAGAGAATTATTCTTCAAACTGGGACCAATGCAGAGCCAGGCTTTGGCCCTTCGCTTTTGTTTGTTCAATCTACTAATCCTCAAATAAAGATGAATAAACACACCGTCCTTGGTTGTCTTTTCTGCTTCAGCCATGATGTTGGAAGACAGCTATGGGTTTCAGGGAGAATCATAATAATCTATATATATAAAATCCTCCATGTCATGGGTCCTGTCTTATAGACAAAGAAACCACACAAGGCAGAAACACAAAAACAGCCCACATACCCAGAAAATCCTATAAGGTATGTTTACCAAAACACCACACACACACACACACACACACACACACCCGGCCCAAAAAAGAGCCAACGGCCACAAATCCAAAAAACACCATGGACTACAACTCCCATGATCCCCCACACCACCTCCCTCTGGCAGTTCACAGCTTTGGAATGTTAGTGGAGCTGACCAATTAGAGGCATTATGCAAATACTCCCTCAGAATGTAGGCTGGGAGCCCCCACCCCCCCCCCCCTAGCAGTTTAGAGAGTCGGAATGTTGGTGGTGGTAGGGAAGGGAATGGATGGACAGACAAGGGGAGCAAGGACTGATACAGAAGGGGAGGAATGGCAGGAAGGAGGGAAAGGAAAGAAGGGAGGGAAGGAAGGAGGGGAGAAGAAAGGAAGGGAGGGTTAGAAGGAAGAATGGAGGGAAGGAAGGAGGGGAGAAGAAAGGAAGGGAAGGTTAGAAGGAAGAATGGATGGAAGGAAGGAGGGGAGAAGAAAGGATGGGAGGGGAAAGGAAGGAAGGAAAAGGAAGGAAGGGGAGGGAAAAGGAAGGAAGGATAGGAAGGAGGGGGAGGAAAAGGAAGGAAGGAAGGATGGGGAAGGAAGGAAGGAAGGGGAGAACAAACACACACAGTAAACACACATACAGTATATACAAATATACACATATACATAAACACACCTGTACTTACACACATCAACACATATACACGCATACATATACAAACACATATACTGTACATAAGTACACACATACACGCACATACATATACACATATACATTACACACACAGTCCCCAAGTTAAACAAATCCTACAGCAACGCGTGGCCGGGTCAGCTAGTAATCTATATAAATAAAAATGTAAATGACTATTCAAAACCTCAAATCTCCCAAAATACTTCACCGATTGCTTTGA
Organism: Anolis apletophallus; assembly: GCA_030556195.1. NCBI lineage: Eukaryota > Metazoa > Chordata > Lepidosauria > Squamata > Anolidae > Anolis > Anolis apletophallus. The sequence goes on from JARBWK010000011.1 coordinate 63,807,082, forward strand.
AATTTGGACACAATGTAGCATTTGATCAGGCGCATGTTTTTATGTTTTCACATACCTACTCTTATATACATGTCACACCTGTGACAGGTAAAAATATGCTTTTTTAGAAAAAAACAGCGCCATCTGTTGGACCTCAAAGCAACACACGCTATACTACTTATTTTACAATCTCATTTAAATGTTTCCGAATGCATTGTTAAATTGATTTTTCATACATTTCAATTTAGTTGCATTTAGATTTAATTGTTTTGTGTGAAATTGTCTTGGAATTGTGTCGTTTACCTTAGGGTTCATTTTGTGAGGATAGTTTATTGTTGTCCTTTTTCACTTTGGCACTGCTCGCTTTGCCCTGAAAGGGGTGGGATTGCCTGGGGGGGGGGGGGTACGCCTTCGCCCTTCAGTGCTGCATCTCTGCCTCAGTCCGAAGTTGCACTCAACCAGTCCTCTTTGGGCAGGTAAGGCAGGCCTCGCCTCTTGTATATAACTATTTTTTTTTATTATAATACGTACTGAAAACACATTCGCTAACAATACCCTGGTCAGTTGCTTGTCTGACCAGGGTATTGGGTGGCAACAAGTGCTGGATGGGATTGCACTCCCCCTGAAGTCACAGGTCCGCAGTTTGGGGGTCCTCCTGGATTCAGCGCCAACACTTGATGTGCAGGGAGGGCCTTCGCACAACTTAAACTCACACGCCAACTGCTACCATACCCTGTGAAGTCTGACTTGACCATGGTGGTCCATGCCTTAGTTACCTCTAGACTGGATTACTGCAATGCACTCTATGTGGGGCTACCCTTGAAGACAACCCAGAAATTACAATTTGTCCAACGCTCGGCAGCCAGATAAATAACCGGGGCGACTTACAGGAAGCGGTCAACCCCCGTTTAAGGAGCTTCATTGGCTGCCGTTCATCTTCCGGTCCCAATTCAAGGTGCAGGTTATCACCTGCACATCAAGTGTTAGCGCTGAATCCAGGAGGACCCCCAAACTGCGGACCTGTGACTTCAGGGGGAGTGCAACCCCGTCCAGCACTGGTTGCCACCCAATACCCTGGTCAGACAAGCAACTGACCTGGAGGACCTCTGTCTTGTCAGGATTGATCCTCAGCTTGTTCGTCATCATCCAGATCATCACAGCAGCCAGGCACTGGTCCAGTATCCTTGCAATCTGGTGGAAATGAGTAGTGGAGTTGGGTGTCATCTGCGTAGAGATTGCACCGTACTCCAAAACTCTAGATGACCTCTCCCAATGGTTTAATGTAGATGTTAAATAACATGGGGGACAGAATCGATCCTTGCGGGACCCCACAGTTTAATGGGGCTTGGGGGTACTGCTTTGCAGTGGTTCCAATCCTTCCTGGAAGGTCGTACCCAGAAGGTGTTACTGGGTGACACCTGTTCGGCTCCACAACCGTTGACTCAGGGTTCAGTTCTGTCCCCGATGTTATTTAACATCTACATGAAACCGCTGGGAGAGATCATTCGGAGTTTCGGAGTAAGGTGTTATCTGTACGCAAATGACGTCCAGATCTGTCACTCCTTCCCACCTGTCACTAAGGAGGCTGTCCAGACTTTGAACCGGTGCTTGTCCGCTGTGTCAGACTGTGTGAGGGCTAGCAAATTGAAACTTAATCCAGACAAGACAGAGGTCCTCCTGGTCAGTCGAAAGGCTGAACAGGGCATAGGGTTACAGCCTGTGTTGGATGGGGTTACACTCCCCCTGAAGATGCAGGTTCGCAGCTTGGGAGTGATCCTGGACTCATCGCTGAGCCTGGAACCCCAGGTCTCAGTGGTGGCCAGGGGAGCTTTTGCACAGTTAAGACTTGTGTGCCAGCTGCACCCGTACCTTGGGAAGTCTGATCTGGCTACGGTCGTCCACGCTCTGGTCACATCCCGAATAGATTACTGCAACGCACTCTACGTGGGGCTGCCTTTGAAGACAGTTCGGAAATTGCAATTAGTCCAGCGGGCGGCAGCCAGATTACTAACGGGAGCTACATACAGGGAGCATACCACCCCCCTGTTGTGCCAGCTCCACTGGCTGCCTGTCCAATTCCGAGCTCAATTCAAAGTGCTGGTTTTGACCTTTAAAGCTCTATACGGTTCTGGCCCAGGTTACTTGTCCGAACGCATCAGCCCCTACGTCCCACCTTGTAATCTAAGATAATCCGGGGAGGCCCTGGTCTCGCTCCCGCCTACTTCTCAAATGCGGCTGGTGGGGGTGAGGGAGAGGGCCTTCTCGGTGGTGGCTCCCCACCTGTGGAATGCGCTCCCTATCGATGTACGATCCACCTCATCCCTCCTGGCATTCAGGAAAAAAGTAAAATCCTTGCTGTGGGACCAGGCGTTTGCACACCAGCACAAGGCAGCATTTTAGATGGGATTTTAATGGAAAGTGGATGAATAGGGCCAATGCTTTTATGGACAGAATATTGTTTTAATCTGGAATGAATGCGTATGATGCTAATGTAATTGTATTTAATGTATTTTAATTGTTGAAGGGTTCTGGGGTTTTATATTGTTACTGTGTGGGCATCGAATTGTGCCTCACTGTAAGCCGCTCTGAGTCCCCCCTCGGGGGTTCAGAAGAGCGGGGTAAAATCCTGAAATAAATAAATAAATAAATGGTCAGGGGTCTGAGCAGGAGTCTCCCAGCTTCACCGACTGCGAACGACCCTCCATGAAGGATCGGAGCCACAGTAGAACCATACCCCCGAATCCCATCCCAGCGAGTCTCCCCAGAAGGATATCATGGTTGATGGTATCAAAAGCTGCTGAGATATCAAAGAGAACAAGTAGGGTCACACTCCCCTGTTCAGTTCCCTGTGGAGGTCATCCACCAAAGCAATCAAAGCTGTCTTGGTACTGTACCCAGGCCTAAAGCCAGACTGCGAATGATCCAGAAAATCGGTGTCATTGAGGAATCCCTGAAGCTGCGAGGCAAGCACCCGCTCCAGAACCTTGCCCAGAAAAGGGAAGTTGGAAATTGGTCTGTAATTGCTACAGATAGTCAGGTTGAGGAAGGACTTCTTTGAAGAGGTTCAACCGCTGCCTGCTTAAGACAAGACAGGAATTTCCCCTGACCCAAGGAAGCATTTATGAATGCAACAAACCATTCCAACAACCCCTCTCTGGCCAGCTTAACTAGCCAGGAAGGGCAAGGATCCAGAGCACAAGTGGCCGCTCTCACTGTCCCAAGGATCCCCTCCACGTCATCAGGAAGAACAAGATGGAAAGAATCCCATAAGATCAAACAGACAGGTGCCTCGGTTACCTCATCTGGCGCTGCGATGAAACTTGAGTCCAGCTCAAGACGTATCTGAGCAACTTTGCCTGCAAAATGGTCCGCAAAATTGCTACACCAAGTTGCCGAGTCGTCAGGGAACCCCTCAACCTCAGGAGGCCGGAGGGGCTCCCCAACAACTCGGAACAACTCCAATGGCCTATTGTCTGCAGATGCTATGCGGGCAGTCGAGAATGCTTTCTTGGATGCTTGCAGAGCTGCGGAGTAAGCCTTAATAACGGCATTAGACCGTGCTTGGTCAGACACGTTGTGAGATTTCCTCCATATGCACTCTAGATCCCTCTTCGTGCGCTTCATCACAGCCAGTTCCTCAGTGAACCAAGGAGTAGATGTGACTCTACGCAACGAGAGGGGACGTTCGGGAGCCATCGTGTCAATCGCCCTGGCTAACTCGCTGTTATAGCGATCCACCAAGGCATCGACAGGATCGTCCGTCTCCAGGACAGGAAGATCCCCAAGAGAGCTCAGGAGTCCATCTGGATCCATAAGCCTCCTGAGGCGGACCATCTTAATGGTTCCACCACCCCTGCGGAGGTTAGAGGGCACGGCTAATCTTAAACAGATCAGGTGATGGTCAGACCATGACAATGGAAGAATATTTTGCTCTTCCACTCTGACTGTTCCACTGTCCACAATGAAAACAAGGTCCAGCATGTGCCCTGCCTGATGTGTGGGTCCAGATATTACCTGAGCCAGCCCCATGGTCGTCATGGCAACCATGAAATCCTGAGCTGCACCTGTCAATGTGGTCTCAGCGTGGATGTTAAAGTCTCCCAAAACTAAAAGTTGTTAGGAGGCTAAGGCCGAATTTGAAACCACTTCTGCTAGCTCAGACAGGGAAACTGCTGGGTTGCGGGGTGGAAGGTACACCAGCAGGATCCCCAGGCTGTCCCGAACTCCCACCTTCCCGAACCTCGGGAATTGCGGAACGGTGCATCTGATCAGGGCAATGGACTGCCGAAAGATCACTGCGACCCCTCCTCCCCACCCCCAGAACCTAGTCTGCTGGTGCACCCTGAAACTCGGTGGACACAGCTGGGTGAGATTTACCCCCCCCCCACCTCATCCAACCATGTCTCAGTGATGCACGCTAGATCCGCCTCCTCATTCAGAATCAAGTGTGTTACCATTGACGGATCTGGCATTCAGGAGCAGGATCTTAAGTCCAGGGGGTCTGTCCTGAAGACTACTACACCTATCCTTCTCCAGGGTCGCAAGAACTCTGTTGCGCTTCTCCCTGGGTAGAAAGTGACCGACTTTCCTCCTTCCCCACACCATCTCAATGGCACTCAACCCATTCGAAATCCCTCCCCCTGATGGATAGACTGATTGAGACTATGTTCTGAAGAGATTAGTCAGCTCTTCAGGACCAGAGAGCCACCTAGTGAGTTAATTTTACCAGGGGAGGAGGAGATTTCCACTGGAGATAAGAAGAAGGAATCATCTGACATGGAGAGAGGGCTGAACAAGGGAAGCGTGTGTGGGCGGGATAGGAAATTGGACAAGGAGGGGAATGGAAACTAGGGAGGGGGTCTCAAAATGGGGCTTTACCAGTGGATGGGCCAAAATGGGTTGACTTTCTTCCCTAATACTGGGGCTTTTAGGAACCTGTAGGTGTGATCTCGGCCTGGTGACCAGAGGGCGGATCGATGGATCTACAAACACCTTTCTAAAAATAATGCCCCAGTGTAATACTTGAGGCCCAAGTGAGTACAACTCCTCCATTAGCAATCTGTCTTCCAAAGAGATGTGGAGCGCTCCCAAGATTGGTAGTCTCTAGGAAGCCAGTCGATGGTCTTGATCTTCACTTCTGACCAGCTTACAGATAGAATTTGAGATAGAGAGCTATGGACCGCTCTCTTTTATGTCCATTTGCCTCTGTTCCATAATGAGTCCAAAACTTCCACAGCCAGATTGTTTGTCCGTAACAGTTGTTGAAAATGGCGTGGAGTGTCCAGAGTTTGTTCAACGGACTCAGTTAAATTGTTGTCAGTATTATGCAAGACAAAGCTTGTCATTTCTTTTCTCCCATCTTCCCCTGTCCATTTTGAAAAGGAACCAAAGGACAAAAGTATACTATAAGGCAGACCTTGGTATTTTGCGGCCTGTGGGGCGGATGCGGCCCGCTGACCGATTTTGTCTGGCCCGCGTAAGGGCCCTGACAGGCAGGCAGGCAAAGCAGAGCGGCTAACGGAGGGGAAGAAAAAGTTCCCTTCCGCCTCGCGCGCTCCCCCCTCCCTTCTCTTCTTCGGCAGCCAGCCGTGCCTGTATGACCTCTTCACACTGCTGGTGCTTCCTGAAGCAGCAGCAGGAGCGAAGGCTGGAGGCGGGGGCAAGCTGCGGAGGGGCGGAGCCTGCAGAGGAAGGAGGAAAAGCTGAGCCTTCTTCCTTCCTCCGCAGGCTCTGCCCCTCTGCAGCTCGCCCTCGCCTCCAGCCTTCACTCCTGCTGTTGCTCCAGGAAGTGCCGGAGCGCCGGCAGCGCGAAGAAGTCATACAGGCATGGCTGGCTGCCAAAGGAGAAGGGAGGGGGGAGCTCTTCCTCCGCTCAGCTGGAGCTTCTAATACTCGGATAAGAGAGAATACTAAAATTCAGAACAACCCAATAACAGAGTGTACACTTCCCTCCTCTTGTGCAAAAAGGAATGTAAACATGTGAGCTGAAGTCTTGTGCTAGCTCAAACTTATTATTAGAAACTATGCTTTTATATTTTAACTAACCAACTGCCTTGGTCACACCACACCTGGAATACGGTGTCCAGTTCTGGGAATTGCAAATTAAGGGTGATGTTCACAAGCTGGAATGTGTCCAGAGAAGGGAAACTAAAATGATCAGGGGTTTGGAGAACAAGCCCCGAGGAGCGGCTTAAAGAGCTGGGCATGTTTAGCCTGCAGAACAGAAGGCTGAGATGAGACATGATGAGGTCCATGTATAAATATGTCAAGGGAAGTCATAGGGAGGAGGGAGCAGGCTTGTTTCCTGGTAACTAGGACGCAGAATAATGGCTTCAAACTACAAGAAAGGAGATTCCATCTGAACATTAGGAAGAACTTCCTGACTGTGAGAGCTGTTCAGCAGTGGAACTCTCTGCCCCGGAGTATGGTGGAGGTTCCTTCTTTGGGGGCTTTTAAATAGAGGCTGGATGGCCATTTGTCAGGGGTGCTTTGCATCTCCACCTCTGACATTCAACCTGACTTTGATGCACTTGTTAAAGACCAACAGAGACACAAATGATAGAAATGTTTGTGCTGGTCTGTGACCGTAATAAAGTTTTGATTGATTGATTGATACAAATGTTCACATTTTGTTAACCATTGTTTTGTAAAATTTTAGTGAACAAATGTCATTTTTCCTATGACAACCTCTCTTTTTCATTGCTCATAACTTATACTCTTATCAGGCTTATTAATATATCAAAAACGCAATTTAGTGCCTTTTTATTATTATTAAAGAAATTCAATTGATACTATGTAGAATGTAGTTCAGCCTTTAGGTGCGGCCCTCCGTAATATTATTTGGCTCTTGTGTGGCCCCATGTAAAAAATAATTGCCCACCCCTGCTATAAGGTTTTTTCAATGAATTAACCTACTTAGCACCCAATTTAAGCATAAGGATTCATTCATTGCAACTATACTTATCTTTGTAGCAGCACATGCTGCTGGATTTTGTGTCTATATCTATGACAAAATCTTCTGGTATGTATGTAATCAATTTATTGTTTGAATGTGTTTTTTTTACAACTGCTTTAGCTGCCTTTTATCAGGGATTGATGTTTTGTGTCTTTACTTCAGTGACGCTTGTACTACATGGTGGCAAATGAGACCTTGAAAAAGCTGTCTTATCTTTTATTTATTTATTTATTTATTGTTCCATGTTGTATACCGCCATTCCCCGAAGGCTCGGAGTGGTTTACAATAACCAGCACATACAAACAGTACAGTTAAAATAATCAGTCCAAGTCACAATATCTTAATCAGCCAGGATCGAATGCTTGCCGAAAGAGAAATGTCTTACACGCCCTCCGAAAGGGGAGTAGATCTCTAATAGCTCGTACTTCTTCTGGCAAGGCATTCCACAGCTTTGGTGCCACCACCAAAAAAGTTCTGTGCCTAGTGGATGACAAATGGTAGGTCTGGATACTAGGGACTTATAACAGATTTTGATCTTTTGACCGTAGTGATCTCTGTGTAAGTCGCTGTATTATGACGTCAGCCATTGCCTTCTGAACTGAATGGTAAATGTACAACATAAGCCAATGAATGTAGAACACCTAGCCAATTGATTTACTTGCCAATTCCCTTTTCCCTTTTTCCTCCCCCTGTACATCTTCCCCTCTCCTGCCCAGTCTCTCCTCTCTTTCTGATTTTACACCAGCCATTACCGCTTGAATAGCGGCTTTATTTACCTTTACACTCTTTTGGGTTTTCTAAATGATTAGATATTTAGTGGATGTGCAGTGGACCACACCTGCACTATGAAAATGTCTATTTCTAGAGATATGCTTATGTGAATGCATCTAATGAGTGGACTAAGTATCTTATAGTCTACTTTTTCCTTTGGTTCCATCTAGTGGATATTTGTATTATTACACACATATTCTAGTATACCTCAAAATGATTATCCTGTTACATGAGGGCCAGCACAGTCAAGTCTCTCAGAGCCCTTTCTAATAACTAATGGAGTGAAACAAGGTTGTGTTCTTGCACCAACTCTATTTACAATCTTCTTCAGCATGATGCTTCAAAGGGCTACAGCAGATCTAGAAGAAGACGGCATATATATATATGCTATCGTACTGATGGCAGCTTGTTCAACTTAAGCCGTCTGAGGGCTCACACTAAGACTCTAAACTATCTAGTCCATGAGCCGCTTTTTGCTGACGATGCTGCCCTTGTCGCCCATACAGAAGCAGCCCTGAAGCGCCTAACATCCTGCTTTGCAACAGCTGCAGAGCTGTTCGGGCTGGAAGTCAGCCTCAAGAAAAGGGAAGTTCTCTACCAGCCCGCACCACAGGAAGAACACCATCATCCCCATGTCAGCATAGGAAAATCTGTGCTTAAATCCGTTCAGCAGTTCACCTACCTGGGAAGTATCAACTCTTCAGGCACCAAGATTGATAAAGAGATAGATCACAGATTAGCAAAGGCATATAGCACTCAAAAATGGCCAAACAATTCAATGAGATGCTGCAAACTGGAAACATCAGCAAATGGATAACAACTGGGAAGACATATTTGATACAGAAAGATCCAGCAAAAGAGATAATACCAAGAAACTACAGGCCAATAACATGTCTGCCAAACTGCTGACAGGCATAATAGCTGATCAAACATCTTGCCAGTAGAACAAAAAGGCAATAAAAGAAGAAGTAGGGGCACGAATGATCAGTTTCTAATTGACAAAATGATACTGGAGAATTGCAAAAGCCTCAGAACAAAGCTCTATACAACTTGGATTGATTACAAAAAAGCATTTGACTCACTGCCACATTGTTGGATTATCAAATGTCTAGATGTCATTGGGGTTCGTGAAAATATTAGAAAGTTCACTGAAAATGCAATGAAACAATGGAAAACTGAGTTGTTCGTGGGCAATGAAAGCTATGGAACTGTTAACAGCAAGAGAGGAATTTTCCAGGGTGACTCACTGTCACCGCTGCTGTCCATCATTGCAATGATCCCACTGTCAGTAATTCTACAGAAAACAAACCAGGGCTACCAAACAGCAAGAAATTCATCAAAAAATTCCCACTTGCTGCACATGGATGATCTAAAGCTTTACGGAAAATCAGAAACTGAAATGGAGTCACTGACCAACACAGTCAGAATCTTCAGCACTGACATCAGAATGGAGTTCGGCCTAGACAAATGTGCCACAGTGGCATTAAGGAAAAGGAAAATTACACACAGCGAGGGCATAGAGATGCCAAACGGACAAACCATAAAATACAATCAGCTTGAAGCCTATAAATATCTGGGCATACTACAGTTGGACAATATCAAGCAGGGGTATGTGAAAAATGTGGTCAGCAAAGAATATGTCCAAAGAGTCAGAAAGGTTTTGAAGAGCAAATTAAATGGCGGAAATATGATCAAGGCCCTCAACACCTGCGCCATCCTCATTATCAGATACACTGCTGGAATTGTGAACTGGACACAAACAGAGCTGGGTGACTTGGACAGAAAAACAAGAAAACTGATGACAATCCACTACTCATTACACCTGCATAGTGATGTCAAGAACCAACACTGAGGGAAGTCAATAGTAGTAAACTGCTTCAAGTGCAAAAGACAAAGAGTGAATACCGTAAAAACACAATGCAGAGCAGAAGAGAAAACTGGCAAAAGAAGGCTCTCGGTGGACAGTTCCTGAGAAAAACTGAGAGCCAAATTGACAAAGAAAAAAACATGGATGTGGATCACAAATGGAACTTTGAAAAGGAGACAAAGGAGGGCCTGATTCCTGCAGCCCAAGAACAAGCCATTAGAACCAATGCCATCAAAGCCAGAATTGAAAAATCGACGACAGATCCCAAGGAAGCAGATGAAACAATAGATTACATCCTCAGACAGACTATAAGCAGACAGACTATAAGCAGAGGCATAACACCATTGTTGAGATGATGCACTGGAACTTGTGCCACAAACACTATCTGCCTGCAACAACGAACTGGTGGGATCACAAGCCTGAAAAAGTTACAGAAAATGAACACGTCAAACTACTCTGGGACTTCCGAATTCAGACTGACTGAGTTTTGGCGCACAAGACTCCTGACCTCACGATTATGTTAAAAAACCAAATATGGATAGTCAATGTTACAATCCCAGGTGACAGCAGGATTGAAGAGAAGCTACTGCAGAAGGTGACACTATACGAGGATTTAAAGATCGAACGGCAAAGACTCTGGCACAAGCCAATCAAGGTGATCCCAGTGGCAATTGGCACACTGGGTGCAGTGCCTAAAGACCTTGGCCTGCACTTAAACACAATCAGCGCTGACAAAATTACCATCTGCCAGCTGCAGAAGGCCACCTTACTGGAATCTGCACGCATTATTTGCCGATACATCACACAGTCCTAGACACTTGGGAAGTGTCTGACGTGTGATCCAATAGAACAGCCAGCAGAGTGATCTTGTATGCTGTGGACTCATCTTGTGTTTCAAATAATAATATAGTTTATTTATATTATTATTCCTCCCTATCTCCCTGTGGGGACTCAGTGTGGATTGCAGTATACATATACAGCAAATATTCAGTGCCATTATACAGTTAACAAGGACAGAATACATAAACAGAGGTAAAGGCTTCCCATCTTCTTCCATCTCCAGCCATGGGGGGTGGGGGATGGGGGGGGGGTGCTACCACGCCATCTTCCACTCTGAGGACCTTTGCTGTCCTTAGATGCTCTCCCAATTGAATCGCCACCATGTCCCCATGGGCTCCTTTTATTACCTCCCCACTAAAGTGATACCTATTTATCTACTCACATTACTATTTTCGAACTGCTAGGTGGACAGAAGCTGGGCTGACATTTGGGAGCTCACCCCAAACCAATCTTGAACTGTCGACTTTTTGATTGGCAAGATTTTCTGCAGCTGGTGGTTTAACCCACTGTGCCAAAGCCCTGCAATTTTGCTATATAAGGCAAAGGTAAAGATTTTCCCCTGACATTAAGTCCAGTCGTTTCTGACTCTCGGGGTTGGTGCTCATCGCCATTTCTAAGCCGAAGAGCCGGCGTTGTCCATAGACACCTCCAAGGACATGTGGCCAGCATGACTGCACTGAGTGCTGTTACTTACCTGCCGGAGCGGTACCTGTGGATCTACTCACATTTGCATGTTTTCGAACTGCTAGGTTGGCAGAAGCTGGGACTAACAGCAGAAGCTCACGCCGCTTCCCGGATTTGAACCTGTGACCTTTCAGGCAACAAGTTTAGCAGTTCAACGGTTTAATCCTCTGCTCCATCACTATATACGCTGGTATTAATAGAAAAGCCAACGTGGGACAAGTGGAAATGAAAGAAGGCTGATGCCGTTCTCTTGTCACGGAGAAGCAATTATTGACAGATAAGGATAAACTTCATTCCCACCCCTCCCCGGCTGTCTGTCTGTATCACTTTGCTTGTTGATCTACTGTCTGTTTGCCCGCAGTTGGATATTGGCATGTAAATTGGTCTCGTTGAAAAAAATCAGTTTCGGAAGCTAGTGGAGCATCAACACGCAATAAAAACAAATACAATTCTTTTTGTGCAGGGCGTTCTCTTCCTTTGTTTCTGGTGACTTTTATGAAACGCGGCAGGGTCAGACGGTGTCTCCGTACTGTGATGCTATACCAGTTTGATCCCACTTTAAGGCCCAAATACCTGCTTTTCTGAAAAAGTGTGTGTGTGTGTGTGGGGGGGGGGGTGTCTTCCCAGCAAGGAGTCGATGGAAGGCTCTTGAATATGGACAAGGCCATGGAAGAGTGCCCTGCCTGTGTTTGGCTTGGAAACCCAACCGAGTAAGGAGCAGAGAAGGGGAGGGAGCAGGCGGTGGGCATCCCTGTGTGGCAAAGGATGTGCCGCTGCTCGAGGCGTTAATCCACTTTGAATCGCAACGCCAGTCTCGGGCCTGACAGGCCTTGACAGCTCATGAGTGGCAAGCCTTCAACATACAGGAGAGGAAAAGCCCAGCAATACACTGACAGAGACAGGGACAAGGGGTTGGGCATTGAAAGCAGCGGGGGGCTTTGGGAGGCCCTCTGCCTTGGCTTCACTTTTCATTGCTTTGGGGGAAAGGACCCTTGCGTGGGAAGAGTGGCACCAGGCAGTTCTGAATGGTGCCAATGAGTCTTCCATGGTTTTATAAACCCGTTCTTAATGGTGCCAATGAGTTTTCCATAGTTACATAAACCAGTTCTCAATAGTGTATGGAGGTATTTATATGTACTCGTACAATTGTATATACCGTATATTCCGGCGTACTAGACGACTTTTTAAGCCTGGAAAATAATATGAAAAGTTGGGGGTCGTCTAGTATGCCGGGTATAGATTAAAATAATATGTTAAAGAAAAAAAATGCCCTTAGTGACGCGGCTTGAGGAGGGAAGGAGAAGGAGGAGGGTGGAGGGAGGGAGGCAGGGCATGGTGAGGAGGAGTGGCAGGCCGCATTGCCACTGAGACCGGCTGGGGGTGATGGCCCGCTGGGCTTTCCCAGTGGCCCCCGCCGCTCTCCATTCAAGGACCTCCTCCGCCCTCGCTGCTTACTTCCCCCGAAAGCTTGCCTAGGCCCAAGGAAGTGCTTCCAGACGCCGACTCCTAGCAGTGCTGGGTGACGGCGTGCCTTGGATGTGCTCCCAGAGGCATGCTGGGAGCAGTAGGAGTCCCTGAACTACTGCTCCCAGCATGCCTCTGGGAGCACATCCAAAGCACGCCATCCCCCAGCACTGCTAGAAGTCAGCATCTGGAGGCACTTCCTTGGGCCTCCGGACGCTGACTACTAGCAGCGCTGGGCGACGGCGCGCCTTGGACGTGCTCCCAGAGGCATGCTGGGAGCAGTAGGAGGAACTACTGCTCCCAGCATGCCTCTGGGAGCACATCCAAGGCACGCCATCACCCAGCGCTGCTAGGAGTCGGCGCCCGGAGGCACTTCCTTGGGCCTAGGCAAGCCAAGTGGCCTTCAAAGAAGGTAAGCGGCGAGGGCGAGGAGGTCTTTGAACGGAAAGCGGCGGGGGCCGCGGGGGCATAGTCTTGGAAAAGGGGGGTAGTCTTAAACGCCGAGTATATCCCTAACTCTATATTTTATCTTGAAAATTTGGGGGGAGTTGTCTTATACCCCCAGTCACCTTGTATTCCGGAATATATGGTATGTATGCATATATGTGTGTGAGTGTATATGTGTGTGTGTGTGTAAATATATATTTATATACTAGCTTTGCCCGGCCATGCATTGCTGTGGCCCAGTCAGGTTAAATGGAAAAGAAATCAAAGAGAAAGAGTTGGTTTCTAATATATGTAACTTCATAATGGTCTGGGGGCAGTGTACTTACGGGACCGCCTCATCCCATATCATCCCACCAGATCTCTACGCTCCGAGGAGCAGAACCTCCTGCTCATTCCTAGTCCCAAGATATATCGCCTGACTGCAACCCGTCGACGGGCTTTTTCGATCATTGCTCCAGTGCTCTGGAACGCGTTGCCCGCCGATGGTCGCGCTACCCAGAGCTTCCTTTCGTTTCGGAAAGCCTGTAAGACTCTGCTGTTTCGAAAGGCTTTCGGAGCCTGATTAGCTGCAGTCCCCATCTGTTGTAACGCCATCTTGTACTATTTGTCTTACTGCGGCATTTTAAAGTGCCGTTCACTGTGATATTTTAATTCGTTGTCTTAATTGTGGTTTTAACTATTTTAGCTGTGTTTTGGTTGATTTTCTATGATCATGTGTAAACCGCCCCGAGCCACTGGGAGTGGCGGCAAATAAATGTGAATAAATAAATAAATAAAATAATGCTTGTGGGTATACATTATTTTTCATTGTTCCATTGTCTGTTACATAATAATAATGGCCTATATAATCTATATAATAATAGTGGTGTATATAATAATGATGATAATAGCTATGATATCGGTCTATATAATAATGATCAGTGTGTTTTGGGGAAACTCTTCTTCGCAGATGCGTCTGGCAGGGATGAGAGACAGGCCCCTTTCAGAAGTGGCCCCTCGGCTGTGCCCTCCCTAAGGATATTAGATTGCCCCCCTCCCTCTTGACATTTTGTTAAGTCCAAACATGGCTCTTCATCAAATTGTTGCCGACTGGAAAACGTCTTGAGTTGCTTTTGGGCTGAGAAAGGCGGCATACAAATACGGTAAATAAATAAATTTCCTTCCCTTCTATCTATCTCTTCCTTCCTACCATTCAAGCCTTCCTTCTGAGCCTGCAGTCTTCCTGGAGGCGCAGGCGTGAGGTGGTGCCGGGCAAGGCTGGGCAGGGCGTGAGGCTGGGCCTACCTTCTTGCCTGCCTCCTTCCCCTTCTTCCCTGGGCCCATGCCCTGCCCCTCTCCCCGGCCTGGATTTCTCTATCTGCCCTGCTGCCCTTTTCCTGCTATTCTTCTTCTGGTTCTGAGTGCAAACAACCAATAGTCCCCTGCGTTCAAGTTAATCTGACCTGCAGCAGGGAGTTCCACAGTTCCCTGATGTCTCAATTGGGCTAAGCATCGTTGGGAGTGTGGCTACAGAAGCAGCTCAAAAAGAAGTCTTCCTTTACTTTGCTTTCTTCCCCTGACCCTAACATTGTAACAAATCCCCCAATAAAGGATCATTGAATTGTAACGTTTCCCTCTCCATAGTGATACATTGTGTCTCTTACTGTCTCCACCTCTCTCAAACATGAACCTTTTCTTTCCTGGGCCGCAGATCACTGCCGGCTCGTCTGGGATGCTCTAACAACGTCCAGGGGAGGCTGAAACTGCGTTCCTTTAAACTGCGGATATGGAAACCCATTGGGCCCCCGTATCAGTGAGTCAATGGATCACCTCCATTTTGGTGCCATATTTTTCCTAGATTAATTTTAACACTAACTGCTATTTCGCTTTTGCTCTTTGGGCCCCTACGCCTGTTTTTTATCATAAAGAAATATACTTTAAATGGAGACCAGCTGATTGTCAACCATGGCTCCTCGCTACCACAACCAATCCTGCCGTCGTCCTGTGGATGTCCAGAAGCCCGTGGTCTGGGGAGCTTGTTGTGGTCACCTCTTGGGATCTCCGGGAAGCAAGCGGGCCGCTCTGGCCTCATGGCAGGATGGGATTTATAGTTTCCTTCTTCAAAATGGACGGACCCCAACTCCCAGCATTTGCTACGGCCCCCAGTGTGGATCACATGGCCTCACTAATTCATGCACCTTTCACTCTTATGGACTTTCTTGGACTTTTATTAAAAATTATAAACTTTTATGAATTTTTGCCCACTTTGAAGGGACGTTTATGAACTTTTTGGAAACTTTTCCTTTTCAAACCCCATGGACTTTTCTCATGATTTCTGACTCCTAATGGACTCTGGTGGGTGGGATGGGCTGGCATGAAATGATATGGTTCCCATTTATCTCCTATATGAATATATTCCCTATATGTTTTCCCCTTCTATGTATTCCCATATGAAATATGAAACGCCACCTTATTGTGACCCCAGCATACCAAAAGGCCCAGGAATTTCCTGGGCAAGTACTCCCAAGACAAAAGAACTTGCATGGACAATAAACAAAAGACACTTCCTCAAACTTCGGAGTTGGCCCATTTGAGGAAAAATGCCCTTTGGGCACATGCTATCAGATCTCGGAGCTTGACCATCTGAGAAGACGTGCCACATGGTGATTTGGTCATTCCTCATAAAAGGGGGGCTTCCTGTCTTCAGAAAGCTCTGGATGTCCCCATCTGACTCACTCTTTTCATTTCCCCTGGCCAAAACCAATGGCAGATACCACCAACGATCCATATCAGGGATAAAGGGACTACTGGGGTTTGGCATCCGTGCCAGACCAAAAATGTTTATTTCCTTCATTTGGACGAGGGCTGCTCTTTAGGTTGATCGCGATCGACCAGTCGATCGCGGTGTCAGAACTGGTTGATCGCTTAGCCTGGAGGAGGGACCGACTGAGCAGCGTAGCCTGGAGGAGGGAGGAAGCAGGGAGGAGAAGGAGGACAGAGCACAGAGGGAGGAGGGGGTGATAGAAGGAGTGCCAGCCAGCCATGCCTCTTGTTCCCGCCAAAAGAGTAGGGAAAATGGCATGCGTGACGTCACGCCGCCACCGTGACATCACGCACATCCATTTTCCCTACCTTTTGGCGGGAACGAGAGGGACGTGGCAGGCTGGCGCTCCTTCTATCACGGCACCCCTTCCTTCCCTCTGCCCTCCTACTTCTCCCCTCGCCTGCTTCCATTGCTTGTAGGCGAGGGGATTGGGCCTGGATGGCAAGCGGCTTTGCGCTGCCCCTCATGCGAGGCAGGGAAGGGAGGCTGCGAAGCCCCTGCCTGGGCGAGGAGGCCCTGGAGCGCTTCCTGGCCACCCTCCTTGCTGCCAGCCGGCATGGCGTGACTCTGCTCCGCAAGGTAAGTGAACTATACATCCCAGCAACTCCAACTCCCAAATGCCTGAGTCTATTTTTCCCAAATTTCCCCAGTGTTCACGTTTGGGCATATTGACGATTCGTGCCAAGTTTGGTCCAGATCCATCATTATTTGAGTCCACAGTGCTCTCTGGATGTAGGAGAACTAGGCCAAATGCCCAGCAAGGCCAATGCCCAGCAAACCCTTTCAATAGTTTCGGTTGGTCATGGGAGTTCAGTGTACCAAGTTTGGTTAAATTCCATCATTGGTGGAGTTCAGGATGCTCTTTGATTGTGGGTTAACTAGAAATCCCAGCAACTACAACTCCCAAATGGCAAAATCAATTGCTTCAAACTACAAGAAAGGAGATTCCCCCTGAACAGGAGGAAAAACTTCCTAACTGTGAGAGCTGTTGCAGCAGTGGAACTCTGCCTCAGAGTGTGGTGGAGGTTCCTTCTTTGGAGGCTTTTAAACAAAGGCTACGTGGCCATCTGAGGTGCTTTGATTGTGATTTTGCTGCATGAAGGCAGAAGGTCCTTGGACTAGAGATGGTTATTATTATTATTATCATTATTATTATGGCTGGATGGTCATACATACAAAGAATCCTTAATAAATTTGAAAATAGTTATATGTTTTACATTTTGTAGTCGGTAGGTAGATCATTTTGACTTCGTTGTTTTATAAGTAACTCGCACGCTGAAAAAGTGTGAGCACCCCTGATTTGGACAATACAACAGCTAGCTTGAGGACTTGTTTGAAGTAATCGCCGGCGTTTGGGCAGTCATTTAATCACTTAATCCACTCAGCATTCCTTCCTGGTTCATTGTTTCCCGCTTGGACTGCCTCCTTCGCTCTCATTGGATGAGAGCCCGAAGTGGCACTGGCTTTCTGATTGGCTGAGGTGGGGCCAAACTGGCCGGGTCTTCCTCTCGGCTGATGACTCCATCCAATCAGCTTGAAGCCAGCAAGGGGGTGAAGGGCAGGGAATTTGAACTTTGACAGCTCAGATCCGGCCACCCCTGGGTATGGGAAGACCAGTAAGCCAAGGGATCGCTGGAGAAAGTCTCTTGAGGCTCTTTGAAGTAACGGTTTACGGAACACTCGGCCGAGTCTATCATGGCTGCTTGGGCCGTCAAAAATGTTCCCTCCTCTGACAGCAAGGCGACGGCCTCCTTGAAGAAAGCATCCTTGTGCGGTGTTTCCTCCCTCAGTGCCTTTCAAGCTCTTTGGGGTGGCAAGACAAGGCTGTCGGAAGCAGCGATGGCGGTGCCACTGGGGTTCTCCGGGGAAACTGCTGTTGCGGCTTGATCAGAGTGGTCCCCCACCCTCTGAGTGTATGCCTCTCTCATGAGCGCGATAAGCTCTGCCTTCCGCCTCAGTAAGTCTTTGGGGCAAACTGTGTACTTGATGCAAGGATTGCAGAGAACTGCCATCAATGGGTCAAGATGTTTGCGGACGGCAAAGGTCAACTTCCTGACCACCTCCTGGGCCTGAGGAGTCAGGGTCCTGGCCATGGAGAGCAGCGTCCTCTGGCCCCCGAGAGTTTCCATTAAGTGCCTCTTCAGCCGTAAGATGACAGGGACCACCTGGCTGAGTAGGGCTGTGTTGCCAGAAAGAATTTTGGCGGCGTTTTTGAAGGGCTTGAGAACCAGCTGAGAGATAGTCAGCCACTCCTGGTTGTTTGGGACCAGCTTGTTCACTGGCGCAGTGACTGACAGCGAGACACTGTGGATGGCCCTCTGCTGCTCCACCATGCACTGCAGCATCTTGTAGGTAGAGTTCCACCGCCCTTATCATGTTTTTCCCGGGGTTGGTGACCATGAACCCCAATTTCGCTGTACGATGAGTATGCTGCATCCAGTCCCTCATCATGTCTTGCAAGTATTCGCAGATAGTGTTGGCCTTGTGATCTTTGTCTATCACCTCCAGAGCCAGCAGGGCCCAGCGATGACCCGACACGAGGCTTCCCTCCTTCTCCCACCAGTGAGGGACAGATAGGAATGGCCTCCTCCCATGGTGGACCAAATACCCGAGGTGAAGTGGATGTGGCCGGATTGTGTGGCACTCAGCAAGGTTTTCAGGCATTCCTTGCATCCCTCGTACAAAGAAGGAATGATGGTTCTTGAGAAAGTCTGGCGAGTCGGGATCTTGTCCGTGGTACCAGGAGCACCATCAATCGGCGGAAGCCGTCCTGTTCCACCATACGGAAGGGCTGGTGGTCGAGAGCCATCACTTCTCCCAGGCACCGTGTGATCTCCTTCACGGATGGCTCCTTTACCCCCGATCTCAGCCTGGCTACAAGAAGGCCCCAAGCTTCCATCGTAGGCTGCGTGATGCCCGTAGGCGAGGTAGGAGTACTCTGTGCACTGCTGCAGGTGCTTCCGGTTTCAATTCCATCAACCTTTACAGTAGGGTGATGCCTCTTCATGTGCATCCTTAGGCCGCTTGTTGCCAGATGCCGCAAGTCTCTCCCCCTGCTGACGCTCCCGCCGCAATGCCTACAAACTGCTAAAGTGGCCTTCTGAGAATGGACTTCAAAGTGATCTCAGAGCAGGGACTTGGGCCTTCCCAAAGGCAGAACTATTGCAGTTGTGGGGTTATCTCTGCTGGTGTTGGTGGAAGTGCTGGGGGTGGGAGGAACTGATCGTGGACCCTCCCGCGAGCAGCCCTCCTCTGGATCGCTGTGACCCGAGGGAGAAGTTGGTGTTTGGGAAGCATTTTCCGTGTTTTCGTCTGCCCACACCATTAACACATCCTCCTCCTCCTCACAACCATCTACTGATTGATCGGAGCAACTTCTGACAGCTCCACGACATTGAGTGTTTGGGGCATGGGCAGAAGTTTGAGCTCTCTCACTGCTTGCAGAAGCAGTGGCTTCTGTAGCCCTAGTGGTGGCATGCTTCCCCAGAGCGATGTGTGGCCCCCCTCCTCTCCTGTATGTTCGGGAACCACGCAGCAAAGAGACAGGGGCCTTACATCTCAAGCCACTAGCAACAGAACGTTTCATATCAGAAGCCTCAGTTTTTCACAGTAAACAGAGAGCATAGGACAGTAAAGGATAAGATTGGATTAGTTGATCTCTAATTTTCCATAGTACCACGTGTAAGCCCAAGGAGAGGGAAAGGGGCTTTCCAAAGTGTTACTGTGTTGATTCCCAAGAAAAGGATTGGATTAGTTGATTTCTAGTTTCCCAAAGTACAACTTGTACCCCAAGGAGAGGAAAGGGTCCTTCCAAAGCATTATTGTGTTGATTCCCAAGAAAAGGATTAGATTATTAGATTTCTAGTTTCCCAAAGTACCACGTGTAAGCCCAAGGAGAAGAAAGGGGCCTTCCAAAGCTTTATTGTGTTGATTAAATTGGATTAGTTGATTTCTAGTTTCCCAAAGTACCACATGTAAGCCCAAGGAGAGGAAAGGGGCCTTCCAAAGCTTTATTGTGTTGATTAAATTGGATTATTAGATTTCTAGTTTCCCAAAGTACCACGTGTAAGCCCAAGGAGAGGAAAGGGGCCTTCCAAAGCTTTATTGTGTTGATTAAATTGGATTAGTCGATTTCTAGTTTCCCAAAGTACAACTTGTACCCCAAGGAGAGGAAAGGGTCCTTCCAAAGCATTATTGTGTTGATTCCCAAGAAAAGGATTAGATTACTAGCTTTCTAGTTTCCTAAAGTACAATGTGTAACCCCAGGCAGACAAAGGGGCCTCCAAACTTTTGTGTGTCTTCCCAAGGAAATTTTTACCAGCAAAGAGAAATTTTGATTTTCCAAAGCACAGAAGTCAAATCCCAGGAGAAAAAAATCTCATAAAAGTTGTTTTCTCTGCTTCAGGAAGGGAATTGTTATCAGCAAAGGGGAATTCTGGTTTTCCAAAGCACATAAGTCAAACCCCAGGAGAGAGAAAAAATCCTTAAGAGTTGTATTCCCTGCTTCAGGAAGGGAATTAACAGCAAAGGAGAAATTGTTCCCAACCCAGTTCTTCCCTTGCAAAGCGGTGGTGTGGTACCTTTCCCACCCAAGCAGCCGCCCTAGTCCCTCTGCCTTCACGTCCCCAGTTCGCAATGAGCCCATGAGGCATGTGCGACCCTTTTTAAAGGGCAACGGCTGCCGTGCCGAAACCCTGCCCCTCCCGAGGTGGTTTCCCCTCATTGGCTGGAGGCAAGCATCCCAGCATGCAACCAGCTGCTTGCCTCCAAAGGCAGATTCCTTTCCGAGTCACTTCCTGAAAAAAGATGGCGGCAGTGGCTTCGAAAGGGAAAATTTACTTCCGGGTTCCCAAATCACTTCGAAATCGATTAAAAAATGAATTAATTCCGATTTCAATCTGATTTACGAGGATTCCGATCGAACCTACCCATGCCTACTATTTATGTTAGAAACGGTTAAATAATGACCTTTGTACTCTATCACATTTTCTGCAACTCCTTCATCTATACTGAGACCACACAGTAGGCAAGGGAAGTTCTCCTTGTTGTTATTTCCAAACTTTTGGAAACAACTGAAATTCCTTTGAGTTGTATTTATGCTTCTTTAAAGGCCCATGGCCTTGAATGGCGTGGCATTTTCTTTATATTGTCTCTGTGTGTGACCCCATAAATTCCATGTTGTTAAAAGCTTTGGAGTTGCTTTTTGATAAAGATGAGTTTGAAATTCCATGGGTTCCCTTTAAAACTTTTTTTTGTAGAAAGGTCTTTTAATTCTCCCCTGTTGCTAAAATTAATTAGGTCGCTTCTTCCACCACTAATCGTAGTGAAATGCCAATAAAGTCGCCACTCTTGGCAGGAGTTATTGATGCGCTTTCAAAGCTCTTTCTTCCCTGCCAAAGCAGATGCAAGTCTTTTTGTCCTTCTATCACTTTTGGGTTCTCTTCCCTTGTCATAATTCAGGCTTCTAACCATCTTTTGGTATAGTATCCCTTTGATTTTGCAGTGTGGCTTGAATTCCAGGTTTTTTTGGCCCGCAGTGCCCACATTCAGCCACTAGGGTGCAGCAGAGAACGACAAGCTCCGCCCCCACTACCTGATTGGTCAGGAGGAGGACCGGGCTGTGGCGCAGCTAGTTAGTAGCCAGCTGCACTAAATCACTACTGACCAAGCCTAGTCCCTTCCCGTTCGCATCCCCAGCTCGCAATGAGCCCACGAGGCACACGCGGGCCTTTTTAAAGGGCAATGGCTGCTGTGCCGAAACCCCGCCCTCTCTACATGGTTTCCCCTCATTGGGTGGAGGCAAGCATCCCAGCATACAAGCTGCTGCCTGCCTCCAAATGCTGGGTCTTTTCCGATTCGCTTCCTGAGTCGGAACAAAGATGGCGACAGTGACTTCGAAATGGCAAGGATACTTCCGGGTTCCCATATCGTTTCAAAATCGCTTCAAAAAGGAATTTGATCCAAATTTAATCCGAATTACGAAGATTCCAACTGGACCTAACCATGCCTAACAGTTAGTTAGTAGCCAGTTGCATTAAATCACTACTGACAAGAGGTCATGAGTTCGAAGCCAGCTTGGGTCAGAGTAAGTTCCCGACCATTAATAGTCTTGCTTTTTTTTTAACCTATGCAGCCCGAAAAACAGTTGCATCTGCAATGTAGGAAATTTAGGTGCCGCTTTATGTGGGGAGGCTAGTTTAACTAATTTACGTCACCATAAAACCTTCCAGCAGCATGAGTAAGAATGAGGAAGTACTCCATCAAGGACTCGGTGTCACAAGTGGACGGTGAAGTGGCAGCTCCCCTGTGGCTGGCATCGAGCATACCCTCATGAAGCCGGAAAGCTGGAATGTTAAATTGCCTCTGTGTCTGTCTATATATGTTGTAAACCTAATGGCATTGAATTTTTGCTGTATATATGTGCATTGTAATCCGCCCTGAGTCCCCTGCGAGGTGAGAAGGGCAGAATATAAATACTGTAAATAAATAAATAAACAAAGGCAGAGCTAAATGATAGTATATAAAACAATGCTCCACCAGCCCAGATGGAAGAAGCGGATTGTCTAAGTCAGTGGTTCTCAACCTTCCTAATGCCGTGACCCCTCAATACAGTTCCTCATGTTGTGTTGACCCCCAACCATAAAATTATTTTCGTTGCTACTTCATAACTCTCATTTTGCTACTGTTATGAATCATCATGTAAATATCTGATATTTATTATATTTATTTATTTACAGTATTTATATTTATATTCCGCCCTTCTCACCCTGCAGGGACTCAACCTACTGGAGGGGTTTGAGGGGACTGGCTCACCATAGTGGGAGTTGTAGTTTACCCTACAGCTAGAGAGCAGGCTGAACCCTACCAATGATGTATCCAGAGCAGACTTGCCCAACATAGCAAACCTTAAATCCTGATGGGGTTTCTGGGGGTTAACCTGGCATGATGGGAGTTGTAGTTCACCCACAACCTTATGCATTTTGTACAATTAAAAAAATGACTGTTTCAAATAACCTGGGCAATGCTGGGCACCCAAGCTAATAAAAGAATTATTATTATTATTATTTCCAATAAAATACAGTAACACCCTGTATCTGATTAGGGATTAGAAAGGTTAGGCCACTATCTAAAGATAAATGTGTCCATGATATTGGAGGGGACCCCCCCCCCCCCCCGACTCTGTAAAAGATAGTTCAAAACCAAGGAATTCATAGTTTTACCAAAGACACTAGGCTGTAATGATCCCATAATTCCCTATCTCTCCCTCATGTGGGAACCTAAGGCTCTTCCCATGGCCCCACATGGCAATGCCCCTGTAACCCACACTTATGAACTTTTATGGAACTTTTGCCTACTTTTGAAAGACTTTCAGAAAGTTTTTGGAAACCTTTTCTTTCCAAACCCCATGGACTTTCCTCATGATTTATGACCCCTAATGGACTCTGGTGGGTGGGATGGGCTGATATGAGAAGATATGGATATTCCTGCCATGTAATGTTCTGCAGTTGATGGTGGTTGGTGATGGAAGGGTTAATGTGGGTATTGGTTTTGGGGGCTTGAGTAATCTGTGGGTAAGTGTTTATGGGTGAAAGCAATGAAGGGTGGAGGCATGCAAGAGATAGCCTGCAGCTGGGTGTTCCTGGATATAAGGAGCTAACCTTGGCACTGATCTTTGGGAGAAAAGTATTTGTTTTATCTTGGTGGAAGATGCTGCTGGTTTTTCCCCAGGTTTGTGGATTTTCGGTGTCCTGATCTGTCTCCTGAACCTTTGGAATCCTGGAACCTTGAATCTTTGGACTGGCTTTTGACTATAGTATAGACCAGGGGCGGGCAGTCTATGGCCCGCGGGCCGGATGTGGCCTGGCAGCCGACTCTGTCCGGCCCGGGGAGAAGGGCGTTGGGGGCAGGGCCAAGAGGAAGGGGTGCCGCTGCCGCCATCCCATTGCGGGCTCTGTGGGGCCTGTGTCGGCAGACAGGCCGGAGGAGCGGCGGCTTTGGAGTGCCTGCCATCCCTGGAGGAGATCCGGGCCTGCAGCGGGAGCATTCGGCGACCTACGGTGGCTGATCACCCTGGCGACCCAGAAGACTTGATCGTCTTCCGGGTCACCAAGGCAATCAGCCGCCTCAGATTGCCGACTGCTGGCCCGGATCGTCTCCAGGGATGGCAGGCACTCCATAGCAGGGCGATTAGCTGGGGAACGGCTGGGGGCGAGAGTGGGCGGAGGCCTGCAGCCTCCAATCGCCTGCTGCTCTCTTCTCCTCTGCTGCGGCGGCAGCTGGGTCCACTTTGCCATCCACTGGGCTGGGTCCATTGGGCCATTCCATCTTGGCTCGCACCTTGTCTTCTTGAATTTAATTTTATTTTATTTTAGTGGTTTTTATTATGATTTTATAATAATTTTATAATATAATAAATAATACAATATAATGTTATATTATATTATAATTTCAATATATTATAATGTCTATATATATTATAGTATATATATAGACTATATATGTATACTACAATATAATAATTATGATATTAATACTAATAATATATGAATATGTCTTGATATATTCATATGTTAATATTAATGATGTGTAATATATAGTAAATATAGTAAATAAATAAATTAATATATTATGTACATTAGAATGTAGTTCCGCCTTTAGGTGTGGCCCTCCATAATATTTTTTGGCTCTTGTGTGGCCCCTTGGGAAAAATAATTGCCCACCCCTGGTATAGACTCTTGATCCCTGGACTTTGTTTATTGAACTCTTGGCATTTGACCACTGGACTGGACCCTTTGACTACAGTGTAGCGTTTGCTATCAGTTTTTGTTTATTCTGTGACTGAGTACTATCTTTGTGTTTAATATTTTGGACTATTAAAACAGCCATAAAGTAAGTGCTGTTTTAATTAATTTTTTTTAGCACAAACTGGGTGTTTGTTTGGTTCATCTCTGCTGGAAATAACAGTGGAGACCTGGCATCGTGACAATTCCCTCAAATCTCGGAGTTGGACCATTTGAGGGATATGTCCCTTGGGCATGCACCTTCAGACATCGGAGTATGTCCATCTGAAGAACGTGCCCCATGGTGATTTTGTCATTCTTCACAAAGGGGACATCCTGCCTTCGGGAGGTTTTGGATTTCCTATCTGACTCATTCATTGTTTCATCCCCTTGGCCGAAACCAGTGACCAGATACCAGCTGTAGATCCATATCTAAGATTAAGGACTACTGGGGTCTGGCATCTGTGCCAGACCAAAAATGTTTATTTCCTTCACTTGGGTCAATACAAAAGCTAGCTTGACGACTCTTGGAGTAATCGCTGGCACTTGAAAAAAATTTAATCACTTAATCCACTCATCATTTCCCGCTTGGACCGCCTCATTCGCTCTCCTTGGACGAGAGCCCGAAGTGGCACTGGCTTCCTGATTGGCTGAAGCGCGGCAAAACCGGCCACGCCTCCCAGCCAGCTGATGACCAATCCGTCAATCTGGCAAAGGGGCAGGGGGTGGGAATTCTGAACTTTCACACCTCTGTTTCTCTATAAGAATGTAATGTATTCCTTGCGCTTTATGTCAGCTTAGGGCAAATGATTGCAGCTTGACATTTGTTCCAGCTGGAACGAAATAAACAACTTAGTGGCGTTTCTTCAACTTGGTGAGGCTTTATTTGGGGAAATTCAGGGAAAATTGGATTGGTTGCTTCCTAACTCACCAGGGCTATATTGGATCCTCTTTGATGGTCTGACTGGTCTCTGCCTTCACGGCAAGACCCCCAAATTCTTGCTCGATGTCATCTGCATTTTTTGCCTCCTCTTTTGCCCTGCTCCGTCCCCAAACAGGGACACTTCACTCTCCCTCCCTTTTCGACCCATCTGCCAATCCGCAACTTCTTCCTTCGCGACCTTTCTTGACCCGCCACGATCTCTAGGCATCTCTCCTCTCCAAAGCTGGAGCTGCCAATCTCTTTCTTGAAAGAGAGAAGTCTTGAATGGGGAATATCTTCATGTTATTTGGCTCTGATGAAGAATCCTGTAATGCTCCGAACCCAGCAAGTGGTTCCTTACCACTGACCTAAAGGCGCGTGTAGGATTCTGGCAAACGAATGCATTTTGGCCCCATTTTAAAAGCCCTGTTTCAGACCCTGTAAAACTACAACTCCCAGGATTGCACGGCAGCTAAAAAGTCGGGTTAAGCTACATTTGTTCACCAGTGTAGACCCTGAATGGGACCTTCTGATGTTTCCAAGTACTGTCTCAACTTGCACCCTACCCAGGGGCGGTCTAAGGTAATTTTAAATGGTAGGCGAACATTATTTTGGCGCCCCCCCCAAAAAACATTATTTTGCCGCCCCCATGTAAAACAAATATACAATTATAATATCACAATCATAAGTAGTATTATATTGTATCAATGTATATACAATATATTATACCATACTCATACTATATTATACATTATATTATTATTACAATATAATTATATTATAATATATTGACATTATAATATAATGTAACATTCTATTATGTTATAAAATAATAAAATTATTTATTTAAATAAAATTATCCTCTACTAAATATTTTCATTATTCCTATAAAACTCAAATAACCCAAAATAAAGTAAAATAAAATATTATATATTTTGTACAATACCACTATACTGCAATATTGTTTGTAATATTACATGTAATATAGAATATATCATTATTCTATTGTTATATTGTATTTGTATTATATTGTATGACAATATTAAGCAGAACTGTATAATAATCAACAAGAAATGCAATGTAAATGCATCAAAACCAGAATATATTACCTACCATCCATCTCATAATTCATAGGAGTCTCCCATTCCAAAATTAGATCCCAATGGAAGAGAGGCCTGACCTCTAGGTGTTTTGGACCCCAACTCCTAATAAGGTTCCTCATCTTGAGAGAACTTTAGTATCTAGCTATCATCTCCTTGAGATCTCTCTCACAAAATCCTAGGACACACCACCAACCAAAATGACACAAAATGACACTCTAACACAGTAATACATATAGTTAATATGTTCTAAAATGTATTTATACACTCAGTGTGAAACCTGGGCCTGTTTCGATGAACTCAACATAGCTATCCTGGCAGGAATGGCAGAAAGACACACACGAAGGTCTTGCTCAACAGCTGTCAGTCTCTCTCTGTGTTTAGTTTTTATCGCAGGGAAAATGTACCTGGTCCTCAGGGAAGCTGGCTGGAACTCCCATAACCAAGAGAAAATACTATAAGAGTTTGGTGGGCATTGACCTTGAGTTTTGGAGTTGTAGTTCACCTACATCCAGAGAGCACTGTGGACTCAAATAATGATGGGCAGGCCTCTTCCTCATGGGAAGGAGGACACTCCACCCCTTTCCGACCCTCCCTCCACTCACCTCAGCCTCTCGGCCGGCCTTTCCTCCTCCTCAAATGGAGACTGTTGGGAAGGGGGCAGGGCCCGAGTGACATCACCCTTCCCTCCCTCGATTGGAGGCTGGCTGGCTGGCGAGCGCAGAGGGGAAACGGCCAAAGGAGGCGGCGCCCCGGCACCTTCTTCGCCGCCCAGTCCTTCCTCCTCCTCCCGCAAGCAGCAGCAGCAGGAGTTCGGCAGGAGGGGGAAGAAAGGGTTTTTCCCACGGCACACCTGATGATCGCTCATGGCACACTAGTGTGCCGTGGCACACTGGTTGGGAAACACTGATCTATATGAATACAGTGTGTGTGTGTGTGTATTGTATCTATACACATAATAAAAGTGAAAATATGTATGCATGTGTGTGGGGGTGTCCACTTACACAGACAAGCTCCTGTCTCCACACACTCCCACTATTCAGGTGACATCAAAGGCTCTCCCTCCAATGACATTGCAGGTTATTGTGAGCGCTATAAAGATGTCCATGAGCCCTGCCTATGTCCTCCACAAACACCACACTGCCCATCGCCCAAGTTAAACCTTACATTTGGGGACAATTTCATCCTACATTTTCTGTTTTTCCTCCACCACAGACATCCCAGTGTTTCTGACTCTCTCCATTGGTGTGGAATTTGCATGACCCCACCCACTGCCTCTCCCATAACCCTTTCCTACTCATTTCCATGGCACACAGCAAATAGGGGAATTGATCAGCAACTGATTATATTAGAGAGTTTTGGGGAGAATTCACCATGATTTATAGGAGTTGTAGGTCCTGGGATGCAATCGAAGAGCACTCTGAACCCCACCAACGATGGACCTGGAACTAACTTGTCACACAGAACTCCCAGGATCAACAAAACATACTGGAGGTCTTTGGAGGGATTTATACGAGTTGTAGTTCACCTACA
The DNA here is from genome assembly GCA_030556195.1 of Anolis apletophallus. Lineage (NCBI taxonomy): Eukaryota > Metazoa > Chordata > Lepidosauria > Squamata > Anolidae > Anolis > Anolis apletophallus. The sequence goes on from JARBWK010000011.1 coordinate 63,835,227, forward strand.
TCCAGAGCGCATTATGAACCCAAACAATGATGGATCTGGACCAAACTTGGCAAGCATACCCGATATGCCCAAATTTGAATACTGATGTGTTTTGAGGAGAATTGGCCTGGGCATTTTGGAGTTATTGATACTGGGATTTACAGCCCAACTGCAATCAAAGAGCCCTCTGAAGTCCACCAAAGATGCAATAGGATCAAACTTGGCACACAGAGTCCTCATGATCAGCAAAAATCCTGGAGGTCTGTGGGGGAAATTCACCTTGATTTGGGGGAGTTGTAGTTCACCTATATCCAGAGAGCACTGTGAATTCAAACACCAATGGATGTGGACCAACCCTGGCAGACATACCTGTTATGCCAAAAATTGATTACTGGAGGGGTTTTGGGGGAACAGAGCTTCCTTTCTGGGAGTTGTAGTTCACCCACAACCAGAGAAACAGTGACCTCCACCAATGATGGACCTCGACCAAACTCGGCACACAGAACCCCGTTGACTAACTCAACCTACTGGAGGGGTTTGAGGGGACTGACTCACTATAGTGGGAGTTGTAGTTTACCCTATAGCTAGAGAGCACACTAAACCTCACCGGTTTATGTTATGTTGTTATTGTTATGTTGAGCAAACTTGCCCAACATAACAAACTTTAAGTACTGGTGGAGTTTCTCGGGGTTAAACTGGCATGATGTGAATTGTAGTTTACCCACAACCTTATGCATTTTGTACAATTAAAAATATTGACTTGGCAGTCTGTGCATAAGGCTGGATTGATTGAAACCAGGATCGTGTGGAAAATAAAGGCCCCAGTGCCTTATTTCCACACACCTAAAGTATTCCAGATTCCTGAATCTCCATCTATTCCTCTCCTTTGGGATTTCGGGATCTGGAATACTTCATGTGTGTGTACATGAGGCATTGGGACCTTGCAGTAAAGCAGGAAGAAGGGGAGGAAAGGAAGGCTAGAAAAGAGGCAAGTGAAGGAAACAACCTCATTGGTCATCTTTCCGAAAGCCGGACAAAACTGGCAAAGAGGTTAGTTGGTTTGTACCTCAAAGGCTCCTCTGTGGTTTGATGAATCTGGACCAAACATAGCACATATACCTTTCAAGGTCCAACATCAAATAACTGGGGAGTTTTAGGTAAGAAACCCACCCTTTTCAGGCCCAGAGCAGAAAGTAGAGGAACCCAGCCACATTGGCTGTTGCTGGGTGAAGGACTGGCTTCTGCTGAACTAAAGCTGGAAGTTTGAAGCCATGGGTCAGGGTGAGCTTCCGCTGTTAGCCCTAGCTCCTGCCAACCTAGCAGTTTGAAAATGTGCAAATGTGAGTAGATCAATAGGTACCGCTTCGGTGGGAAGGTAATAAAGGCACCCATGCAGCCATGCTGGCAGCACAACCAGGAGGTGTCTACAGATAATAGGCTTCTTGGCTTGGAAATGAATAAGAGCACCTCCCCATGGCCAGAGCTTGGAGATGAAAGGGAAAGCCTTTACCTTTGTTCTGTGTATTTGTTTGTTATTGTTATGCCACTGTAGTAAAGGCGAACGGTGTAATCCGCTCTGAGTCCCTTTGGGGAGATAGAGTGGAATATAAACAAAGTGTTGTTGTTATTATTATTATTAAAAGAAGAGAAAGGAAGGGGAAAAGGTATGAAGGAAGGAAGTAAAGGGAAAGAAGGGAAGAAAAAGGAAGGGATGAAAGGAAGGAAGAGAACAGAAAGCAAGCAAGCCAGCATATGATGGAAAGCAAGGGTAGAAGAAAAGGAAAAAACAAAGAAGGCATATAATGTCTCCTGACATGAAGTATAGACCTTTCCGACTGAGGGATGGTGCTCATCTCCATTTCTAAGCCGAAGAGTCGGCATTGTCCATAGACACCTCCAAGGTCATGTGGCCAGCATGGCTGCATGGACTGCCGTTACCTTCCCACAGAAGCAGTACCTATTGATCTACTCACATTTGCATGTTTTCGACCTACTAGGTTGGTAGAAGCTGGGCCTAACAGAGGGAGCTCACCCCACTCCCCAGATTTGAATTGCCAACCTTTTGGTCAGCAAGTGTAGCAACTCAGCAGTTTAACCTGCTGTGCCACCAGGGAGCCAGGTGGAAATCAAGGAAATAAGGAGCCGCAGTAGCACAGTGGATTAAACCACCAGCTGTAGAAAATCTTGCTGACCGGAAGGTTGGCAATTCAAAGCTGCAGGTTGGGGTGAGCTCCCACCGATGAAGTGAGGAATGAAGGAAGAGAGAAGAAGGGAAGAGAGGAAAGAAAGGAAAAAGAGATGGAAGGTGTATGAGGTAAAGCAAGTGAATAAGGAAGGAAGGAAGGAAGGAAGGAAGGAAGGAAGGAAGGAAGGAAGGAAGGAAGGAAGGAAGGAGAGAGGGAGTAATTGTTAAAGGGAAACGGAGGAAGGAAGGAAAGAGAGACTGCTCACCACTACCAGGGATTTGTCACAGAGCCATTGTGAGAGAGCCCTTCTCAGAGCTGGAGAAGGGAGAAAGCAGGCGGGCAGCTGTCATCTCGGTAGTACAGTGGGTTAAACCTCCAACTGTAGAAAATCTTGCTGACTGCACGGTTGGCAGTTCAAAGCTGCAGGTAGGTGAGCCAGGGCCGGACCTAGGTAATTTTAAATGGTAAGCGAACAGTATTTTGGCGCCCCCAAATCACTGAAAAATTATATATATATATATACAGAGAGAGAGAGAGAGAGAGAGAGAGAGAGAGAGAGAGAGAGAGAGAGATGGGGGCATAGACAAATTTTGGCCCTCCAGATATTTTGGACTTCCGAAGTTGGCCCATGACACACACACACACACACCTTCCTTCCTTCCTTCTCATCCTTTTCCCTGCCCTCTTCCTATTCTCTTTGTGCATGTGTGCGTGCTTCTATATCTCTATCTATATCGGGCCTGGGCCAACTTCGGCCCTTCTTCCAGGTGTTTCGGACTTCAACTCCCACAATTCCGGCTGTTAGGAATTGTGGGAGCTGAAGTCCAAAACACCTGGAGGGAGGGACAAAGTTGGCCCAGGCCTCTCTGTGTGTGTATTCCCCCTTCCTTCCCGCCCACCCTTTCCCCTGCCCTCTTCCTATTCTCTTTGTGTATATTCCCTTCCTCCTGTAGCACAGCAGTTCTCGTTTGTGCCTGGAGGGCAGGGGACAGGACTTGGGGTCCCATTAGCATTAGAACCAGCAGTGCCAGAACATGATTCAGAGGATGAGCTAGATGATTGGGGCGACGGGCAGCTTTCCCCTCAGGGGCCTCTTTCGCCCACAGAGAGCTTGGCCTAGGAAAAAATGTGTTTTGGTCCTAGGGAAGATTCAGATAACCAGGTGCAGTTAGATAGCGATTCTGGGAGTTATGAACATCCGGGAGGAAGATCTTCTCAGGAGCCTCCTGAGGAAGATATGGAAGAAGGCGCCTGGGAAACGACTAGGGAGGAGAGCTCTCAGGGAGATAGCAACACAGCTGGGGAAAGACAAGGCCGAACCTTTGATAGGAGACGGAACATAGAGTCTAGCAGAAGGGAATGGTCAAAGAGTATAGACCGGCTGAGGTCCGTGAGCAGCGATTGGAGACGCAGAAGCCTAGAGCGTCGGGGACCTCGGCCGAAGGATTAAGTATAGGATCCGTGGGAACGAATCCTCAGTGCTCGGGGTCGGTCAAGTCCGTGCATCGTGACAGTTGGCCGGAGCACTCCTGAACCCCTTATCACACCACGGGACGCCGAAGGAAGCGACCCACGGCGGTAGCAGCCATGGCCAACTTGTCGGACGCGCAAGTGGCGGCGTTACAACAGGAGGTGGGAGAGCTGAGGACCAGGGCCGGGCGCCACCGGGAGTGAGCGCCTGCCCGCTTCGGGGCAATCCCGCGCAAGTCGAGGTGTTCCTCTGCCAAGTGGACTTATATTTGGAGTTGCGACCCACAGAGTTTGCCACCGACCAAGCCAAGGTGGGGTTTATTTTTAACCTGATGGAGGGAACGGCAGCGACGTGGGCTACTCGTTGATCCGGGCCCAGTCTCCCCATGTGAACACGCCGAGGGCGTTCATGGACGCTATCCGGGCGACCTGGGGCCACCTGTGAATGAAGAACTGGCTGAGCGTGATCTAGCCCGGCTGACGATGAAGGACTTGTCCCTGTCTCAATACATTTCTCGTTTGAGTGTTGGCTGCCCAGGTGCAGTGGAACCTTTCGGCATTGCGTTACCACTACATCGCGGGGCTGCCCACGGAGTTACAACAAGAGCTGTTGAAGCATGCACGACCGCGGATCTGGAGGCAGCGATTGCCTTGAGTCTACGTGTTGAAGCGGGGCTGCAAACCCGGAGGCGATGGGACAAAGGTGTGGTGGAGAAGCCGGTGGCGCGAAAGGAGGCAGGGGCTGGACAGTTTTTGCCCCGGCAGCTCGCTACGCCACCAGCGGGCTCGGATGAGCCGGAACCCATGCAGTTAGGCACGGTGCGGCCTAAGGTAGACCAGGCCGAAAAAGCACGGCGACAGCGTCTGAATCTGTGTTGGTACTGCGGGGGGGGGCCGGACATTTCTCCAGGGAGTGCCCCCAAAGCCCAGTGGAAAGACTCCCAGAGCCTCTGCCGCCCTGGGAGGGGCCCCGGAGGCCGAAGAAGCCATCCAGGCGACGGGGAAGGAGCCGGCCGGGTGTAAGAGGGTTCGCTCACTCGGCCGCCGTCGCTACTCTTCCCCCTGAACCCAAGACTGGACAATTGTTCCTTGTAATGGTTGGCCTGTGGTCGCCCGAGAAGGGGCCGATGATGGTCCACGCCATGATCGACTCGGGGCCACCAACAACGTCATTGATGCAGACTATGCCAAGTCTGCCGGAGTAAAATTTCTGGATCTTCAAGAGCCAAAGGGTGTACAGACTATTGATGGGAGAACCCTGAAGACGGGGGCTGTGACCCAGTACACCGCTCCTACCAAGATGTGGACCAGCTCCCATAAAGAGGACATTTCTTTTCTTGTGACCAAGCTCCCCGATTTCCCCATTGTCCTGGGCATTGTGTGGCTCGCTCTCCATGACCCCCAGATTTCCTGGACCAAGAGACAGCTCGTTTTTTCTTCCGACCATTGCCAGAGTCACTGTCTGACGGCCCGGGCCTGCCAGGCTCAGGAAGTCGAGACGGTGGCCACACTGCCCAAGAAATATGCCGGATTTTGGGACGTCTTCAGCGAGAAGGAGGCAGAGCGTTTGCCTCCCCACCGGCCCTACGATTGTGCCATTGAACTTGAACCCGGAGCCCCTATCCCACGGGGAAGACTCTACCCTCTCTCGGAACCAGAGCAACAGGCTCTCCGGGAGTTCCTGGATGAGAATCTGCGGAAGGGCTTCATTCGGCCCTCCCAGTCCCCGGCTGGGGCGCCCATTCTTTTGTCAAAAAGAAATCGGGGAGTTGCGGCTCTGCAATGACTATCGAGAACTCAACAAGATCACGGTTCGAACCGCTACCCCCTCCCCCTGATCCCCGAGCTCTTGGAGCGGATGCAGGGAGCCAAGGTGTTCACTAAACTGGACCTGAGGGGCGCTTACAACCTGGTCCGGATTCGCCAGGGCGACGAATGGAAGACAGCCTTCCAGACCAAGTGGGGCAGTTTCGAATACCTGGTGATGGGATTCGGTTTGTGCAATGCCCCAGCCTGTTTCCAACATTTCATGAATGACATTTTCCGGGACCTGCTGGATCGCTATCTGGCGGTCTACCTAGACGATCTGCTCATTTTTTCTCCGGATCAGGCGACCCATGACCGCCATGTCAAGGAAGTGCTCCAGAGACTGAGAGCCCACGGGCTCTATGCTAAGCTGGAGAAATGTGCTTTTGATCTGCGTGAGGTGGACTTTCTGGGCTACCGTATCTCACCAACGGGCATTGCCATGGATGACACCAAGGTCCAAGCTGTGGCTGACTGGGCAGCTCCAGCCAGCAAGAAGGACATTCAAAGATTCCTGGGCTTTGCCAACTACTACAGAAAGTTCATCCGGACTTTGCCAAGTGGGCTGATCCTATCACCCAGTGCCTGCGGGGAAAGGTGCCGTTCGGTGGACGCCGGAGGCGGACGTGGGGTTCTGGAAGCTGAAGCAGCTGTTCACCACACAGCCGCTTCTGCAGCACCCCAATCCCCGCACCCCTTTCATCGTGCAGGCCGATGCGCCGGATGTGGCGGTGGGAGCGATCCTGCTCCAACCGCAGGGGACGGACTTGTTGCCCTGCGCTTACTACTCCAGGCAGCTCACGGCTCTGGAAAAGAACTATACCATTTGGGAGAAGGAGCTCCTGGCCATCAAGGTGGCTTTTGAAGTGTGGCGCCATCTGCTTGAAGGGGCCAAGTTTCCGGTGGAGGTGCACACTGACCACCGGAACTTGGAACACTTGAAGTCCCAGCGCAAATTGAACCAGAGGCAACAGAGATGGTCCCTGTTCTTGAGAGATTCATTTCCGCATCCACTATGTGACCCCAAGCAGACCAAGCAAGCTGATGCCCTGTCTCGAAGCCGCAGTATGTTCGTGGCGGGAGGGGCTTTCTGAGGCCCGTCTCCTGAAAGCGGAGAACTTTGCTGCGGCCCGGGCGGCTCCTGTGAACCTCCGTTGGCTCCGCCGGCCCCTAAGGACAAGAGGCCTCTGAGTGAGCGGGTCCAGGCGCGCCAACGGACTGATCCCTGGGTGCAAGAACAGCTGACCAGGGGGTGCAAGCCCTTTCCAGGTAAAGAACGGGTGCTCTACCACCGTGACTCTGTTTATGTTTCCCCGGCCCGAGAGGGAGGACATTCTCAAACTTTGCCACGATAGTCGGGCCGCTGGCCATTTCGGGCTGTTCAAGACCCTGCAATTGGTCCTAAGGGATTTCTGGTGGCTTAAGGTGCGGAGGGATGTGGAGGACTATGTGGGCTCTTGCCCTGTGTGTCAGCGGGCCAAGAACCCGGGGGGCAAGCCGGCTGGGTTGCTTCAGCCGCTTCCGACCCCCTCCGCTCCCTGGAAGATGATTTCGGCCGACTTCATCACAGACTTGCCTAAGTCCAAGGGCTTCACCACGATCTTGGTCGTGGTGGACTGTTTCACCAAGATGGGACACTTCATTCCCTGTGTGGGGGTGCCTACTGCCAAAGAGACTGCTGATATGTTTGTGCAACATGTGTTCCGGCTGCATGGCCTGCCTCAGAGTTTGGTGACCGACCGCGGCACCCAGTTCACTTCCCAGTTCTGGAAGGCTGTCCAGAAGTTGCTGGGGATTGATGTGCGGATGTCCACGGCCCATCACCCCCAGTCTGACGGCCAGACCGAAAGGGTCAATGCCACCTTGGAACAGTACCTACGGTGTTATGTCAACTATCAGCAAACCAACTGGGCGTCCCTGTTGTCTCTGGCGGAGTTCGCCTACAACAATGCGACGCACGAATCCATCAAGGAGACTCCTTTCTTTGCCAACTATGGACACCATCCTCGCTTCTACCCTCCGGTGGACCCGTCCGGAGGGGCGTCGGAAGCGAAAGATTGGCTTCAGGAGCTCACTGCCTTGCAAGACTTGCTGCGCACTCAATTGGACCAGGCTAAAGCGGATTATAAGCGGATGGCTGACCGGCGGCGCCAGGAGGGCCCTGCCATCCTGGTGGGGGACAAAGTTTGGCTGTCTACCAAGAATCTGCCCACACAGAGGCCTAGCCGCAAGTTGGATGCTCAATTTCTGGGGCCTTACACAGTGTTGGAGAAGGTGGGGCCTGTTTCGTTCAAACTGCAACTCCCAGCGGACATGAAAATCCACCCTGTGTTTCACCGTTCTTTGCTCCGCCCGGCGAAGGGTGCGGCCTGATGTGACGCAGCCGCCTCCTCCCCCTGTGATGCGTGACGGCGAGGAGGAGTTGAGGTGCAGGACATCCTGGATGCGTATCCGCTACCGGAAGCTGGAGTATCTCATTGACTGGAAAGGCTTTGGACCGGAAGAGCGTTCTTGGACGCGGGCTCGTGACGTCCATGCCCCGACCTTGTCGCCGGTTCCATCGCAAGTACCCTGACAAACCCAAGCCTCGGGGCGGCCTAGAGGGGCCCTGAGGGGGGGATAGTGTAGCACAGCAGTTCTCGTTTGTGCCTGGAGGGCAGGGGACAGGACTTGGGGTCCCATTAGCATTAGAACCAGCAGTGCCAGAACATGATTCAGAGGATGAGCTAGATGATTGGGGCGACGGGCAGCTTTCCCTCAGGGGCCTCTTTCGCCCACAGAGAGCTTGGCCTGGGAAAAAATGTTTTGGTCCTAGGGAAGATTCAGATAACCAGGTGCAGTTAGATAGCGATTCTGGGAGTTATGAACATCCGGGAGGAAGATCTTCTCAGGAGCCTCCTGAGGAAGATATGGAAGAAGGCGCATGGGAAACGACTAGGGAGGAGAGCTCTCAGGGAGATAGCAACACAGCTGGGGAAAGACAAGGCCGAACCTTTGATAGGAGACGGAACATAGAGTCTAGCAGAAGGGAATGGTCAAAGAGCATAGACCGGCCGAGGTCCGTGAGCAGCGATTGGAGACGCAGAAGCCTAGAGCGTCGGGGACCTCGGCCGAAGGATTAGTATAGGATCCGTGGGAACGAATCCTCAGTGCCCGGCCACGTCTCATCTGAATAGGCGTGAGCGGAGTGGGACCACAAGCTAAGCCAGCCGTGGTCATCAAGCCTTGCCTTGCCTTGCCTTGTTGTTTCCTGATCCGCATGCGGAGCCTTGCGGAGCCTTGCCGTGTTTCCAGATCCGCATCGGTTAGCGGAGCCTTGCTCTGTTTCCTGATCCGCATCGGTGTGCGGAGCCTTGCCCTGTTTCCTGATCCGCAGCGGTTTTTGCTTTTGCCTATTTGCCACGTTATTTTGGACATTGTTACTTCAAGCCTTTTGGATTACTCATATTCTATTGACTATATTCTTTGGAACTGTTTTTATATTCAATAAAGTAGTTAGCCTTTATTCTGTCTCTGTGTGTGTGATTAAGGGGCCGGTCAAGTCCGTGCATCGTGACACCTCCTCTCTTTTTTTTGTGTATGTATGTATATGTGTGTATCAGGTCTAGGCTAATTTTGGCCCTCCTTCCAGGTGTTTTGGACTTTATTCCCACAATTCCTAACAGCCAGAATTGTGGGAGTTGAAGTCCAAAACACCCAGGCATGTATGTGTGTGTGTGTGATATATACTCGAGTATAAGCTGACCCGAACATTAGCCGAGGCACCTAATTTTACCACAAAAACTGGACAACTTATTGACTCGAGTATAAGCCGAGGGTGGGAAATGCAGCAGCCATGGGTAAATTTCAAAAATAAAAATATATACATTATTATTAATAATAATTTATTATTAAAATTCCATTAATTGAGGCATCAGTAGGTTAAATGTTCTTGAATATTTATCATATTTCAAAGTAAAACAGTCAACTAGCTCTGTAAATGGAAAAGGAGGGTCAACGAAAGCAATATGGTATCAACAATAACTTTATAATATTGGGGACTCAGGGCGACTTCCAACATAGTAACAGGCAAGCATTCAATGCCGATATAAACAAAAAAAACCCATAAAAATTAAACAAAAAGCAATAGTAAACATTATACAATAAGTTAAAACAAACAATTGCATTAAATAATTATCATTAAAAGCCATTAAAAAACCATCTGAGGTAAAGTGTCATATTAGTTCCCTTTTGCCTTTTCTCAAGCTTCTCCTATTGATGCAGCCTAGAAAGGCATTGGCCTTTTCAGCTGCAGCATTACACAGCAGTCTCATGTTCAGCTCCTGGTTGACTAAGACTCCTTTCTTAGAATCGTAGAGTTGGAAGGGGCCTCTAAAGACCATCTAGTTCAGGGGTGCTCATTACGGTGATCGGGAGCACCTAGGTGATCTTCGGCCCTCTTCCAGGTGATCTTTGGGCCTCACCAGCCAGATGGCGCGCTCCTGCCATGCGCGCACACGTGCGGTCCCACCGCCGCCTTTGCGGGGCTTCTTTTGCCACTTCCCATTCCAAGCCGAGACCTGGGAGAGCGAGCTGTGTGGGGCTGCTTTCTTTCCTTGGTTGGGGGCAAGGAGGGAGGGCTCCGCCGTGTTCCTGGGGCTGAACCCGAGGAGGAGGGGGCTGCGGGGATGGAGACTCCACTTGCTGCTGCAGCTGCTTGTGCCCTCGCCGCCTTTCTCCACCTCGCCCTCCCTCGCCCTCGAAGGAGAAAGGCGACGAGGGCCCACGGGAGAGTGAGAGGGGGGGGGGCGGCTCTTCAGAGCTGGCTAGGAAGAGCCCCCCCCCCCTCTCTCTCCCGTGGGCATGGACTGCCACCAGTGCGAGGGGTCCTCCTTCCTGCCAGCCGTCCACTTGGGCGTCCTTTCTGAGTGACACCCTCGAAAGGAAGGAAGGGCGCCCCCCCCCCCCCCCCGGCAACTGTCACTTTGGGCAAGCACCTCTTCCACTCTTCCTTCTCCTGCCCAGGTAAGGAAGCCTCGAGGGAGGAGGGGGGGGGAAGGCTTCCATGGGGAGGCTCCAGCCTCACGTGGGTCCCTCTCTCGGTTGAGTTTCCCGGCCCAGGCAGTAGCCAGGCGGCCCCTCTTCCCAGCCCTGCGCCTTCCGAGCCGCCGCTGAAGCCATATCTGGCTGGAGCGCTGGCGGGTGCGCCTATAAATACCCTCCTGCTGCGTGCGTGGGAGGGGCCTGCTGTGCACGCAAGAAGCAGGACGGGATGGGGACTTCCTGCTTCACGAAAGCACACAGCAGGAAGGAGGAAGGCAATGAAGACACTAAGAGAGAGCGCGCGCGCAGGCAAGGAAGATCCCCTTCCCGGGTGCATGCGGCGGCGAGTTCGTGGGCACACGCTCACATGCACAACAGGTGATCTTTTCAACTTGATTGTTCATATAGTAGCTCACATGATGAAAAAGTGTGGGCACCCCTGATCTAGTTCAACCCTCTTTTTTCTGCCGTCATGCAGGGAAAGCACAGTCAAAGCACCCCTAGCAGATGGCCATCCAGCCATAATAATAATAATAATAATAATAATAATAATAATAATAGAAGTGGAAACTAACTCTAAAGGCCATTTAGACCAACCCCCTTCATTCTTGCTTCATATAGGGAAAGCACAGTCAAAGCACCCCTGGCAGATGGCCATCCAGCCATCATCAGCATCACCATAGAGTTGGAAGAGACCTCATGGGCCATCCAGTCCAATCCCCCGCCAAGAAGCAGGAAAATCACATTCAAACCACCCCTGACAGATGGCCATCCAGCCTCTGTTTAAAAGCCCCCAAATAAGGAGCCTCCTCCACCACACTCTGGGGCAGAGAGTTCCACTGCTGAACGGCTCTCACAGTCAGGAAGTTCTTCCTAATGTTCAGGTGGAATCTCCTTTCTTGTAGTTTGAAGCAATTGTTCTGCGTCCTAGTCTCCAGGGCAGCAGAAAACAAGCCTGCTCCCTCCTTACTATGACTTGCTCTCACATATTTATACATGGCTATCATGTCTCCTCTCAGCCTTCTCTTCTTCAGGCTAAACATGCCCAGCTCTTTAAGCTGCTCCCCATAGGGCTTGTTCTCCAGACCCTTGACATTTCAGTCGCCCTTCTTTTGACCCACCTCATACATAGACATATACACACACATGCTTCCATGTGATGTAATGTTATATACGAGGGCGGGTCAATAAGTCCATGACTTTTTGAATGAAACACAGGTTTTTGGATTTAAAAAATCATTTTATTTTTCAACGTCGTCTCCTTTGAGCTCTATACACTTTGTCCAACATTTCTCCAATTTTTTTATCTCTTCCAAAAAATAAGATTTGTCGAGGTCATCAAAATAGGTATTTGTTTGTGAGATGTTTTTCATTGTTGGAGTCAAATCTCTTTCCGCCGAGCCATTTCTTCAGGTTTGGAAAAGAGATATAGTCACTCGGGGCTAAATCCGGAGAATAGGGCGGGTGAGGGAGCAATTCGTATCCCAATTCATGGATTGTTGCCATGGCAACTGCACATGTGTGCACCCTTGCATTGTCCTGGTGCAAAAGAACTTTTTTCTTGGCCAAATGCGGCCATTTCCTTTTACAAATCCTCATTAAATCGACCCAATAAGTTGGCATAATATTCGCCATTGATTGTTTTACCCTTTTGAAGGTAGTCAATGTGGATTATACCGCGTGTATCCCAAAAAATGGTCGCCATGACTTTATTGGCTGACAAACCCACCTTGGCCTTCTTTGGCGCTGATTCACCACAAGAAACCCACTGTTTTGACTGCTGTTTGGTCTCTGGTGTGTTGTGTTGGATCCATGTTTCGTCCACGGTTATAAAACGGCACAAAAACTAATCCCTATTGCGATTGAACAACGCCAAACACTCCTGCGAAATTATCACACGATTGCGTTTGTGGTCGATTGTGAGCAAACGCGGCAACTATCTTGTGGAAAGCTTTCTCATACCCAAGTGATCAATTAAAATTGAAACCACTGAGCCATGTGAGATGCCTATGGCTTCCACAATGTCTCACACTTTCAATCTCCGATCGGCCAACACCATACCATGTTTTTTTTCAATTGTTTCGTGTGTAGAGACCTCAACTGGGCGTCCAGAACGTTTGGCATCTTCCGTGCTTGTACGGCCACAAAAAAATTCAGTAAACCACTTTTTACCATTGAAATTGATGGTGCAGAGTCCCCATAGTATTTATCAAGCTTAGCCTTGGTTTGAGTGATGGTTTTTTTTACACAAAAATAATGCTTAATGAGCACACAAAATTCACTTTTTTCCATTTTCTTCTCAAATCACGCGGTAGTCTGCTATCAATGGCTGTCAAACACAAGCTAAATGACGCAGCTTGTTCAAATTTTGACAGGAGTCAACTGTCAGATGCCTGTTGACAGGAGCAGTGTTGCCCTTTCAGTTAAGAGGTGGGAAATTTAAGAAGTCACAGACTTATTGACACGCCCTTGTATAAATGTAATGTTCATTTGTGAGATTAACATAACTCAAAAACCATTGGACAAATTGCTGCCAATTTGGCCACAAGACACCTACTAACCCAAGGAGTGACCATCACTCAAAAAATGATTTTGTCATTTGGGAGTTGTAGTTGCCGGGAGTTATAGTTCACCTGCAATCAAAGAGCATTCTCAACTCCACCATTGATGGAACTAAACCAAACTTGGCACACAGGAGTCCCATGACCAATAGAAAACACTAGAAGGGTTTGGTGGGCATTGACCTTGAGTTTGGGAGTTGTAGTTCACCAACATCCAGAGAGCACTGTAGACTCAAACAATATTGGATCAGGACCAAACTTGGCGCAAATACTGAATATGCCCAAATGTGAACACTGGTGAAGTTTGGGGGGAATAGACCTTAAGATTTGGGAGTTGTAGTTACTCGGATTTATAGTTCACCTACAATCAAAGAGCATTCTGAACTCCACCAACGACAGAATTGGGACAAACTTCCCACACAGAACCCCCAAGGGCAACAGAAAATAATTAAGGCCATCCAGTCCAACCCCTTCACTAGGGCAAGAAAATGTAATCAAAGTCCATCAACACCGACAAAGAAACAACAAGAAATACTGTTTACCCACAAGCATAAAGACATTACATATATTAGAAACCAACACTTTCTCATTAGTTTATTTTGAGCGCCCTTTGGGGAGATAAAGCGGTGTAGTAATAATAATAATAATAATAAATACATAGCTTTTGGGGTCTCAGGAGAGAAGAAGCAGGGTATAAATAAATACATACAATAATAATATAATATTAATAAATACAATAATATGATATATAGTATTACTACTACTACTACTAATAATAATAATAATACATAGCTGCTTTGAGACCCCTTTGGGGAGATAAAGCAGAGCATAAATATATATAAGAGAGGGGAGAGAAGGAAGGAAGGAGGAGAAAAACAGATGGAAAGGAAAGGAGGAATTGGAGGGCAAATAGAGAGGGTGAAAGAGGAAGGGGAAAAGGAACCAGGCTGGTGAGGGAGAAGAAAGAGAAGCAACAAGAGAAGCAGGAGGAAAGGAAGGAGAAAAATAGAAATTGGAGGGCAAAAAGGGGAGAGAGAAAGAGGAAGGGGGAAAGGGAGAAGGACGAGAGAAGCAACAAGAGAAGCAGGAGGAAAGGAAGAAGAAACTGGAAGGTACCGTGTTTCCCCGATAGTAAGACACTCCCGATTGTAAGACGTATCGGGGGTGTCAGGGGGGTCGGCTAATGTAAGCCGTACCCCGAAAGTAAGCCGTACCCCGAAAGTCCATGCGAAGGGAAGGGGACAGAAGGAGCAAGAGGCGGGGCCCCGCCGCTTGCTCTTTCTCCTTTCCCCCTCCCTTCGAAAGAAGGAGCAAGAGGCGGGGGCGGCGTCACGTCAGAGGCCTGGCTTCTGATGCGACGCCCGCCCGCCTCTTGCTCTTTCTCTTTCTCCCTCCCTTCGAAAGAAGGAGCAAAGGCGGGCGAGCGGCGTCGCGTCAGAGGCCTGGCCTCTGATGCGACGCCGCTCGCTCGCCTCACCTCTTGCTCTTTCTCCTTTCCCTCCCTTCGAAAGAAGGAGCAAGAGGCGGGCGAGCGGCGTCACGTCAGAGGCCTGGCCTCTGACGCGACGCCGTCGCCCGCCTCTTGCTCTTTCTCCCTTTCCTCCCTTCGAAAGAAGGAGAAAGAGGCGGGGCGAAGCCGCGTCGCATCAGAGGCCAGGCCTCTGACGCGCCGCCGCTTCGCGCCGCCTCTTGCTCCTTCTTTGGAAGGGAGGGGGAAAGGAGAGAGCAAGATGTGACGCCGCTTCGCCCCGCCTCTTGCTCTTTCTCCTTTCCCCCTCCCTTCGAAAGAAGGAGCAAGAGGCGGGGCGATGCCGTCGCCCCACCGCTTGCTTTCTCCTTTCCCCTCCCTTCGAAAGAAGGAGCAAGAGGCGGGGCGGCGGCGTCACGTCAGAGGCCTGGCTTCTGATGCGGCGCCGCCGCCCCGCCTCTTGCTCTTTCTCCTTTCCCCCTCCCTTCGAAAGAAGGAGCAAAAGGCGGGGCGAAGCGGCGTTGCGTCAGAGGCCTGGCCTCTGATGCGGCGCCGCTCGCCTCACCTCTTGCTCTTTCTCCTTTCCCTCCCTTCGAAAGAAGGAGCAAGAGGCGAGGCGAAGCGGCGTCGCGTCAGAGGCCTGGCCTCTGACGCGACGCCGCTTCGCCCCGCCTCTTGCTCATTCTCCTATCCCCCCTCGCTTCGAAAGAAGTAGCAAGAGGCGGGCGGCCGCCGCATCAGAGGCCAGGCCTCTGACGCGACGCCGCTTCGCGCCGCCTCTTGCTCCTTCTTTCGAAGGGAGGGGGAAAGGAGAGAGCAAGATGTGACGCCGCTTCGCCCGCTTCTTGCTCTTTCTCCTTTCCCCCTCCCTTTGAAAGAAGGAGCAAGAGGCGGGCGAAGAGGCGTCGCGTCCCCTTCGCCCCGCCTCTTGCTCTTTCTCCTTTCCCCCTCCCTTCGAATGAAGGAGCACGAGTCGCGTCAGAGGCCTGGCAAGAGGCGTGCCGCGCAAGAGGTACCGTCGCCCCTCACAGGTACCGTTGCCCTACTGGGTGAAGAATTCTTTCGGGGTATGTCCAATATAAGACGTACCCCGAAAGTAAGACGTAGTGGGCAGGCATGTAACCAGGGGGGGGGGCTAAGGGGGCTTCAACCCCCCCCGAAATTCTCAGGGTGGTCCGCGAAAAGGCCTTACTGGTACATTATTTTAACTGTTATGTTTATTCATATCATGATCTGATCACCATGCTCATTATATCCCACATTCATGGGGTTATTGGGATAACAATACAAAAGGTTTGCTAGGGTAGGCCCTCTTCCACCCAGTCTCAGCCCCCCGAACCCAACTCAGCCCCCCCCCCAAAAAAACAAAATCCTGGCTACGGTCCTGGTAGTGGGGCTTTTGGGGGTAAAAAGAAAGTAAGACATTGTCTTACTTTCGGGGAAACACGGTAGGACGGAAAAGGTGGAGAAGAAGGAAGGGAGAGAGAAAAAACAGAAAAAAGAGATTGCTGTGAGTTCTCCGGACTGTCTGGCCATGTTCCAGAAGCATTCTCTCCTGACGTTTGGCCCATATCTATGGCAGGCATCCTCACAGAATTCCTGTTTTCTGAATGTTGCTCTTTGTTGACTGTTTTGATTTTCGAGTTTTTAAATACTGGTAGCCAGTACAAGGGGATTCCAGATAAGAAACCATCAGGGCCAGGTAACACCTCCCAACAAAGTATTTCCCCCAAGCAGGAAGCAGCCAGACTTTGAAGCTGCAAGGCCATTCGATGTTAATCAAGGTGACCAATGGCAACATTCACACTTGCCTCAAGCAGGCAAGAGTTCTTTCTCCCACCCTGGACATCGTTCCACAGATATATAAATCCCACTTGCCTAGTTTCCAACAGACCTCACAACCTCTGAGGATGCCTGCCACAGTTGTTGGCGAAACGTCAGGAGAGAATGCTTCTGGAACATGGCCATAAAGCCTGGAAAACTCACAGCAACTCAGTGATTCCAGCCATGAAAGCCTTTGACAACCCAAGGAAAAGGAGGAATTGGAGGTTAGGAGAGGAAAGGAAAGTAAAAAGGTGGGGAGGAAGGAAGGAAGGAGGAAGAGAGGAAGTGCAAGGCAGATGGGAAAGAGGAGAGGAGAAAGGGACAAAGGTGGAGAGGAAGGAGGAAAGAAGCAGCAGCAGAAGGAAAACAAGAGGAAAGGATGAGGAAGCAGACACAATGGGGAAAGACGGGGGGGAAAGAGGAAATAGAAGGGGAAAGGAAAGGAAAGGGCAAAGAGGAGAACAGGAATGTAGGAACGGCAAAAGGAGGAGGGACAGCAAGGTGGGCTTCCGATGGGGATAGAGATTCGAGGGCCAGACTTATTGGGGGGAGTCTTTAGAACGGCAGAGAACAGACCCGAAACGCCAACATCAAGTCGGATGTGTGCACGGTCGTGCCAAGGTGTGTTGTCAAATGCAGGTGAACAGGTGGCAGGCGGAGAGCAACAAAGCCTTTGTGCGAGCAACAAAGCCTGCCACTTGTTTCTCAATGCCATTGCTGCTGGTTATGTTCATGCAATCAGTCCCACAACATCCTCTTTTGCCACTTGTTTCTTTCTCAACCCTTTTCCCGAGGAGGAATGTCTGATTTTGAGAAAGTATTTGAAAGGATTTCTTTTAAAAAATGACTAAAATGGGGATCCTGTCAGGCAGGACTCTTCTGCCTTCCTGGCACACCGGCCAGGCACGGACGGACGGACGGACGGACACAGGGACAGAGGACACCCGCCCGCCCACTTGCTTCGCCTCGGCTTTCCTGTCTCGGCCCGGCCCCTGGCTCTCGGCTGCCCGGGACACTCCTCCTTCCCCCTGGCCATGGGAAGCGCCTGCCGGAGCCTCCTGGTGGCCTTGACCTTCCTGATCTGCTGCGCGGCGGGTAAGGAGGGGGGCCGGCCCTTTCCGGGGGGGAGATGGGGGCGTGTGGTAGAGGTTGACTTAAAGGGGGCGTAATTCCAAAGTGTGGCCTAGGGTGCAAAATGGTGTTAATCCGGGCCTGCTCTGTGCCAACTTTGGTCTTTATTGGTAATTGGATGAGTGTCGCTGTTGTCTCAGGAAGTGAGGGTACTTCAAGTCCCATTGTCCCTGGCCCATCCTCCTCCAAAGAGGACCAGGATGCAGAGTGGATCATGGGGGCTCTGTGTGCCAAGTTTGGTCTTTATCGGTCTTTGTTGGGGGCTGCAGTGATCTGTGGGAACCTAAGGGTTTGAAAGTACTACAAATACCATTATTCTTTTGTCTGTCGTTCCCCAGACCTCAGCAGGACATGAAGAGGGTCATGGGGGTTGTGTGTGTCAAGTTTGGTCCAGGTTCGTCACCTGTGCTGGTCACTGTGGCCTGTGAAAGTGGGAGCCAATCAGAACACTGCCACATATCCCTCCGCATACAAACATTCACTTTTATTATATACTAGCTTGGGGACCCGGCGGTGCTCGGGTCATTTGAGAAATGTATTAGTTGGTCTTTAGCAGTTATTTATGTGGGTCGAAGTGGTGTCAGGAAGCTAGTGAAGGCACTGCGAGTCCCATGGTCCCTGGTCCACCCTCCTCCAAACAGCACCAGGATGTAGAGTGGGTCATGGAGGCTCTGTCTGCCAAGTTTGGCCTTGATCCATCATTATTGGGAGTTGCAGTGGTATCATGAAATTACTGAAGGTACTGCAAGTCCCATCATCCGTGGTCTGCCCTCCTCCAAACTGCAGTAGGATGTAGAGTGGGTCATGGGAGCTCTATGTGGCAAGTTTGGTCTTTGTTGGGAGCCACAGAGGTCTGTGGGAACCGAAGGGTGTGAAAGTACTACAGATCTCATAATCCGTTGTCTTTCCTCCCCCAAACCTCACCAGGACAGAAAGGGGGCCATAGCGGTTATGTGTGCCAGGTTTAGTCTTGATCAGTCATTGGATGACATTGGATGACAGGTTGTAAAGTGGGCCATTGGGCCTCTGTGTGCCAAGTGTGGTACTGATTCGTCTTTGGTGTGGGCCACAGCAAGTGAATTAAAGTACTGGTAGTCTCGTCATCCATGGTCCATCCTCCCTCAAACTGCACCAGGACATAACGTGGGTCTTGGGGGTTCTGCGTGCCAAGTTTGGTCTTGTTCTGTCATTGCTGGGGGCCACAAAGTGTTTTGGCCTTAAACTCCCACCATGCCTGACTGCCTCAGGCCTTTTCCTTACCCCCCCCCCTGCCACTTTAGAGTGTAGGAATGTTGGTGGTGCTGGCCAATCAGAGATGTTATGCAAATAATCCCATAGTGGCAACCAATCAGAAAGCAGGCACATATCCACAAACACCTACGCATACATACAAACATTCTCTTTTATTATATTTATAGACTAGCTTGGGGACCCAGCAGTGCCCGGGTAATTTGTGTGGCTCGCAGTGGGCTCAGATGTGAGTAAAGGTACTGCAAGTCCCATCATCCATGGTCCATCCTCTGTTAGTTTGTGCCCTAGATAAGATGGTTTGCCTATCTGTCTGGCCTCAACTGACAATCGATGGAAACCTTTGCCCCCCCGGAGGAGGATACAGGAATTGCAGTTTCAAAGGAACCAAAATGGGCGGGGAAACTCTTCAGAGAAGGAGGGGAGAAGCTAGTAAAGCATTTGAGCGGGAAAGTGTTTGTGTTTGGGTGGGAATCTCTTCAGTTCTCTCTTTTTCTTGCTGTGAGAAGGAAGAACAATAAACTGCTTATCCCAGCACCGTCTGTGTGAGCGTGGCTTTTGTTCAAGAACCTACCAGCTGGCATCCTCCTCCAAACTGCACCAGGATGTGGTGTGGGTCATGGGGGCTCTGTGTGCCAAGTTTGGTCTTGATCAGTCATTGGATGAGGGTCGCAGAAGTCTTGGGAAGTGAGTGAAGGTACTTCAAGTCCCATAATCCATGGTCCATCCTCCTACAAATAGCACCAGGATGTAGAGTGGGTCATGGGGGCTCTGTGTGCCAAGTTTGGCCTTGATCCATCATTATTGGGAGTTGCAGTGGTATCATGAAATTACTGAAGGTAGTGCAAGTCCCATCATCTGTGGTCTGTCCTCCTCTCAATTGTATCAGGATGTAGAGTGGGTCATGGTGGCGCTGTGTGCCAAGTTTGGTCTTGATCAGTAATTGCATGACGCTCGCAGAGGTCTCGGGAAGAGAGTGAAGGTACTTCAAGTCCCATCATCCATGTTCCGTCTTCCTCGAAACTGCACCAGAATGTTGAGTTGGCCATGGGGGCTCTGTGTGCCAAGTTTGGTTTTGATCAGTCATTGGATGAGGGTTGCAGTGGTCTCAGGATGTGAGTGAAGGTACTTCAAGTCCCATCGTCCGTGGCCCATCCTCCTCAGAACTGCACCAGGATGTAGAGTGGGTCATGGGGGCTCTTTGTACCAAGTTTGGTCTTGATTAGTTATTGGATGAAGGTCTGGGGAAGTGAGTAGAGGTACTTCAACTCCCATCATCCATGATCCATCCCCCTTAGAACTGCAGCAGGATGTAGAGTGGGTCATGAGTACACTGTGTGGCAAGTTTGGGCCTTGTCTGTGATTTGTAGGGGCTACAGTGTTCTGTGGGAAGTGAATAGGTGAAGGTACTGCAAATCCCATCATTTGTGGTTCATCCTGCCCTAAACTGCTCCAGGTTGTAAAGTGGGCCATTGGGCTTCTGTGTGCCAAGTTTGGTCCTGATCTGTCATTGCTGTGGGCCACTTTCCCTTCCCCTCTCTGCCGCCTAAGTATGTCGGAATGTTAAGGCTGGCCAATCAGACACCATATGCAAATATTTCCACAGTGGCAACCAATCAGAAAGCTGCCACATATCCGCCGTCCGCAACGCCCTCCGCATACATACATACATACATACAAACACTGACTTTTATTATATAGATATAGATACAGATACAGATAGTTAAAAAGAGAGAAAAGGGATATAATGGGAAGGGGGGGATTGTACGGGAAAGGGTGGAAAGGATGGAAAGGGTAGAGGGAGAAGGGAAGGGAAGGAAATAAAAAGAAAGGGAAGGAGAGAAAGGAAGGAAAGATTGTCCTTCCAATCTTCTTCATCGCAGTTTTATTATTGTCCTTCATTTCAATTCTTTCATTATACAGGTGGGGGGGGGGGGTATTTAGTCAGATACCAATTGTTCAAGTTCTCCCACATAAAAAGATGAGAGTGGCCTGTAACTGACATCATAGGTAGACCTCAACTATGAGAGACAACATGAGAAAACACATCCAGAAAATCTCATTGTCTGATTTTTAACGCATTTATTGGCAAATTATGGTGGAAAATAAGTATTTGGTCACCTACAAACAAGCAAGATTTCTGGGTCTCACAGACCTGTAATTTCTTCTTTAAGGGTCTCCTCTGTCCTCCCCTCATTACCTGCAGTAATGGCACCTATTTGAACTTGTATAAAAGACACCTGCCCACAACCTCAAGCAGTCCCACTCCAAACTCCACTATGGTGAAGGCCAAAGAGCTGTCGAAGGACAAAATTATCGCCCTGCACCAGACTGGGAAGACTGAATCTGCAATTGGCAAGCAGCTTGGTGTGAAGAAATCAACTGTGGGAACAATAATTAGAAAATGGAAGGGAAGAAGACCACTGATAATCTCCCTCAATCTAGGGCTCCATGCAAGATCTCACCCTGTGGGGGTCAAAACGATCGCAAGAACGGTGAGCAAAAATCCCAGAACCACATGGGGGAACCTAGTGAATGACCTGCAGAGAGCTGGGACCAACGTCACAAAGGCTGCTACCATCAGTAACACACTACTGTGCCGCCAGGGACTCAGATCCTGCAGTGCCAGATGTGTCCCCCTGCTTAAGCCAGTACATGTCCGGGGCCAACTGATGTTTGCTAGAGAGCATTTGGATGATCCAGAAAAGTATTGGGAGAATGTCATATGAATGTCAGATGAACTGTTTGGAAGAAACACAACTCGTCATGTTTGAAGTGAGGGCGAACAACCAAGGGCCCCCTGCGTTCATGTTAATCTGACCTGCAGCAGGGAGTTCTGCAGTTCCTGGATGCCCCATTGGGCCAGCATCGCTGGGAGTGTGGCTATAGCAGCAACTTCAACAAACAATTTTCCTTTACTTTGCTTTCTTCCCCTGACCCTAACATTGTAACTAATCCCTCAATAAAGTATCATTTAATTGTAACTTCCCCTCTCCATAGTGATACATTGTGTCCTTCACTGTCTCTAACTTTTTCAAAGCATGAACTCTTCCTTTCCCGAGCCACAGATCACTGCTGGCTCACCCAGGATGCTGAAACTGCGTTCCTCTGAACTGCGGATAAGGAAACATACCGGGCCCCTGTATCCGCGGGTCAACGGATCGCCTCCATTTTGGTGTCATATTTTTACTAGACTAATTATAAGACTAACTGCTATCTCGCTTTTGCTCTTTGGGCCCCTACGGCCAGGGAATAGCCTTTTTTAAAAAATCATGAAGAAATAAATTTAAATGGAGACCAGCTGATTGTCATCCATGGCTCCTCACTGCAACAACCATTCCTGTTGCCGTCTTGTGGATGTCCAGAAGCCCGTGACCCAAAGAGCTTGCTGCGGTCACCCCTTGGGATCCCAGGGGAAGCAAGCAGGCCACTCTGGCCCCATGGCAAGACGGGATTTGTAGTTTCGTTGTCCTGAATGGACAGACCCCAACTTCCTGCATTTGCAGCGATCCCCAGTGCGAATCACATGGACTCACCAATTCATTCCCCTTTAACACTTATGGACTTTCTTGAACTTTTATGGACTTTTGCCTACTTTTGAAGGACTTCCAGAAAATTTGGGGACTTTTTCTTTTCAAATCCCATGGACTCTTTTCATGATTTATGGCTTCCAATGGACTCTGGTGAGTGTGATAGGGTGACATGAGATGATATGGTTCCTATTTCCCTCCTATTTGAATGTATTCCCTATATGAGTTCCCCTTCCCTGTGCCCCTATATGAAAATATGAAATACCACCTTTTCATGACCGCAGCATACCAAGGCTCAGGAATTTCCTGGGTTAGTAAAGACTTGCATGGACAATAACAATGGACGTCCCTTCAAACCTCGGAGTCGGCCCATTTGAAGGATATATCCCTTGGGCATGCCCCTTCAAACATCGGATCTGGCCCATTTGAAGGACATGCCCCGTGGTAATTTTGTCATTCCTCACAAAGGGGGAGGTTTTGGATTTCCTATCTGACTCACAAATTGTTTTCATCCCCTTGGCCAAAACCAAAGACAAGATATCATCTATAGATCGATATCTAGGATTAAAAGGACTACTGGGGTCTGGCATCCACGCCACACCAAAATGTTTATTTCCTTCACTTGGGACAATACAAAAAGCTAGCTTGAGGACTCTTGGAGCAATCGCCAGCTCTTAGACAAACATTAAGTCATTTAATCCACTCATCATTTCCTCCCGGTTCATTGTTTCCCACTTGGACCGCCTCCTTCGCTCTCATTGGACAAGAGACTGAAGCGGCACTGGATTCCTGATTGGCTGAGGTGCGGCCAAGCTGGCCGTGCCTCCAAGCCAGCTGACGATGCCAACCAATCAGCGTGAAGTCGGCAAAGGGGTGATGGGTGGGGAATTTGAACTTTAACAGTTCTGTTTTTCTATAACAATGTAATGTTTTGCATTGTACGGTATGTCAGCTTTTGGGCAAATGATTGCAGTTTGGCATCCGCTCCAGATGGAACGAAATAAACAACTCGGTGGCGTTTCTTCAACTTGGTGAGATTTTTATTTGGGGAAATTCAGGGAAAATTGGATTGGCTGCTTCTTATCTCAATAGGGCTATATCGGATCCTCTTTGGTGGGTCTGACTGGTCTCTGCCTTCACGGCAAGACCCCCAAGTTCTTCTCAATATCAGAAGGAGAAAGTATGCTGAGTTGCATCCAAAGAACACCATACCTACTGTGAAGGGTGGGGGGCTGGCAACATCGTGCTTTGGGGCTGTTTCTCTGCAAAGGGACCAGGGTGACTGATCTGTATACATGAAAGAATGAATGGGGCCATGTATTTTGAGTGCAAACCTCCTTCCGTCAGCAAGGGCACGGAAGATGAAATGTGGCTGGGTCTTTCAACATGACAATGATCCCAAGCACACTGCCAGGGCAACAGAGGAGTGGCTTTCCCGTAAGAAGCATTTCAAGGTCCTGGAGTGACCTAGCCAGTCTCCAGATCTCAACCCTATAGAAAACCTTTGGAGGGAGTTGAAAGTCCATGTTGCCCAGCGACAGCCCCAAAACATCACTGCTCTTGAGGAGATCTGCATGGAGGAATGGGCCAACATACCAGCAGCAGTGTGTGCCAACCTTGTGAGGACTTACAGAAAACGTTTGACCTCAGTCATTGTCAAAAAAGGATATATAACAAAGTATTGAGATGAACTTTTGTTATGGACCAAATACTTATTTTCCACCATAATTTGCAAATAAATTAGTTAAAAATCAAACAATGTGATTTTCTGGATGTGTTTTCTCATATTGTCTCTCATAGTGGAGGTCTACCTATGACCTCAATTACAGGCCCCTCTCAAGTTTTTAAATGGGAGAACTTGTACAATCGGTATCTGACTAAATACCCCCCACAGTATGTGCTTCTCCCATTCACTCTTGTCTTGAGTCTTCCTTTGTATTTTGTTAATAATTGGGTCAATTATTTTGACTAACCATTGATCTGTAGTAGGAATTTCTTTTAGTAGCCAACTTCTTGCGTATACTATTCTAGCAACAGTTACTAGGTAATTGAAAAGCATGTCTTTGTTTGTATCTATTCTCGTATCTGTTATTCCCAATAAAAATATTCTGGTTTCAATTGTATTTTAATTGATCAGGAAGGTGTCCACGGACAACAGGCTTTTCTGCATGGAAGATGGAACAGGAGCACCTCCCTATGGTTAGAGTTGAGCACAACCTCCAGATGCTGGCGATGGAAAGGGGGAAGTCTTTGCCTCTGTCTGTGTACAGTCTGTCTTTGTTGTTAATTGTATAGTGGCATTGAATGTTTGCTATATTAGATGATGATGATTCTCCCTGAAACCCATAGCTCAGTCTTCCAAAATCACGATTAAAGCAGAAAAGACAACCGAGTATGGTGCGTTTATTTGTCTTTATTTGAGGATTAGCAGATTTATTTAAGCACACATGCTGGCAATTTGATCAGGAAGGCGTCCATGGCTCCTCAGAAAATGGAACAAGAGCACCTCCCCATGGCTGGAGTCAAGCACAGCCTCCAGTTGCCTGAGGTGGAAAAGGGGAAGCCTTTGCTTCTGTCCGTGTACTGTCTGTCTTTGTTGTTAATTATATAATGGCATGGAATATTTGCCATATATGTATTCTGTAATCCGCTCTGAGTCCCCTTGGGGAGATAAAGCAGAATATAAATAAAGTATGTTGTTGTTTATTTGTTCAGTCGCTTCCAACACTTTGTGACCTCATGGACCAGTCCACACCAGAGCTCCCTGTCGGCCGTGGACACTCCCAGCTCCTTCAGAGGCAAGCCAGTCATTTCAAGGATACCATCCATCCACCTTGCCCTTGGTCGGCCCCTCTTCCTTTTTCCATTTTCCTCAGCATTATTCTCTTCTCCAAGCTTTCCCGTCTTCTCATTATGTGACCAAAGTACTTCATCTTTGTCTCCAATATTCTTCCCTCCATTGAGCAGCTGGACATTATTTCCTGGAGTATGGGTTGGTTTGATCTTCTCGCTGTCCAAGGCACTCAGATTTTTTTCTCCAGCATCACAATTCAAAAACATCTCTATTCCTTCACTCAGCCTTCCTTATGGTCCAGCTCTCACATCGATAGGTTACGATGGGGAATACCATTGCTTGACGGACCTTTGTTGCCAGTATGACGTCTCTATTCTTCACTAGTTTATTGAGATTGGTCATTATTCTCCTCCCAAGAAGTAAATGTCTTCTGATTCCCGGGCTTCAGTCTGGATCTGCAGTCATCTTCGCACCTAGAAATACAAAGTCTATCACTGCCTCCACGTTTTCTCTCTCTATTTGCCAGTTATTGATCAGTCCAGTTGCCATAATAAAGTATATTATTCTATTATTAAGGAAAGAAAGTAAGAAAGAGAGAGGGAGAAGGTATGTGAGGGAAACAGAAGAAGGAAAGATTGAAAGAGGCTTCCCTTTGAGGATGTGGAATACGCTGCATCCTTCTATTGCAGCTTTCCCAACTTTTCCGGCCAAACCAAGATTTTCAAGGAAATTGAGGGAAAGGAGGCGAATGTATTCCTCCCTCAATTGCTTTATAAAAGTATAGCAACTCTTGTCTTTTTTTTCTCCAGCCTTGCGTCCCCCCAACTTGCCTAGACTCTCTTGGGCATTTGATGCGTCATGTTGTGCTGAGCAGGCAAAAAACTTGACTTGACGTGTTTGGAGAGCGAGAGGAAGAAAAAGAGAGAGTGTGTGTCTAGTCATCTTCTCCCCATTGCAAGGTTTCAGGCAGAAAAGCCGCAAAGGGCTGCCCTGGATTCGAAATAGGTCAACGACTTCTTCCTTGCCCTTGTGGTGGGGTCTGACTTCCTCCCTTCCCTTCTCTTCCCTGTCTTTCCTCCTTTCGTCCATTCTTTCCTCCCTTCTCTTTCCTCTCCTTCCTCTCCTCCCCTTTTCCTCGCTTCTTTCTTTCCTCCTCACCTTTCTTTTTCTTTTTCGAACTCTTTTTTCAATAGAGTTACAAGCTGGGTAGATGCAGGGACAGGGCCGGATTAGTGGCCTGTGCCGCCCAAGGCCGCCTGTCTGAATGCCGCCCCCGGGGGGCGGGGCCTCTTGCAGGGGGCGGGGCCGGTGAGAGGGAGAAGGCGCCGCCGGAAGTCCCGCCCCTAGGGGGACTCACGCGGCTTTCCCGGCTGCCGCCCCGCGCGGGCATCCGCCACTCCTTCCTTCAGTGAAGGGAGGAGGGGCGCTCGCACCGGCGCCCCTCCTCCCTTCACTGAAGGAAGGAATGGCGCCCACCTGCGCGAGCGGGGCGGCGGCGGGGAAGCCGCGTGAGTCCCCCTAGGGGCGGCGGGACTTCCCCTCACCCCTTCCTTCAGGCCCGGAAATGCCGCCCCCCAAAATCCGCCGCCCGAGGCAAGTGCCTCAGGTGGCCTTATGGGTAATCCGGGCCTGTGCAGGGAACACTGTGGATGGCGCGTATCTGGATTTCAGGAAGGCCTTCCTTTGACAAGGTCCCCCATGATCAAGTACTATGTTCAGCAAAGGGCAAGAGGCATCCTCTCACCTCTGCAGGAGTCTACCATATACCATGCAGCTGTGGACAAGTCTACATAGGGACCACTAAACGCAACACTGCCCAGACATGAATCAAGAAACATGAAAGGCACTGCAGACTAATCCAACCAGAGAAGTCAGCCATAGCAGAGCACTTTATGAACCAACCTGGGTACAGCATATTATTGGAGAATACAGCAATGCTGGACCACTCCAACAACCACCATGTCAGACGACACAGAGAAGCCATTGAAATCCACACGTACAGGGACAATTTCAACAGAAAGGAGGAAAACCTGAAAATGAACAAAATCTGGCTACCAGTAAAACTCTAAAATCAGGAAAGTAAATAAAGAGGAACATTAAAAAACAAACAAAAAACAGGGGAATTCCGGATAGGAAACAATCAGGACCAGCTGATACCTTCCAACAAAGGATTCCCCCAGGCAGGAAGCAGCCAAGCTTTAAAACTGCAAGGCCATTCAATACTAATCAAGATGGCCAATTGCAGCATTCACACTTGCCTCCCATCATGGACATTATTCCACAGGTATATAACCCGACTTGCCTGCTCACCAACAGACCTCACAACCTCTGAGAATGCCTGCCATAGATGTGGACTAGGCATGGTTAGGTATCGTCGGAATCTTCATTATTCGGAATAAAGTTGTAAAATTTACCTTTTTGAAACTATTTCGAAGTTTTGAAGGAAACCGGAAGTGGCCTTCTGAAGCTTCTCTTGCCATTTTTATTCCGACTCATGAAGTGAGTCGGAAATTACTCAGCTCAGCGTTTGGAGGCAAGCAGCTTGCATGCTGGGATGCTTGCCTCCCAGCCAATGAGGGGAGAAGTTTAGGGGAGGGGAGGAGTTTCGGCACGGCAGCCATTGCGCTATATAAAGAGCAGCACATGGCTCAGAGGCTCATTGTGAGCCCGGGAAGGGAAGAGGAAAGAGAAAGGGGAGGTTGTGAAGGGAGGTTGGAAAAAGAGCAGTTGGAAGAGCAGGGCAAGCGGAGAAGGGCTGTTGCCTGCCTGCCTTTCAGCTGCTTGTGTGTTGTTGCTGTTGGGAGGGGGGAGCAGGGCAGCAGAGAACCAGGGCAGGGAGAAGGGCTATTGCCTGCCTGAGCTGCCTTGAACTGCAACCGCTTGTGTGTTTTTGCTGTTGGAGTTTGGGACGGGTGGGTAACATGTGGGTGGGTAATATTGGGGTGTGAGAGTGCAGTTTGTTTCCTCAGTTTGCCTTGCGTTGCCAAATAGTCAAAATATTATCCTGCCAAATGGTGTGAAATAAACTTTAAAAAGCCAAAAAGGCCTGTGTCCTTAGTCGCTTTGAGTTGCTACTGAGGAGACACTTGAAATCCCATATAATCAAATTATTTGGTATGCTGACAGAGGAGGATGTTTTCTACCACCGTGGCAAGTTTTGTCAGGATTGGTCTAAAAATGAGGGAGAGAGAATCCCCAGAAGTTTGCCCAGTGCCATTTTGCTGTGTTTTGCGTATTGCGTAATCGCGCCTGCCATTAACGAAGTGATTCGAAAATTTTGGAAATTTTGGAAAGTTCCAAACTTTTTTTTCGGAAAAATTCAGAATTCAATTCTGAATCGAACCACCAGCGCCCCCTACATCCGAAACGAGTTTTGAATCTTCTTTTTTTTTTGGATCAACCAAGCCTAATGTGGACGAAATGTCAGGAGAGAATGCTTCTCAATCAGAGCCAGCTAACACCGCCCAACAAAGGATTCCCCAGGCAGGAACCAGCCAGGCTTTGAAACTGCAAGGCCTTCCAATGCTAATCAAGGTGGCCACTTGCATCATATACACTTGCCTCAAGGAGACAAGTGTTTTTTTTCTCCCATCCTGGACATTATTCCACAGATACAAAACCCCCACTTGCTTAGTTTTCAACAGACCTCACAACCTGTGAGAATGCCTGACATAGATCTGGGCGAAACGTCAGGAGAGAATGCTTCTGGAACATGGCCAGACAGCCTGGAAAACTCACAGCAACCCAAGATGTTGATGGCTGAGAGCAAAACTAGAGCAGAAGTGGGAGAAAGGGAGGGGGGGAGGGAAAGAAGGAGACAAGGCCCTTATACTCTGCCTCCTTCCCGTACACTTCCTATGTTCTCCTTCTCACTTGACGCCGCCGATGATGATGATATTATCATTTATCCACCCATCCATCCATGAGGCACCCTGCAAAACAAAACACCGTCTTTAAGAAGAGAAGGGAGAAGAAAAGAGCTGGTTAAGTACATGACAGGGAACAGTGTTTTCAGTTTGCGTCGCAAGGACGGCATTGGTTGCGTTGCAAGGTGACAATGCAGATCGCAAACACACTTGACACACACCAAAAAAGAGAGAGAAAGGAGCAAAATCACAAAGCAGCCCCTCCTCTTCTTTCCAACCTGACAAGGAACAATTAGGAATTGGCAGATCACAGGGAAAGTGCTGAGAGACGCCATCCTTGCCTGCATGAGCTTCTTCTCAAAGGAAAGGTGGAGAAAAAAATGGGGGGAGTTTTAAGGGGCTGAACAGCCCTTTTTCGCTCAGCTTTGGGCCCTGAGTGCGAAACCCCATTTGCAAGGCGGACAGCCCCCCCAAAATCCCCCACCTGAAAGCCCATAGAGTCAATCAATCATCCCTGGTTTAAAAAAATTCCGAAAATTTCCAAAAACCTAGATTTTATGTATGTATTGAGTCAGAAGCTACCTGAGAATACAGTTAGAATGTATAGAAAAATCACAAAATTAAACTTGGCATGATACTAAATGTCCTTGGACCAGAATCTGGCCACTTGGGAGTACCTCTGGTGTTGCTATAAGAAGATCCTCCATTGTGCATATAGCAGGGCTCAGACCGAATTGTAGTCAGTGCTCTTCTCCACACGCACAGCACATGTCGTGGATTCCATTTTGTGGCCCCATTTCTTAAGGTTGGCTTTGGATCTCATGGTGCCAGAGCGCAGTCTGTTCAACGCTTTCAAAGTTGCCCCTTCTTCTGTTTGCCCAGGAGGGAGTTTCTCATCCGGTTTCAGCCACTGGTTGAGGTTCAGGGTTTTCACCTGCCACTTTTGAGCTCTCGCTTGCTGAGGTGTCCCTGCAAGTATATCTGTAGATCTTAGAAAGCTGTTTCTTGTTTTAAGGAGTTGGATTGCTGGCTGATATCTGAACAGAGGATGGGCCGGAGATGTCACTGCCTTGGTCCTTTCATTACGGGCTGGTACTTCCCGACGGATGTCAGGTGGTGCAATACTGGCTAAACAGTGTAATTTCTCCTGCAGTGTTGGGCGTAGACATCCTGTGATAATGCGGCATGTCTCATTAAGAGCCATATCCACTGTTTAACGTGGTGAGATGTATTCCACAGTGGGCATGCATATTCAGCAGCAGAGTAGCAAAGCGCAGGGGCAGATATCTTCATTGTGTCTGGTTGTGATCTCCAAGTTGTGCCAGTCAGCTTTCATATTATATTATTTCTAGCACCCACTTTTTGCTTGAAAGTCAAGCAGTGTTTCTGGTAAGTCAGAGCATGGTCCAGGGTAACTCCCAGGTATTTGGCTGTGCTGCAGTGCTCCAGTGGGATTCCTTCCCAGGTCATCCTCAGAGCTCAAGATGCTTGTCTGTTCTTAAGGTGAAAAACACATGCCTGTGTTTTAGGTGCATTAGGAATCAGCTGGTTTTCCCTGTCATACGCATGAAGAGCGCCTAAAGCAGGGGTGCTCATTAGGTAGATCGTGATCTACTGGTAGATCTCGAAGGGCGTCCTGGTAGATCTCGAAGGGCGTCCTGGTAGATCCCAGGCAGATCGCAGGCACAGTGTGTATGGCTCCCATGCCATTTGTGAGGAATGCTCAGGGGCTTATTATACTCACATTTAGTTGAATTCAGTCTTAAAATGTATTATATGGCGCTCACTGAAATAAATTTCCTAATATTTTGCTTTTATGGCCCTCTGAGTAGTGGGTAGGTAGATCTTTGGGACTTGGTTGTTTTATAAGTAGCTCGCATGCTGGAAAAGTGTGAGCACCCCTGGCCTAAAGCTTTGGAGAGTTTCTGTTCAACTATTACAAAGATCCCTGCTTGGGTGGTGATGGCATGCTCGTCAGCATAAACTCTCTGTCCCTTCTGACAGTGGCTGATTATTTGTGTAGATCAGGGGTGCTCACACTTTTTCATCATGCGAGCTACTATATGAACAATCAAGTTGAAAAGATCACCTGTTGTGCATGTGAGCGTGCACATGCATGCTCCTACTGCAGCCTTCCATCCGCACGGGGCTTCTTTCTTGCCTGCCCACGAACTCGCTGCCACGCGCACCCGGGAATGGATCCTCTTTGCCTGCGCGCGCGCTCTCTCTTAATGTCTTCGTTGCCTTCCTCCTTCCTGCTGCATGCTTTCGCAAAGCAGGAAGTCCCCATCCCGTCCTGCTTCTTGCGTGCACAGCAGGCCCCTCCCACGCATGCAGCAGGAGAGTATTTATAGGCGCACCCGTCAGCGCTCCGGCCAGATATGGCTTCGGCGGCAGCTTGGAAGGTGCAGGGCTGGGAAGAGGGGCCGCCTGGCTGCTGCCTGGGCCGGGAAACTCAACCAAGAGAGGGATCCACGTGAGGCTGGAGCCTCCCCACAGCAGCCTCCCCCCTCCCTCGAGGCTTCCTTACCTGGGCAGGAGAAGGCAGAGTGGAAGAGGTGCTTCCCCAAAGTGACAGATGCAGCGGGGCGCCCTTCCTTCATTTCGAGGGTGTCACTCAGAAAGGATGCCCAAGTGGACGGCTGGCAGGAAGGAGGACCCCTCCCACTGGTGGCAGTCCATGCCCACGGGAGAGAGAGGGGGGAGAGGGTGGCTCTTCCTAGCCGGCTCTGAAGAGCCACCCCCCCTCTCTCTCTCCTGTGGGCCCTCGCCGCCTTTCTCCTTCGAGGGCGAGGGAGGGCGAGGCGGAGAAAGGTGGCGAGGGCACAAGCAGCAGCAGCAAGTGGAGTCTCCATCCCCGCAGCCCCCTCCTCGGGTTCAGCCCCAGGAACACAGCGGAGCCCTCCCTCCTCGCCCCCAACCAAGAAAAGAAAGCAGCCCCACACAGCTCGCTCGTCCAGGTCTCGGCTTGGAATTGGAGTCCCGAGGGCAGCAGCAGGGTTTGCGGCGGGGCTTGCTTGGCTTTGCCCCACTTTGCCCGGCCTCCTTCGCCTCTTTCTCTCTCTCTCCCTCCCTCTCTCCTTCCAGTGCCCGCCTGCCTGCCTGCCTGCCAAAAGGATGCAAAAAAGTTCTCCGGATTTCTTTCTTCTCTCCTTGGCTCTCTCTCTCTCACACATACACACACACATTCCCTCCATCCCTCCCACAGCCTCGCATCCTATCCGTGCGCATGCCTTCGCCTTGCTCCCCCAGCAGCAACCAATGGGCGGTCATGTCACCACAAAGTGCGTGGCAAGATGAGCGCCAGGGCCTGCCCACTAAAGCCTCATTTTGGCAAAAGAAGCCCCCCGAAGGCGGCGGCGGGAGCGCATGTGCGCGCGCATGACAGGAGCGTGCCATCCGGCTGGTGAGCCCCAAAGATCACCTGGAAGAGGGCTGAAGATCACCTAGGTGCTCCCGATCACCATAATGAGCACCCCTGGTGTAGATGCTAAACATTGGTGAAGCAAGCATGCCTTTATCTACTACAGTATATATACTGGGTGTTGGAGAGGTCGCTTGCCTACTTTCCCCCTTCTCCTGTTCTGAAAAGGCCTACCTCACAATGGCTCCATGGCAATGCTTTGGCAACAGTGGACAGGTCTTCCTTCCTCCGTTTCCCTCATATAGCTTCTCACTCTTTTTTTATTTCTTCCCTTTCTTCTTCCCTTACTTTCCCCGATACACTTTCTAGCCTTCCTTCCTTCTTTAACTCTTCCTTCCCTTCTTTCTCCCTTTTCTTTCTCTTTCCATTTATTCATTCATTCATTCTTTCTCACTTGTTAATCGCCCTCCATTAAAATGCTCCAGGCGATTTACATGAAACAATACCATTAAAAAAATACACAATGCCAAATAGACTGCATTAGACATTAAAAGCTCTGCTAAAAAGCCAGGTCTTGAGTGCCTGAGCAAAGGGTCACAGGTCACGCATGGCCCTCAAGTGGGGAGGCAAGGAGTTCCACAAGACAGGGGCAGAGGTGGAGAAGGCCCTGCATCTTGTGCTCTCGAGACGTACTTCCCTGGGGCCTGGAACATACAGTAAGTTTAGTTGGAGAAGTCGTGGCGACCACTGGCAGCGAAGAGGAGAGAGGCGGTCTCTGAGCTATGCTGGCCCCTGACCATAAAGCGCCTTAAAGGTCCGAACCAACAACTTAAACAGGGCCCGGAATTCCGTTGGAAGCCAGTGCAAATGCAGCAGAGTTGGAGTTATGTGGCATCTCAAAGGTGTTTTTGCAAGTAGCCTGGCAGCCACATTCTGAATAATGCGGATCCTCCGAGTAGTCGACAGGAGAAGGCCAACATACAAGGCGTTACAATAATCCAGTCTAGATGTAATGGATGATTGTATCCAAGGCTTCCTCTGAAAGGTAAGGTGCCAGCTGTCTCGCCTGCCGGAGATGGAAAAAGGCCTGCTTACTAACATTAGCGATCTGGGCCTCCATAGTCAACTGTGAATCCAGGACGACACCTAAGCTCTTAACAATGGAAGATGGATGAAAGGGGGCACCATCGAAGTTGGGCAGGGAGGGTGCCACTCCAGGTGGGCGGCCAGGCCAGAAAATCTCAGTCTTAGTAGGATTCACCAATTTATCTCTTAGTACAGTGTTTCCCAACCAGTGTGCCTTGGCACACTAGTATGCCATGAGCGATCATCAGGTGTGCCGTGGGAAATTGGAACCTCCAATACCCTTTCTTCCCCCTCTTGCCAAACACTTTTTCTTCTCCACTCGGGCTCCCTTCTTCCCAGCCTCGCTCTGCTCGCTTTGCCCACGCTACTGTGCAGACTCGCCCCACATCTTCCTCCCTCCCCCCTCACCTCCTGAACACCCTCACGCTGCCCCCTCGGATCAAAACGGCAGCAGAAGCGGACAGAAAAAGTAAGTGTTCGGCAGGAGGGGGGAAGAAAGGGCGCGAAGGGGGAGGAAGAGGTCTCCGTCGAAAGCTGGCATGGGCAAACTTGGACCTTCCAGGTGTTTTGGACTCCAACTCCCACCATTCCTCACAGCCTCAGGTCCTTTTCCTCCCCCCCCCCCTCAGCCACTTAAGCAGGAAAGGGCCTCAGGCTGTTAGGAATGGTGGGAGTTGAAGTCCAAAGCACCCAGAGGGCTGAAGTTTTCCCATGCCTGTTTTAGGGACCTTAAAGTGGTGAGCCTCCTTCCAACATTGTGATTCTGGATAGAAAACAAACAACAACATAACATTGTTTGAGCCCACAGTGCTCTCTGGGTGTAGGTGAACTACAACTTCCAAACTCAAGGTCAATTCCCAAGCAAACCCTTTCAGTGCTTTCTGTTGGTAATGAGAGTTCAATATGACAAGTTTGGTTCAATTCCATTGTTGCAAGAGTTCAGGATGCTCTTTGATTGTGTGTTAATAACTATTAATCCCAGAAACGGTAACTCCCAAATATCAAGGTCTATTTTCCCCAAACTCCATCTGTGTTCACATTTGGGCATATTGAGTATTCATGCCAAGTTTGGTCCTGATCCAACATTGTTTGAGTCCACAGTGCTCTCTGGATATAGGTGAACTACAACTCCAAAACTCAAGGTCAATGCCCACCAAACTCTTATAGTATTTTCTCTTTGTTATGGAAGTTCTGTGTGGGAAGTTTGATTCCATTCCATCATTGGTGGAGTTCAGAATGCTCTTTGATTGCAGGTGAACTATAACTCCCAGCAACTACAACTCACAAATGACATTTTGTGTCATTTTGATTGGTGCGGTGTGCCCCAGGATTTTGTAAATGTAAAAAATGTGCCGCGGCTCAAAAATGGTTGAAAAACACTGTCTTAGTTGGATTATCTTATTTTAGTAGGATTCACCAATTTATCTCTTTCGTTCTTCTCCTTCTTTCCTTTCCCTCTAAATAAAAGGGAGGGATAAACATGCAAGAAACAAATAGATAACAAAGGGTGCAGATTCAGGACTATTCAAGGTGCAAACTGCCCAAAGCCACATAAGGCGGGATTATCCCTTTCCTCCATTTCCTATTGATGGAGCTTAGAATTACATTGGTCTTTTTTGCTGCTGCATCGTAGTCTTGGCTCATATGTTCCATGTAGATCCCCATGAGAGACTATATACTGTGATGTTTCCCATTATCCCTCATCCTAACCCCAGGCTGGCGGTGGCTGATGGAAAGCAGGGTCCAACTGTATCTGAAAGGCTCACATTTATTATCCTTCTATTCGCCTTGGGTCAGCACATCCAATTTTGACCCAGAGCATCCACAGCTGGTCTGGTTTTATTGTAATTTAATTGTATTTGCTGCTGGCCCTGCCCTTGGCGCAAGAAGATGTTTGGGCACTGCCTCGGAGGGAGAGCGTTTGCTTTGCTGGGAGGTGCTGCATGCGCATGCAGAAAAGGGGCAATGAATAATTGAGTAACCTGCAACCAGGGGATAAAAAAGAGCTGTATAAATGCATATGATTATTGCATAATTAGTGCCATAGGTTTTTTCACTCCCCCAACTCTCTTGTACAATCCACTTCCATACTGACACATGCCATACACACATATACATATGTATGTGTGTGTATATATGTGTGTGTATACACACACACATACTGTATAGATATATACATGCACACACCCCTATAGATACCATACATATGTGTGTATGTATATGTATTTATTTATGACATATGTCCCATAGGTTTTTTC
Organism: Anolis apletophallus; assembly: GCA_030556195.1. Taxonomy (NCBI): domain Eukaryota; kingdom Metazoa; phylum Chordata; class Lepidosauria; order Squamata; family Anolidae; genus Anolis; species Anolis apletophallus. The sequence continues at coordinate 63,870,820 of JARBWK010000011.1, forward strand.
ACTCCCCCAACTCTCTTGTACAATCCACTTCCATACTGACACATGCCATACACACATATACATATGTATATGTGTGTGTGTGTATATATACGTGTGTGTGTGTATACACACATACTGTATAGATATATACATGCACACACCCCTATATATACCATACATATGTGTGTACGTATATGTATTTATTTATGACATATGTCCCATAGGTTTTCTCAATCCCTACAATCCACATACTAACACATGCCATAAATATATATACACATAGTAAAAATGAAAATACATGTGTGTGTGTGGGGGGGGTGCAGTGGTGTCCACTTACATAGACAAGCTCCTGCCTCCACAAACAACTATAGCTCCCACCATTCAGGAGACACCAATGGCCCCCTCTCCAAAGACATTGCAGGTTATAGTCAGTGCCATGAACATGTCCAAGAGCCCTGCCAATGCCCTCCACAAACACCATGCTGCCCACCACGCAAGTGAAGGTTTTCATTCGGGAAAAATTTCATCCTAGATTTTATGTTTCCTCCACCACAGACATCCCAGTGTCTCTGACTGTCTCCATTGGTGTGGAATTTGCATGACCCCGCCCACTGCCTCTCCCTTCACCCTTTCCTATTCTTTTCTATTGCACACAGCAAACAGAGGAATTGATCAGCAACTGAACATACTGGAGAGGTTTGGGGAGAATTCACCATGATTTATAGGAGTTGTAGGTTCTGGGATGTACAGTTCACCTGCAATCAATGAGCACTCTGAACTCCACCAACAATGGATCTGGTACTAACTTGGCACAGAGCCCCCATGACCAACACAAAATACTGGAGGCCTTTGGAAGAATTTAGAGGAGTTGTAGTTCACTTACACCCAGAGCGCACTATGAACACAAATAAGGATGGATCTGGACCAAACTTGGCATGCATATCCAATGTGCCAAAATTTGAATAGTGGTGGGTTTTGAGAGGAATTGGTCTGGACATTTCGGAGCTGTAGGTAGTGGGATATATAGTTCACCTGCAATCAAAGAGCTCTCTGAATGGAATTGGATCAAATTTGGCACACAGAGCCCCCATGACCAGAAAGAAATACTGGAGGTCTTTGAGGGAAATTCACCTTAATTTGGGGGAGTTGTAGTTCACCTACATC
>JARBWK010000011.1:66894462-67197580 GCA_030556195.1 Anolis apletophallus
ACTGGAGGGGTTTGAGGGGACTGACCCACCATGGTGGGAGTTGTAATTCATCCTGCAGCTGGAGAGCACACTGAACCCCACGCATGATGTATCTAGAGCAACCTTGCCCAACATGACAAACTTTAAGAATTGATGGAGTTTCGGGGGGTTAATCTGGCATGATGCGAGTTGTAGTACACCCACAACCTTATGCATTTTGTAAAATAAAAAAAGACTTATTCTAATAACCCAGGCAATGCCGGGTGCCCAAGCTAGTAGTAGTAGTCTCTCGGCATTACTTCGCGAACGAAGATTCTTAGGAAGGACTCATCCCATGCTTTTTACAAGCGCGTTGATGATTAAAAAGGCCAATCTGAGATAGGCAAGTTTGGTTGCAGAAAGCACAGCAGAAAGTCTCCTTGGGTGTTGTCGTTTCCAAGTTGCGGTTCTTTCTGCGTTGTCGTTTCTCTTCGAGACCCATTCGGCGTAGTAATAATAATAATAAACAATCATTTCCCCCCTTTTACTCTCAGCTCCTTGTAAACTGGGCTCCAAAGCCTGCAAGGAAAGGCAGAGATAGAAGTCCCTTAATGGTCGTTTCGAGCAAAAGCCAACCACTTCATCCTCTTTCCTCATTCATGACCATTGCCATCTTAATGGAGCGGAACATAAGGGCCTTTCGTAAGGGCCTCTCTCCCCATTCTATACAACCGCAGAGCACTTACTGCTCTCCAAGAGAGCGAGTCACCTGGGCCTTGAAGGGCCCTCTGCTTTGTTCGTCGCATGGAGATGCTCACGCAAGGAATGCTTTCCTTGCCTCTCATCTCAAGCACCCTTCAACCGAACACTGAGGAAACTGTCCCTCGGTTGAGTGTTTTGCTCTCCGCCAGATACAGTTTACGCTGTCCATCTCTCCATCCCACTTTTTCCTCTGATGAACACAAGGCTATGTCTACACTGTGGAATGAATGCAGTTTAGTTTTTAGTCAGACATGACATTAGAGGGAGCGCTTTTGGTGGCTCCTCAGCACTGTGGGTTAAAGCTATTTATGGAAGTGGAAGCCCCAGCCACATACACACATACAATTAGGTATATATAAATAATAATAATATAGATAGATATAGATAGGTATATGGATAATTATTATTATCAACAAGGAGACTCAAAACGATTGAAATTGGGAGGAAGAGAACCCGGGATGTTTGAAAGACAACTGAGAAAGCCCAAGATGAGTTGGGGCTGCCCTTTCCATATGCTTTCCAACCCCATGGCTACTGCACACTGGAGGCACTTTTCAGGGCATGTTTATATAATCATAGAACCCAAAAGTTGGAAGGAACTCCTAAAGGCGATCCAGTCCAACACCTTCCGCCAGGCTGGAAGACACAGTCGAAACCTTTCCGACAGATAGTCATCCAGCCCTCATAGACATCAGCAGGCTCATGCTGAAAAAGGGCTATAGAATCCTAGAGTTTGGAAGAGACCTAAGGGCCATCTAGTCCAGCTCCATTCTGCCAGGCACCATCCAAACCCTCCTGACAGATGGCCATCCAGCCTCATAGACAGCAGCAGGTTCATGGAGATATAGGGCTATTGGATCAGAAAATCCTACAGTTATAAATGCCTCCGTGCCTTGCCCCTGTCAGGAAGGAAAAGCACAATCCAAACCCTCTAGACAGATGGCCATTCCGCCTATGTAAAATTATTTTAATATGTATTTTAACTTGTCTTGCTTTTAACGTTGCAAGCCTCTTTGAGACTCACGTAAGGGAGGAAAGTGGATACAAAGAATAATAATTATAATACTAATAGTACCAAAAGTCCTACAAACCTCACCCGGGGCTTCCTTTGTAAGCAGTATGGTAATAATCACTGCAGTCGGCGGAGTGGAGGCCCGGAAGCAGGGAACAAAAGAGCCAGTGTTTATCTACCTGCAAGAAGGAAAACAAATGGCCCAGAACCAGACAGGTTCCTTTTCAGAGGAACACCACATACATTGGTTGCTGGAAATGGCCCAGGTGAAAACCAGGAGGTTGCATCTACATGATAGAGTTAACACACTTTGATACCACTTGGACTGCGGGTGCCTGGACCGGTTGGAGGTCTGAGTGGCGATTGCAACTATGTGAAGGGTTTGCAGTCAAAATAGTATCAAGCTAAATTAATTCTATAATGAAGACACACTTTTGGTAGTGCGTGTTGAGTGTCCGCACTGCACGCGATGTGATTTATACACTCTCTGATGTGTCAGCTTACTGGGCTTCGAAGTGCGCTACAGCACAATTTTGCTTGGGCACCTTTGGTAGCACGCAGTGAGTACCCAAACTGCATGCAATGTGATTTATATAATTTCTAATGTGTCAGCTTAGTGGGCTTCAAAGTGCACTGCAGCGCAATTTTGCCTGGGCACCTTTGGTAGTGTGCATTGAGTGCCCGCACTTCATGTGATATGATTTATATACTCTCTGATGTGTCAGCTTAGTGAGCTTCAAAGTGTACTGCAGCGCAATTTTACCTGGGCACCTTTGGTAGTGCACGTTGAGTGTCCACACTGCATGCGATGTGATTTCTATACTTTCTGATGTGTCAGCTTACTGGGCTTCAAAGTGCGCTGCAGCGCAATTCCACTTGGGCAACTTCGGTAGTGCGTATTGAGAGTCCGCACTGCATGCAATGTGATTTATATACTCTCTGGCTTCAAAGTGCGCTGCAGCACAATTCCACCTGGGCACCTTTGGTAGTGCGTGTTGAGTGTCCGCACTGCACGCGATGTGATTTATATGCTCTCTGGTGTGTCATCTTACTGGGTTTCAAAGTGCGCTGCAGTGCAATTTCGCTGCCTTTTTGAAGACGCCTCACAGCTGCATTAAACGGCCCTCTTGAGCCCGATATCCAAGGTATTGAGTCCCCTTGTGATGTTTTTTAATTTTCCACCACTCCTCCCGAATGAAACGTTGAATCCTTGCCTTTGATCGTTTTCTTGTTGGCTTCCTGTTTCTCGTATTTATCGCGCAACTCCTCTCTTTCCCTCCAGCTCCCTTTTCACTTTGCCATTGTGTCAGAAACAAAGGCAAGGTTAAAAAAAATACCAGGCAGATGTCTCATTTCTAGGCTGAAAATAGCCTAAATGTGTTGGCATTAGAAGAAGACCGGAGGGGCTGATTTAGTCAATGGAGCCATGGATTCAAATTGAAGCTGAAAACATGTAAACATTAGTAAGAGGCGTCCAATAGTGCCTAGGAATCCCTGCTGCCTAGGAATCTCATTCTCTGGTGGTTGTATGGCCATCTGTCAGGAGGGTTCATATGGTGCCTTCCTGTCTGGAAGAAGGGTGGTCAGACTGGACGCCATTTTGGAGCCCCTATCTCATTCTATGATTCTAACTATAGTACTACTTCTCTATGGGCCAAGGAATGTCTATGGGGCTGGATGGCCTTTTGTCAGGAGCAATTGGCTTGTGTTGTGGGAAAATGAGGCTGAACCAAATGATGGGGTCTCATCATAGGATCCTATACAGCTATGCTATAACTGGGAATACTGTGGCACTAATTCAACTTTCAAAGGAAACCATAGGGAAGGATTTGCAGTGGATATTTATTATTTTCCTTTAGAAAGAAATTAAGTGACTGGAGAGAAAATCCCATCGCTCCAGCGGCAATTCCAGAATCTGCCGAAAAGGCCTGAGCTGGAAAGATATCTGGGTAATTGGCTAGAGGCTTAGCCGAAATGCAGGCTTTCTAAGCCTCGGCCCCAGAGATTGATGCAATTATCTCCGTCAACGTTGCCACAGACTGTAAAGATGGGAAGAGGAAGCAAAGGGAGAGAAACACCTCCAAAAGGAGTTCAGTGGCTCGTACTAGTTCAAACAACAGAGTCATAGAATCCCAGAGTCGGAAGAGTCCCCCCAAAGATAATCTAGCCCACCCTCATTGTGCCAGGCAGGAGGACACCACCCAATCCTTCCCAATGGCTCTTCAACCTCATAGACATCAGCAGGTTTGTGGAGAAATAAGGCTATAGAATCAAAAGACTCCTAGAGTTGGAAGCTAACCCCCCTCAAAGGTCATCCAGTCCAACCCCATCCTGTCGTTAAGGAAGACACAATCTAAGACAATGGATCCCAACCTTTTTTGACCAGGGACCACTATGACCAGGGACCACTCTCCAACATTTTTTACCAGAAGGGTTACAAAACAGTTTGTGGTCAACTTTAGATTTGGTTTGGTTATTTGGGGGTACTGATTCAGAAAATTGCATTGGATATACCACATTAGCTCTAGTTTCTGATACAGAACATATGCCATCCAGTAGTTGCCATCTGCTTGCCCACAAAAAACCATATTTGATAAGCCTCAGCACTATAAGAGGGTTTCGCTCTCGTTGCCACGTGGTTTTGAGGCAACGGTGTAGTAATGATAAGGCCACAGACCATATTTTCATATTTGCGGACCTCTGGTGGTCCACGGACCACAGGTTGTGAACCACTGATCTAAGCCCTCCTGACAGATGGCCATGTGTCCATTGGTCTCAATGCTGTTTATGTTAGGCAATAAGTGTCCCTCCAAGGTCTCTTGGAGATCTGTGGGGTGCATCTACACTATAACAACAACAACAACAATAATTACCCAAATAAAATAATAATAAAAATAGAATACAAATAATAAATTACCTAAATAAAGTAATAATAATATACAAATAATAAATTACCTAAATAAAATATGATAATAATATACAGATAATAAAGTACCTAAATAAAATATAATAATATAATACAGATAATACATTACCTAAACAAAATATAATAATATACAAATAATAAATTAACTTAATAATAATAAAATACAAATAATGAATTATTTAAATATAACAGCAGCAACAACCACAACAAACCTATCTCAGATTCCCTGAACAGAGACAAATTCTAGAATTCGTTGTTTTGACATCTGTTAGCAAAATCCTTAAAGTGCCTATGCCCAGCATTAGCTTTCTTTTGTGTTAATACATTTTTATAAAAAGTAAAGTAAGATATAAAACATTAAGACAGCAGCACACCAAAAAAAGAGACTGGGGACACCGTTGAATATTTCCGTATTTAATTAGAAACATATTCAAAACAGCAATGCTTCACGGTCATTGGCTGCTGCTTTGGGGAATTGGGTTATATTATAATAGCATGGGTCATATTATATGTTAGGGATGCTGCCGATATTCCTTTGGGGAGGGAAGGACCATCGGCAAACCAGATAGAGACTGGTAGGATCAGAGGGTGCATTTACATTGTAGAATGAATGCAGTTTGACACTGCTTTAACTGCCGCGACTCAATGCTGCGGAGTTTATCAAGATCTTGAGTATTCGGGTGGTGCTTCGCCACACTACAAACTCCACAATTCCATAGCATTAAGCCAGGGTTGTTAAAGCAGTGTCAAACTGCATTCATTCAACAGTGTAGATGCACCCAGCAAGTGCGACACTCCTGGGAAACGCTGCTTGTGCCACAGTGACTCCTAGTGGTGAAGGCGGGAATGCCCCCTATCCGCCTTAATAGTCCCCAACTCTTTAGGAGTCTTTCAATAATAGAAAAGGACAGCAGGCAAGCCAAATGCTTGACTGAGACGGTGCCTGTGGGATCGGGCTTGCCCTTGTTCCCCAGCTGTTTTTGTTCCAAGCAACAATTTGCACACATACACAAAAAAGGTGAGTGAGATGTCATAAGCATTACGGCGATCTTCCCCGCATCGCCAGCTTTTCATTCGGGCAAACCGAATTAGCCAAGAGAGCCCTGCCAAGCTTTCACTGCAGAGCAGAAAAACAGGCTCTGCTAATGGACCGGCTGCGGAGCTTTACAACAAGGAACAAAGGGAAAGCTGGGATATATATTGTTCCTGCTATGTCTCGCCCACCCAACGTGTTCATTCTGAAATCCTTGAAATTGGTTTAGAAACGTCCCACTAATAAACCTTCAGGGAAGCCCTTGGTTTCCAAGAACTGGACCATTTCCTCCATCTCGTTGGATGCATCGCTCTCTTCTGTCCGAAAAGGCAAGCGATTGACTCAAAACTCAACGACGGGCCAAGTCCTAACCACAAAGAAGAGATTGCAGTTAGATGCTAAGGACAAAGTAGGGAAAGTGGGGCGTGTGGCCCGCAAAGTATGACATGAGACATCTAACCGTTATAGATAGATAGAGTGATACCTTAAGAATTTAATTCATTCTGTGAGTGTGTTCTTAAGTCAGAACATCCTTATCTCAAAGCAAATTTTCCCATTAAAATACTATTAATCTGTTCCAACCCCCCAAAACCACCTCAGTTTTTAATGTGTTTTAAAATAAGAAAATGTACTTTATAAATAAACAAATAGTGTATAAAATGTTCAGAGAGAGAGACAGTGCTTGGTTCCATTCAGCCACCGTGGCAAGGAAGCACATCTGAGGCAACAAAATGTGTGTTGGCCAGTGTAACAGCAAGTCAAAACAGCGTCATTTTCTTCATGCTGTAATTCCAGCCTCTTTCCCTCTCTTGTGCTCTTTGTCTTGAAGTGAAACATACAGTACCAGGATTACCAAGCAAGGCATGCAGGCAAAGGCACACAGGCTGAGGCACGCAGGCAAAGATATGCAGACTGAGGGATGCAGGCAAAGGCATGGCAAAAGCATGCAGGCAAAGGGACGAAAACTGAGGCATGCAGGCAAAGACACTCAGGTTGAGGCATGCAGGCTGAGGCACGAAGGCAGAGGCACACAGGCGAGGCACGCAGGCGAGGCACGCAGGCAAAAGCACACAGGCTCAGGCATGCAGGCTCAGGCACGCAGGCAAAGACATGCAGGATGAGGCACTCAGCTACAAGGTATACGAGCTATTTCAGTCTGCTGGAAGCCCAGTACTGTTTAGGCTGACGCTCTGCTGCACCAGGTGGATTGCAACCTCTGGAGTGACATCTCTGGATTGGACTCCTCCCATAATGTTCAGGGGAAGCAATCATATGGAGCTGGTGTTTCTGCCTTGCAGGAAGAGCCAGAGCTGCTCCGACTAGGAATACAGTCCAGGTTTGGTTTCTCTCTGCCCTGCTTTTAGAACTGGTTTAGGGGGCGAATAAGCCTCTTTTGCACTGCTTGTAGGTCAAAACAGCGTTTGGATGTCAAAACATGGGACATTTTTATGTAGTGGTTCTACTGTATACTATATGGAAACATACATGTTTGACAGAAGGCCATTTGACATGGGGACCCCATAGATTTCAGTACATCATGGCATTCGGTGGAATCTTGGGGTTTTCCCCATTTGGGGAACTCTCTGGCTGCCCTCCCAAAACGGCAAATATGACATTGCTGGAAACAATTAAAGCAAAATTATAGTGTTGCATCCCAAAAGAAAAAAAAGGAATTCAGACCATTTTGCCTCCTTTTTCTTCCTCCTTCAGAGCTGCTTTGGATGAGTGTGAAAGACCTTGAAAAGGAGGAGGAGGAGGAGGAAAGGTTTGGCTGCCCCGAAGGAGGGAACGAGGCAAAATAATGCTACAAAGTGATGATGCCGAGGTGCGAAAATAAAACATTAATGGGAGAAAAGAACAGGCACATGTCCAATTTTCTATTAATAATAATTTTAAAAGAACTAATGAAGGAGGCGTGATGAAGAGCTGGCCATAAGGAGCTCAGCAGCTCAAAATAAATAAATAAAATAAAAATAAAATAAAATAAATAGACTATGCAGAGGTTGGGTGGCCATCTGTCTGGGGGTGCTTTGATTGTGTCTTCCTGCCTGGCAGAAAGGGGCTGGACTGGCTGGCCCTTGGGGGTCTCTTCCAACTCTATGATTGTATGATGCACAATGTGGTACAGTGATTAGGACAGGAATCGGTTGCCTTTTTTGTGGCCTTCAACCTAAATATTCAAGTTTTGTGAACCAAATAAGCCAGAAACGGGCTCTCTTACTCACTTCCTTTTGTAGCTGAGATGGGCAGGTACCTACCGAACCTTCACTGCTTCCACCTCACCACCTGGCGCAGGTGCAGCTCACTTTCGGCCGCCACTATGGGCTGCTCGTTCTGCAGGTGGTAGTTGATCAGGTGGCTGATGCTTTCGAACAAGGCGTCCTTTGTCCTCACCTGAAAGAAGATGAGGACAACACAGTGGCGCAACACTAGGGTTAGAGCTCCGGACCAGGATCCGGGTTCAAAGTCCTCGCATCCTACAAGGCTGGGGGTCAGAAGACTAAAGGAAAAGAAACCTTGAGGGTGGAGCTTTCCAACCATTTCATGTTGGCAACACACTTTGAGGGCAGGGTCGCAACACGGTCATACAGTTTGACCAGCGAACCGGACACACAAAAACATAGGACCCCTTGATACAAGGATACGATGAAAGGGGAATATACCAGCGTGCCGTACAAATCAACCCCTTTGCTGCATTTAAAAATGCATGCGTATTTGATATAGACTCATTCTTGCGCAACACACCGACACAACTTGTGTTGCAACACACTGTTTAGAAAACTCTGATCTCGGGTCTTGCAATCATCAGGAGGGAAAGAGTGCTTTAACTCTAAAGCAGGGAGAGACAAGGAAAAGTAATGTGTATATATTTAGTAACTAGTTACAAATTGAGCCAGTATGAAATGAACGTCAGGCTACAATTCTGGAGAACCGTATTTGAACTCCCGCTCGGCTCTAGAAACTTGCAAGTCACTCTCTCTCAACCTCAGAGGAAGACTAGAAGAAAAATATCTGGACATTCGCAACAACTTGAAGGCACACACTTATTTAGGAATCCTATATCCTCCAGTACAACCCTATGGTCAACCTTGACCATAAAATGGTACTGGAGGATCTACAAATTCCTAAATAATTTTAGGAATCTCTAGTACTCCAGAACACTTCCTAGGCCCCTTAACTCTTCATTCCTTCATGGCTGGGATCATCCATGTTGACCAGAGGCAAATGATTAACTCTGTGGTGGAAAACAACATGTTTCTATGACCAGAGACAATGACTCTTTTAAGTTAAGGAAGCAAACAAGGAAAACCAACCTCAGTTAAGAAGAAAAGCCAACATCTGCCTGGAACGGATTGAGTTGGCAAGTTTTATCTGGAAGATACCTGTCATTCATTTACAACTTTTTGGAACAACATCATAAGAAATATGCTATATAAGAGAAACTTCACTCTGCCAAAATTGTGGCAAACTGGAGGAGTCTGGTCCAACACCATCTTCTCCAAGTGACAGAGGAAGATGGTGTATTTGCAGAATGGCAGATTTACAGGGAACACAATCTGGCCTACATGCAGGTCTCTTTCCCGGGAGAAGGAAGAAGAGATGGTAATGTATGCATGATGAATGTAGAGTAAAATGTAACATCCCCATGTTTGTGTACCCAATGTAGTTATGTATTCTGTGTGTCTGTCTACCTTGTTTCTCTGTAATGCTTTAAAGAAGTATTTATGACACGTACCACTCCTTCGGGGTCCACCAGGAGCAAGTGCTTGGGCTGCCCACCATGCATCCCAGTCAGGACGTATTGTCCAGGGTTGGTGATGCTGTCCCGCACCAAGAAGTCTCCGTCAGCCAGCAGCAGCTTCTCGGCATCCTTCCGGCTCATCTTGCCATGGTACCAGGGCTCTTGCTTCAGCTGCTCCTCCGTTGGGGCGATGGGGGCCTTCCGGGTCGGAGGGCTGGGCCATTGGTCCTCCACTGGTGGGCCACTGCCCAAGCCACACGCCGACATGGATGCATGAAGCTTCAAAGCGTCTTCGAAAGGCCCTAAGAGAAACCCAAGGTCTTGGTGTTGGTTGGAGGAGTACAACAACGAGGAGCAAAATCTCCATATGTCCCACTTTCCGTCTCTCCACTTTTACTCATATATCCAGAGTTGATACCTTGCTTTCATCCCCTCTTTCTCTCTTTCCTTTTCTTCCCTATACCTTCACCCCTTTTCTTTCTCTTCCTTCTTTTCTTCCTTCCCTCCTTTTCCTTCTATTTCTTTCATTTCCTTTTCCCTTTCCTTCCTTCCCCTTTTCTTTTTCCTTTCCTTTCCTTCCTTCCCTTCCCTTCTTTTTCTTTTCCCCTTCTCGCCCTTTTCTTCCTTCCTTTCATCTTCCTTACCTTTCCCTTCTGCTTCCCTTTCTTTCCCTTCTTTTTCTCTTTCTTTGCTTTCTTTCCTTCTTTTCCTCCTTTTTCTTTCGTCACTTTTTCACCTCTTTTCTTCCTCTTTTCTTCCTGCCTTCCTTTTTCATTCTGCATCCCTTTCTTTCCCTTCTTTTTCTCCTCCCTTCCCTCTTTCCTTCCTCTCTTTCTTTCTTTCCTTCTTTCTTCTTTTCTTCCCTTCCTTCTTTCTCCCTCCCTTCCTTTCTTCCTTTCCTTTCTTCTTCTTTTACTCCCATACACAGGTCATCCTTATTTCCCAGTGACATCACAGAGGATCACTTCAACTAGCAACAGCCAGTCCAGTGGCCCCACAGAGTGCCACTTCACCTTTGCTCCTTTCCTCCAGGCGAAAGGGAGGAATTTCAGGGCAAGAAACGTCTATATGTGTGTGTATTTTTGCACAAAACCAGATTGTTTTCTGGCCTTGAACAACCATCTTGCCCAATCTTCCCCACAACATCACTCAAGAAATGGGTAACTTGAAAAGAGCTCTAATCCGTGCATCAACCTGATGATTTTGATTTATAGCAATTGGAAAGGACTGGCAGGGAAAGTTAATTGCATTGGTATGAAACAATCAAAATGAGAGAGAGAGAGAGTACGTGTCTGAGCATTCAGGGATTTTAGAGGGAAACGAATAATAATTTGACAAGTGACAATCTGAAAACACAGCATCGAGGTATGAAAGGCAAACAAACTGCAGCAAAACCTGCAGAATAGAAAAAATCTGCCTCTTAGAAACACAGGGAAAGGAGGGAAAGGAGGGAGGGAAGGGGGAGAGAGAGAAGAGAAAAACAAGCAAGGAAGGAGAGAATAAGGGAAGAGAAGAAAGGAATGAAGGAAAGAGAAGGAAGGGAAGAAAGGAAAGGAAGAGAAGTGATAGAGGGAACAAAGGAAGGAAAAAATGGAAGAAGAGGGGGAAGGAGGGAAAGAAGGAAAGAACAAAAGGATGGCAAGAAGGGAAGAGACAACGGGTAGAAAGGAAAGAAGTAAAGGATGAAAGGATGAAAAGAGGAAAAGTGAGAAAGGGAGGGAAGGAAAGGACAGAAGGAAGCGAAGGGAAAGATTGGAAGAGGAGAAGCAAGAGGGAAGAACAGGAACAAAGGTCAGAAGCGAAAAAATAGAAGGGAGTAAGAGACGAAAGTGAGAAAGTCAAGAAAAGAATGGAAAGAAGGACGAGAAGAAAAGAGAAGGGAAGCAATAGAGGGATGAAAGGGAGAATGAGAAAGAAGGAAGGAGGGAAGAATGAATCCAGGCAACTTAAAAATATGTAATTCCTCCCGAAATGAAATAACAGCAAACCCACCCTGGGGAAAATGTCCTCAGGTTCAGTGCCAACAGTGGCCCCTTGAGACCTGAATTCAACCATCTACAAAAGAAATCTGAGGAGCCACTGGAGTGCACCTGTGCCTCTCATGGATTTGGCAGCATGTCTCATGCATTTGCGGCAGCAGTGTCGGCGGTTATATAAATGCACACCCTGATCATCATTTTGGCAGTGGGAAGGTGATATTAATAAAATCATTATTCAGCCTGGCAAGGTGGGAGGGTGGCGCTCGGTGCAGATGAGACGGTGGTGAAATTAGAAACAGGAGGCCTCCTCATCCACCCAGCTTGGCTCTTACTCATATCAAAGAGGTCTTTGGGGGGGCTCTCGGCAAGTGGCCGGGCCCCCCCAGGATCCGCCTCCCAGTTGTCCAAGTTCTGGGTGTTGACATACATGTGGTCTTCATAGTCTTGGGAGCCCAGGGGCTTCCCATCTGCTTCAACGTAGCCATCGGAGCTCAACCCTGGAAAATCGGAACAAGAACATGTTTTATTGGGTTTTAAAAGCAGGGCCACGGCAGTCTTATGGTTGCCTCCAAAAGCAACAATACGCTTTCCAAGCATTTCAGGTTGGTGTTATTGGAAAATTGACCTCCTTCCTCTAGTAACAACAACAACAACAAAACATTTATAACATGTTTTTAGGAGACCTTGGCTGGGTTTTAGCCTCAGCCCAGCCCCAAATATTCCTGGGAGGATTAATCATTTACCAAGTCCCTACAAAGAAGACAGTGGCCCCACACAGAGGGTGTGTGTGTGTGTGTGTGTGTGTGTGTGTATATATATATATATATATATATATATATATATATATATATAAACATAATGATTGGTGCTCTTTAGTTTTTTACCCAGTCCAACGACAACTCCCATTGCATTCGATGACAACTGGGAATGATGGAAATCGGAACACAAAACCCATTGTGACTCTGAGGTTCGGGGAAAAGGTTAAAGAGCATCACAAAGCCCAACATGATTTCTGCAATCTATGTGTCTGAACTAGTCTCTTAACTAAACGGAACAAATGGCTGCCTTCCCAACGTTACCGTATCACAACTCTCATCAGCTCTAGACAAGGCAAAGAATATGGGAATTGTAGTCCAGCATCTGAAAGGCAACATGAAATGGCATGTTGGGCTTCGTTGGGCCTGCAGGCCTTGAATTTGATAGAGGTTCCTAGGGAAAATATTTTCCTAGGCATTTATAGGTCATCTAAGTTAAACGTCTGGGAAAAGATTGTCATCAAATAGTGCTGTTTCCTAGAAATGGGATTTGTATTCAGTTTTCCCAACTTTTAGTGGTCTTGGGACATGAAGTCCCCTCCCCACCCCCAAGAAAGTGTTGAGCCTATGGGAAAGAAGTCAATATCATAGCCTTGACAGGATGTCCTCAAAGCATCCAATCCCATCTGAACTTGGCTGCCAAGTAGGTCAGTACTTGGATGGGAGTCCACCAAGTGCAATAAGGTATATTTCAAACCTCACAAGGACCCCTTATCCTTCCCAAAGAGTAAGCACCCTATGAAATTGATGGAATCGCTGCAACTTGATGGCACACATGTAGGGTATGTGGCGCTTTATGGCTAAGCGAATGCATTGTGTTGATATATAGTACCCAGACCTTGCCAAGAGTGGAAAACCGATCCTGAAGCTTACCGTGAGAGTCGGCATCCCAATTCAGGTTTGCATGGCTGCTCAGATCTCTCCTGGCGGGCGAGCCGACCTTGGAAGAAGAAAGTTTAAACATCGGACCCCAGGGCACATCTACATTATTGACTGAATGCCATTCGATGCCACCCTTTGGCAAGTTCCCCGGGTTCGATGGCATTGAGTGGTGGCAAACACAAGTGGAGATGGGGAAAACAGGGAAGAGCGGGAGTCACCTGGTTGAAATGGCTGGAGTAGGAGAAGGGCACGTTGCCCAGCGAGGCACTGTGCTGGAGACGGGAGTCCACCAAGCCTCCCAAAGGCGGCTCTTTGCCTGGGATGCTGTTATAGTAGTCGTGCTCCGAGGCCTCCTCCTCTTCGCCCCATCCAGCCTCGTCCATTCCCATTGGCCTGGCCAGAAAGACCGAGGAGAAGAGTTATATTCCACAGTCTCTTCCTTGAATTGCTTTGCCCAGAATTAGACAAAGGGCTATTTATTCCCATTGAGGTCTGACCAGAAGAGAGAGTCCTTGTTCTGGACACTATAATCTTATAGTGAATCGCACTGGCTTTTTAAGCTGCTGCAACATATTGTTGCCTCCTGTTCCGCTTCTGGTCCACTGAAGATCCCAATTCTATATCTGTGCATTTCACTTTCCAAAGCAGAATACACACTGTATCCCTATTGAAACAGTCTATAACACTATGTAATGGGATTTTTCTTCCTGGATTATTATTATGTATCTATTACCATCTTTATTATTTATACGTTTTGTGTGTGTGTGTGTGTATGTGTGTATCTTTGGTACCTAGTGTTGCCCAGGTTTTTTTAAAAAAATATATCAAATTTCGAATTGTACTAAATGTCTAAAGGTTGCAGGTGAACTACAACTCATATCATGACAGGTTCACACCGAGAAAATCCATCAGTACTTAAAGTTTGCTATGTTGAGCAAGTTTGCTCCAAATACATCATCAGTGGGGTTCAGTGTGCTCTCTGTCTGCAGGGTAAATTACAACTCCCGCTATGGTGAGTCAGTCCCCTCAAACCCCTCCAGTAGGTTGAGTTTGTCATGGGGGTTCTGTGTGCCAAGTTTGCTCCAGGTACATCATTGGTGGAGTTCAGAGTGTGCATTGATTGCAGGTGAATTATAATTCCCAGTACCTACCTGACACGGTAAGTCTGGGTACCCAGGATGGCGGTCCCTCTGGATTAAGGATGGTGCTGTTGAACGCCAGATCTGTCAACGGTAAAACAGCTATCATCCAGGACCTAATTCTGGATGAACGGGCAGATCTGGCGTGCATAACGGAGACCTGGCTGGATGAGGCTGGAGGTGTAAATCTGACCCAGCTTTGTCCACCAGGTTTCTCCGTGCAGCACCAGCCGAGATCCGGAGGGTGGGGAGGCGGGGTTGCGGTGGTCTATAAGGATTCCATCTCCCTGACCAGATGCCCCATTCCTCAGTCAACCAATTTCGAATGTGTCCACCTGAGGGTAGGTGACCGGGACAGAATAGGGATTCTGTTAGTGTACCGTCCACCCCGCTGCACTACAGTCTCCCTACCTGAGCGATCGGGGGTGGTCTCGAGCCTGGTGTTGGAGTCCCATGGGGCTGTCCCAACAGGTATCTGGCCCTACCCACTTTGCTGGCCACACCTTAGACTTGGTTTTCTGTCAGGGGTGGGAGAACGATGGCGGTGTGGAGGAGCTGACCATCGCTCCATTGCCATGGACCGACCATCATCTGATCAGGTGGACACATTCGAAATTGGTTGACTGAGGAATGGGGCATCTGGTCAGGGTGTGGAGGACCCATTAAGATGGTCCGCCCTAGGAGGCTTATGGATCCTGTCGGATTCCTGACGGCTCTTGGGGAATTTCCCGCCACCTCGGTAGGGGATTATGTCGATGCTCTGGTCACTCTCTGGAATGGGGAGATGACTAGGGCAATAGACACGATTGCTCCGGAACGGCCCCTCTCAAGTAGCTGAGCTAAACCAGCTCCTTGGTTTAACGAGGAGTTGGCAGCAATGAAGCGAAGGAAGAGGGACCTAGAGAGCATGTGGCGTTCGGATCCGAGCGGGCCAAATCAAACACACCTTGATGCCTATCTAAGGGCATATGGCGCGGCAATAAAGGCTGCAAAGAAATCTTTTCTGGCAGCCAATATTGCGTCTGCAAAGAACCGTCCAGCGGAGCTGTTTCGAGTTGTCAGAGGCCTTTTGCATCCCGCCGTCCAGGATGGGAGCTCTGACAACTCGGCAGCCTGCTTGCTCAGTTTTTTGCGGATAAAGTCACTTTGATCCGTTCTGGCCTGGACACCATGTTAACGGCAGTCTCTGAGGATGTAGCTGGAGCACCTGCTTGTCCGATTTTGATGGATCAATTTCAATTGGTGAAACCCGAGGATGTGGACAAAATACTTGGAGGAATGAGAGCGACCACATGCATCCTAGACCCCTGCCCATCCTGGCTTCTAAAGGAGGCCAGAGGGGGATTGGCCGAGTGGGTGAAGGTGGTGGTCAATGCCTCCCTCCGGGAAGGCAACATTCCAGCGAGCTTAAAACAAGCTGTTATAAAACCGCTGTTGAAGAAACCATCACTGGACCCCACTCAATTCGTCAACTATCTTCCCTTCTTGGGCAAAGTCCTGGAACGTGTGGTGGCCTCACAACTCCAGGTATTCTTGGAAGACACGGATTATCTGGATCTGGCGCAGTCTGGTTTTAGACCGGGGCATGGTACCGAGACAGCCTTGGTCGCCTTAGTGGATGATCTACGCCGGGAGCTTGACAGGGGGAGTGTGTCCCTGTTGGTTCTGCTGGACCTCTCAGCAGCCTTCGATACCGTTGACCAGGGTATCCTTCTGGGACGCCTCGCAGAGATGGGGCTTGGAGGTACTGTTTTGCAGTGGCTCCGGTCCTTTCTGGAGGGCCAATCTCAGAAGGTGTTATTGGGAGACACCTGTTCAACCCCACAACCATTGTCTTGTGGGGTTCCTCAGGGTTCAATACTATCTCCCATGTTGTTTAACATCTACATGAAGCCGCTGGGGGAGGTCATCCGGAGTTTTGGAGTGCGGTGTCATCTGTACGCAGATGATGTCCAACTCTGTCACTCCTTCCCATTTGCTACTAAGGAGGCTGTTGAGGTCCTGAACCGGTGCTTGGCTGCTGTGTCAGACTGGATGAGGGAGAACAAATTGAAATTGAATCCAGACAAGACAGCGGCACTCCTGGTCAGTCGAAAGGCCAAACAGGGCATAGGGTTACAGCCTGTGTTGGACGGGGTTACACTCCCTCTGAAGACGCAGGTTCGCAGTTTGGGTGTGATCCTGGACTCATCGCTGAGCCTGGAACCCCAGGTTTCGGCGGTGACCAGGGGAGCATTTGCACAGTTAAAACTTGTGCGCCAGCTGTGCCCGTACCTTGGGAAGCCTGACTTGGCCACGGTGGTCCATGCTCTGGTTACATCCCGTATAGATTACTGCAACGCTCTCTACGTGGGGTTGCCTTTGAAGACTGTTCGGAAGCTGCAACTAGTCCAACGGACAGCAGCCAGGTTGATAACAGGAGCGGCATTCAGAGAGCGTACAACTGCCCTGTTGTGCCAGCTCCACTGGGTGCCAGTTTGCTACCGGGCAAAATTCAAAGTGCTGGCTTTAGCCTTTAAAGCCCTAAACGGTTCGGGTCCTACTTACCTGTCCGAACGCATCTCTCCCTATGAACCATCGAGATGTTTAAGATCATCTGGAGAGGCCCTGCTCTCGGTCCCGCCTTCTTCGCAGGCGCGACTGACGGGGACGAGAGACAGGGCCTTTTCAGTGGTGGCTCCTCGGCTTTGGAACGCCCTCCCTAGAGACATCAGATCGGCCCCCTCCCTCCTGACATTTCACAAGAAAGTCAAGACCTGGCTATTTGAGCAGGCATTTGCTGATGAAATATAAGGCTTAATGAGATATATGGAATGACGACGATGCGATGGAAACTGATTTCAACATGACGCTGAGACTGCAATTGTATGTTTTTAATTGTTAATGTGTTATTATATGGGTTTTTGGGGGGGGGGTTGCCTTGTTGCTTGTGTTGTATTGAGGGCAGAGACTGCCTGTGTAAACCGTCCCGAGTCGCCTTTGGGCTGAGAGGGGCGGTATAGAAACGTGACAAATAAAAAATAAATAAATATTATCAATATATTATTATATATAGTATTTTATATTCTTATTATTTATATAGTATTTATATATGAAATATGTTTTGTTCCTGAGTTATAGATGTCATTTCCTAATTGGCTCTATCATGAAAACATGGGAAAAGTTAACTAAACTGCCAAAACTTTGTTTTTTGCAGGACGTCCTGCCATAGCACATTTTGCTCTGGTTTGTCAATGAATATCTCATTGAGATATTCTTGACTCATGTTCAGATTGTGGTCGACCAGATCCTGTTTTCAAACCAGGCGTCCCTCATCCTGTCATCTTACTTTTCTCCCTATTGACATTCATTTTATTATGATTGGGATTTCTTTTTTAAACGCAAATAATTCTTCCAGGAGGTAAATGCCAAAATAACAAGAACAACAAGAACAACAACGGGAAATGCACCCAATTTTTTGCAGGAAGGAAAGAAGAGATACTTGACATTCCTTGGTGAGGACCTACCTCTCTTGTGGGGTGATGGTTTTGGGAGGGCTGTGAAGGTACTGCTTGAAGCGGAGCTCAAAAGCCTGCCCGACAGTGCTGATGACACTCTGAGCCAATCCGTTGCAGCACTCCAAGATGTGGCATGCTAAAGCAGGAGGAAAGCAAAGCGAGTTGTGGAGAAGGACCGGAGAACCGGAGAAGTGGAAGAGAATCCTACAAAAGGCCATCCAGTCCAACCCCTCTTTCACCAGGCAGGAAGTCACTATCTGATCCCTCCTGACAGATGGTCATCCAGCCTTTGCTTCGAAATCTCCTGTGAAGGAGACTCTACCAGGCATCGTGTTCCACCGCCAAACAGCTATTCCCATTGGGATGTTGATCCTAATGATTAGGTAGAACCCCTTCTACAATTTGAAGCCATAGCACCATTGTGGTGTTGAAGTCTTTCATGGCCTGAATCACTGGGTTGTTGTGAGTGTTCCGGGCTGTCTGGCCATGTTCCAGGAGCATTCTCTTGGAAACTAGGCAAGTGGCATTTTTATATATACCTGTGGAATAAAGGCAGGAAGCAGCTAGGCTTTGAAGCTGCAAGGCCATTAAATGCTAATGAAGGTGGCCAATTACAACATTCACACTTGCCTCAAACAGACAAGAATTCTTTCTCCCACCATGGACATTATTCCACAGATATATAAACCTCACTTGCCTAGTTTCCAACAGACCCCACAACCTCTGAGGATGCTTGACATAGATGTGGGTGAAATGTCAGGAGCCAGACAGCCCGGAAAACTCACAGCAACCCAGTGATTCCAGCCATGAAAACCTTCGACAACACAAAAGCAGAAGAGTGTGGCACTACGGCTTCCCACAATTGCAACACTCAACTCCCATGGATGCTGCCAGGAATCACATTGGAATCATATTTTAGCTGTTGACTTGCATTCGATCATGCCTAGATGCATTTCATACGGACTATGACTTCCCTCAATCTCAGCACTAGACTCCTAGGGATGCAGCCTAGAACTGCATCCACGAATAGTGGGAATGCTGGGTATTGCCATTCAAGCTGATTCCAAAGGTGTTTGCTCTTACCTCGCTGGTTAATGGGATCCTTGGCGACATAGGCCACATAGTCGGTTGTGTCCTGGAGCGAAAGAAAGAACACACAGTGAGTTTTAAAGGCCATTTTAAGTGTGCTTATTATAGTATTTCAATCTGTTTTTACCACACGGTTAAAGTTTTTTAAAACTTTTGCATTGCTCTTTTTAAACTTGACTAAGTGTGGGATTGTTAGCTGCTTAGAGTCTGCACAGGGAGAAAGTTGGGGTAAAAATAATAATAATAATAATATACAATCAAGATAGCGGTGGAATAATAATAATATACAGTCAAGAAAGCTGTAGAGCAGGGCTGCCCAGGAAGTCGATCACGATCGACCAGTCGATCCCGGGACCGAAGGAGGTCGATCCCAGGATGGGGCGCTTCTCAGAGGGGGGCAAAGCCAGGCCGTGCCAAGCCCCGCCCCCTCCCCGGCTTCGGCACTCACAGCAGCTTCTCCAGGCTCGAGGATGGCAATGCCAAGTCAGTGGTGGCATAGCTAGCACAAGGCTGGCTTGGCATTGCCATCCTCAAGCCTGGAGAAGCTGCTGGGAGCTCCAAAGCCAGAGGAGAGGGGGCGGGGCTTGTGCTGACATACCCCCTGGCTTCCACTCTACCAGCAGCTTTTCCAGGCTTGAGGATGGCAATGCCATGCCAGTGGTGGCATAGCTAGCACAAGGCTGGCTTGGCACTGCCATCCTCAAGCCTGGAGAAGCTGCTGGTAGAGCTGAAGCCAGAGGGGGCGGAGCCAGGCCGCGCTAAGCCCTGCCCCCGCCCCTCTCCAGCCTTGAGGAGGTAGGTAGATCTTTCTGACTTGGTTTTATTATAAGTAGCTCACATGCTGAAAAAGTGTGGGCACCCCTGCTGTAGAGTATTTAAAATAATAAAAATAAAATAATATACAATCAAGAAAGCTGTGGATTATTAATAATAATAGTAATAATATACAGTCAAGAAAGCTGTGGAGTATTAATAGTAGTTGTAGTAGTAATAGTAACAATAACAATATACAATTAAGAAAGCAGCAAATTATATAGATAAGACTAGTTGTGAAAAGCCCCAAGGTGCATCTCCACTGTGGAATTAATGCATCTTGACCCCCCACCCCCACTTTAACTTCCATGGTTCAATACTACAGAAGCCTTTTGCAAGGTTTCATCCTTCATTGCCTAAGAGCAAACTATAAATCCCAATATCCCCTAAGGAGCAGTTCAAAAGGGCGTCAAATTCCGTTAGCAGCTCAGGTATAGATGCGCCGCCAGAGAATGCGAAATGAGAAATCCTAAGTCCCAACAACCCTCATTGGGAAGTGTAATCTTCAAAACTAACTTTGATTTTCTTTCATTGAGATTCTGGGGAAATTCAAAGCTGGCAACCAGGAGGTAAAGGGCGTGAAGAACGGGATCCAAAAAGACTGGGAAAGAAAGGAATGGCGAAATGGACATAATGTGTATGAACGAAGGGGTTTGGAAGGGGTCCGGAAGGAGGGTGCATCTATGATGCAGAATCTATGCCACTTCTCCAAATGATAAATCCCGGGATCCGATTGCCTTGAGCCGCGACAATTAAAACAGTATCAGACTGCATTCATTCTACAGTGTAGATGCACCCTAGATGTCCTGAATCTTCTATGAGAATTTATTTATTTATTTATTTGCAGTGTTTATATCTCACCCTTCTCTCCCCGAAGGGGACTCAGAGAACACATATACAGCATACATTCAATGCTGTTGTGAATAGGTACCAGTTTAAGTGGTACCTATTTATGTACTTACACAGCTGTTTTCAAAAATGCTAGGTAGGCAGAAACTGGGCTAAAGACCCGGGCTTTGAACTGTCCACCCTTCGGCTGGCAGGATTTACTGCAGCCAGCTGTTAACTTGCTGTGCTAAAGCCCGGCCCTGTGAGGAGTGTGCAGTTACCCTCCATTTCCTTGGTTTCATAATCGAAGCAGCCTGAGGCTAGATTGCATGACATTTGGAGTCCCTTCCCACACTAGGATTTGTCTTTTTCTGTTTTCCCCATCATTTCGCCACTGTGAATATGGGGGGGCTTACCGTATCGCCCCCCGAAGCGAAGGAGATGGATTGCATATGATGGTTCGCGATGATCTAGGATGGAAACAGACAAGGAGAGATGGCAGGATGGAGGGGGGGCTTATGAAGGAGGAGGAGGAAGGTTCTTGCCACCATCACTCAGCCGTTGGATTGATCGGATAGTATTGATCCGGGTTGTAACCATTAGCCGGCGCATCTGCTCCAGGCTCGGAGGCCTGGGGCCAAAGAGATGCACAAAAATACATCCCCGTATTCATTGCTTTACAAATGATCTTTTGCATGCTTTTAATGGTATGGTTTTTAAATACGTGGGATGCTTAGGGTCTCCGTCCTGAGAAAAAAATGGGGTACAAATAAATATTACTATTGTTATTGTTATCATTATCA
Source organism: Anolis apletophallus (assembly GCA_030556195.1). Classification (NCBI taxonomy): domain Eukaryota; kingdom Metazoa; phylum Chordata; class Lepidosauria; order Squamata; family Anolidae; genus Anolis; species Anolis apletophallus. Next base: position 66,915,741 of record JARBWK010000011.1, read on the forward strand.
CCAGCAGCGTATAAACACAGCATTTGTGTGTCTCCCTCTCTCCTTTGCTTCTCGCTCTCTCTTTTCTTTCTTGTTCTTTTCTTCTTCTGCACCTTCCCCACTTTTCTTTTTTCCCTTTCTCTTCCCTTCTTTCTCTTTCATTGCTTTCCTCCCCTCCCCTCATTTTCTTTCCCTTCCCTCTCCCTTCCTTCCTTTCCTTTCTTTTTCTTCCCTCTCCCTCCCTTTCTTTCCATCCCTTTCTTTCCCTCCCTCCCTCCCTTTCCCTTCTTTTTCTCTCGCTTTCCTTCCTCCCTCCTTTTTCTTTCTTCTCCTCTTCCCTCTTTGTTTCTTCCCTCTTTCTTTCTTTCATTCATTCATTCATTCATCCATTCATTCCTTTCTCCTTGCCCCTCACACACACAGCACCTAGGAGCAGCCAATCAGCTTCCTTCCTTTCCCCAGTGACTTCCCTTCACCTAGCAGTAGTCAATCCTTAACCTAGCCACAACCAATCTGCTGTGTTCCTTTGCTTTCCCTTTGTGCTGTGACTGAACAGGGTGTTTTTTTTTAAAAAAACAAACTTCCAAACACCTCAATTATTTTAAGTTGGGTAATAAAGGGTATGTGTGCCAAGGTTGGTCCAGATCCCTCAAACCACAGAGCAGTGTGTATGGTTCAAACCAGCATGCATACATACTTTGACTTCAAAGGTATGTGTAACAAATTTGGTCCAGATCTATCATGACTTTGTGGCACAAACCATACATATTTTGACCTTTAAATATGTACTAGCTGAGGTATTCAGCATTGCCTATGTTTGGTAATGGTATTGATTAGTACAAATTATGGTTAGTTTTATGATTACCTTTTCAGGTAAAAGCTGGCTCTTTCCTGCAACCCTTCAATGACCTTTTGGGGTAACAAGTGACTCTTTCCTGTGACCCTCAAATGCACTCTTGTAGTAAAAGCTGGCTCTTTCTTGCAACCCTTCAAAACCCTTCACTTTTGGGGTAACAAGTGACTCCTGTGACCCTCTAATGCAGTGTTTCTCAACCAGTGTGCCGTGGCACACTAGTGTGCCATGAGCGATCATCAGGTGTGCCGTGGGAAATTGGAACCTCCAATACCATTTCTTCCCCCTCCTGCCAAACACTTTTTCTTCTCTACTCGGGCTCCCTTTTTCCCAGCCACGCTCTGCTCGCTTTGCCTCGCTTTGCTCTGGGGCGAGTCTGCGCAGTAGCGCCTGCATGGGTCACGTCTTCCTCCCTCCCCCGTCCCCCCCTGAACACGCTCACGCTGCCCCCTCGGATCAAAATGACGGCAGAAGCGGCAGTGTAGAAGAAAAAGTAAGTGTTCGGCAGGAGGGGGAAGAAAGGGCGCGAAGGGGGAAGAAGAGGTCTCTGTTGAAAGCTGGCATGGGCAAACTTGGACCTTCCAGGTGTTTTGGACTCCAACTCCCACCATTCCTAGCAGCCTCAGGCCCTTTTCCTCCCCCCCCTAGCCACTTAAGCAGGAAAGGGCATCAGGCTGTTAGGAATGGTGGGAGTTGAAGTCCAAAGCACCCAGAGGGCCAAAGTTTTCCCATGCCTGTTTTAGGGACCTTAAAGTGGTGAGCCTCCTTCCAACATTGTGATTCTGGATAGAAAACAAACAACAACATAACATAACATTGTTTGAGTCCACAGTGCTCTCTGGGTGTAGGTGAACTACAACTTCCAAACTCAAGGTCAATTCCCAAGCAAACCCTTTCAGTACTTTCTGTTGGTAATGAGAGTTCAATATGCCAAGTTTGGTTCAATTCCGTTGTTGCAAGAGTTCAGGATGCTCCTTGATTGTAGGTTAACTATAAATCCCAGAAACTGTAACTCCTAAATGTCAAGGTCTATTTTTCCCAAACTCCATCTGTGTTCGCATTTGGGCATATTGAGTATTCATACCAAGTTTGGTCCTGATCCAACATTGTTTGAGTCCACAGTTCTCTCTGGATGTAGGTGAATGGCAACTCCAAAACTCAAGGTCAATGCCCACCAAACTCTTACAGCATTTTCTCTTGGTTATGGGAGTTCTGTGTGGGAAGTTTGTGTCTTTCTGCCATTCCTGCCAGGATATCTATGTTGTGTTCATCGAAACAGGCCCAGGTTTCACACTGAGTGTATAAATACATTTAAAAACAGATTAACTATATGTATTACTGTGTTAGAGTGTCATTTTGTGTCATTTTGGTTGGTGGTGTGCCCCAGGATTTTGTAAATGTAAAAAATGTGCCGCGGCTCAAAAAAGGTTGAAAAACACTGCTCTAATGCACTCTTATAGTAAAAGCTGGCTCTTTCCTTCAACCCTTTAGTGACCTCTTGGGATAACAGCTGGCTCTGTCTTGCAACCCTTTGGTGCAGTGGTTCTCAACCTCGGGTCCCCAGATGTTTTTGGCCTTCAACTCCCAGAAATCATAACAGCTGGTAAACTGGCAGGGATTTCTGGGAGTTATAGGCCAAAAACATCTGCGGACCCCAGCTTGAGAACCACTGCTTTAGTGAACTCTTGTAGTAATCACTGGCTCTTTCCTGCTACCCTGCAATGAACTCTTGAAGTAATAGCTGGCTCTTTCCCATGATCCTTTAATGAACTCTTGTAGTAACATCTGGTTTCTTTCCTGCTACACTTTATTGAAATCTTGTAGTAACAGCTGGCTCTTTCCTGCTACCCTTTAATGAACTCTTGTAGTAACAGCTGCCTCTTTTCCACAACCCTTTAATGAATTTATAGTAACAGCTGGCTCTTTCCTGTAACCTTTCAGTGACTTTTTGTGGTAACAGCTGGCTCCTTTGGTCCAGTTCCATCAAGCCATCATCCCAAAACAAACAAACCGTCATCCCAAAACAAACAAGCATACATACATACATACACATTTTTACTTTTATATGGCAATGATGATGTTCACTATTGAAACAAATATTCTATTTTAACCACGAACACAGAGATTCTGGGTGTTGCAATCCAAGATAATCGATTTCTTCCAAGAACACAGCCAGGCAGGACTTACTTGCCGGGTTGTCGGGATCATGAGGTTCAGCCCATCGATGGAGATGTTGATGACAATACTGAGGCCGGCAAAGTGGAGGTTGCTCTTGCCAAGAATGGAGAAGAGAGCTTTGTTAGGAACCTGGGAGGAAAGAAGAAGCAGCAACCGGGGGAAGGAGAGCACCAAAATAAAGGAAGTCAGCCTTGCAGAAGTGTACCAAAACCATTCTGAAATAAATAACTCATCAGTGCAACATTAAATTTTACTTCAATCTGAATTCAACATGCATGCCCCTTTGTTTCAGGTGGATAATACCCAGTGCCCCGATCGGTTTATTTTTAGCCCGCTTCTGTTGTTCCGATAGGAGTTTTAATTGCAGAGTTCCACATCCACTGATTATATGAGTCTAATCATTCAATAGACACCCCATTGAAACACAAAGCTACCTTTCTTTCAGACAGGGGGGAAAATGAAGCACTGCGTCGCTTTAATTAACGGTTTGCGCCCACTCCTAGTTAGAAGGCATTGTTGTGCTTTTATCCGCTCGCCAAATACAATTTTAACTTTTAGCCTTAGAATCTCGTTCTTCAATAGGAGTCGGAGGGTGGTGAATTAAGAGGAAGCTGTTGCAAAGCATGAATGGGTGAGAAAATTCAGGAAATTGGCCTCGTTCGAGTACAACTCCCAGCATGCTTATAGTAAGACCACCGTAAATGGATAAACATAAACCTGGGAACAGTTTCTCTGGGAATTTGCAGAAGAGTCTAGGGTAGAACCATGCCCGGATTACCCATAAGGTCAATGAGGCCGTGGCCTAGGGGCGCAAGTTGAGGGGGGGCGCAGATCACGGACCAAAAAAACCCTGGTCCACACCCCTCTTTCCCCCTTTCTCATGCCCCTCCTCGCTCCTTCTCCCGGCAAAGTCTCTGCTCCGTCCCCAGGGTCCGGCTCTCCTGCCTTCGGGAGCAGCTCTCTCTCTCTCTCTCTCTCTCTCTCTCTCTCTCTCTCTCTTGCTCTCTCTCTTTCGCGCGCGCCTTTGGAGCAAGTTTGCACCCGCTGCGCTCTCCCCAAGCCTCCCGACTTCTGAGGAGACCTTCAGAGCACAGCGGAGCTTTCCAGCCGGTAGGAATGGGGACATTGGTGGTGAGATGGTGCCTACTCGCCTTTCTCTTCTGCTCCGGAGGCACCATGGCGAAAGCCAGCCAAGTGTGGGTCTGAATGGTGTGTGTGTGTGTGTGTGGAGGGGGAGGGGGTAGAGGTTGGCTGGGGGCGTAACTCCAAAATGTGGCCTAGGGCACAAAAAGTTGTTAATCCGGGTCTGGGTAGAACGCCACTTGGAAGGGACCATTGCATTGCATAGAGTTTGGCTCTTGCTCTTGTGATACACCCCTTTGCTAATTTTTGAGACATAATTTTCTTTATATATAGTAGAGTCTCGCTTATCTGACATAAATCGGCCGACAGAACATTGGATAAATGTTCTAATACGGAGTCTCCTACTGTTATTCGTCCGACACAGCACTAGACACCTAGAATACTAACAACAGGGACTCAAAGAGTTATGGCAAGGCAATGCCTTGGGGCGAGAGCAACCCACCAGGAAGTGCCCAGATGTGGAAGAGGAGCATGGAAATCACAGAGGGAAGGAGGGAGAACGCTTCCACTTCCAGTCCTGCCTCTTCCCCCCCTTTCTCCCCCCCACTCCTCCCCCCCCCCTTGTCTTGTCTTTTTCATTTATTGGGAATGGAGAGAGTTGGGGAACGTTAATTGAAGGGGAAATGCTAGAGGAAAAGGGGGCGTCGGATAAGAGCGTCGAATAAGACGGAATGTCAGATACGTGAAGATCGGATAAGCAAGACTCTGCTGTATATGCAGCTATAGGTTGCAAGGAAACCCACCTTTTTCTTCCATGTTCCTTTCACCCCTGGAACGGCCTCATAGAGTCGGTTGATGGCTTCCCTGCAGCAAAAGAGCATTTCGAAGTGTATTTTTTTATTATTTATTTACTTTATTTATATTCCACTCTTCTCACCCTGAAGGGGACTCAGAGCGGATTACAGGTACACATACTTAGCAGACAATCCCTGCCATTTTCCACATACACAGTACACACTGTACACAGTACGCACATATAAACGAACAGAGGCAAACTCTGGCCACCAGGGGGAGCTGACGCACTCCTCATATCTCAGCGTCCTTTGTTGTTCCTTCTTCATTCCTTAGCATTTCCTGGAGTTCTTTTAACGGCCTCATAATTCAGTCAAAACTTGCCTCCCCACTTAATGTGGTACCTTTATCACCTACTTGGCAGATGCAACTGTCTTTCGGGCTACAAAGGTCGACAGCAGGCTACACTTAAGGTCGAGCACCCACCTCGACCCGGGCAGGTCTCGAATTCATGACCTATTGGTCAGAAAGATCTTATGCAGCTGACACTTAGCCAGCTGCGCCACATTCCCGGTGTATATTAAATAATAAATATATATTATTTATATATTTATTTATATCATTACTCTAGTATATATCTATCTATACACATAATAAAAGTGAAAATATGTATGTGTGGCTGGAGTGCCTACTTTCACAGACAGGCTCCTACCCCCACAAACAGCTATGATCCCCACCTATGAGGAGCCACCAATGGCCCTCCCCCCAATAATATTGCAGGTTATAGTGACCGCCATGAACATGTCCAACCCCAGCCAGAGTCCTCCATCAACATCATACTGCCCACCACCCAAGTAAAGGCTTTCATAAGGGGACAATATCATCCTAGATTTTATGTGGTTCCTCCACCACAGACATCCCAGAGTTTCTTTCTCTCTCCATTGGTGTGGAATTTGTATGACACTACCCACTGCCTCTCCCTTTACCCTTTCTTGTCCTTTTCTATGGCACACAGCAAACAGAATTGATCAGCAACTGAACATACTGGAGGGGTTTTGGGGGCCTGACTTAACATAATGGAAGTTGTAGTTCACCCTGCATCAAGACAGAGCACTGTGACCCCCCACCGAAAATAGACCTGGATCACATTTGGCACACAGAACTCCAATGACCAACTCAAAATACTGGAGAAGTTTGGGAGGAATTCATCTTGATTTATAGCATTTGTAGTTCACATCCAGAGAGCACCGTGAACCCAAAGAATGATGGATCTGGACGAAACTTGGCATGCATACCTAGTTCACCAGCAATCAAAGACCACCCCATCAACAATGGACCTGCAACTAACTTGGCACACAGAATCCTCATGACTAACAAAAAATAATGGCAGTCTTTGGGTGGATTCATAGGAGTTGTAGTTCACCTACATCCAGAGTGCACTGTGAACCCAAACTATGATGGCTCTGGACCAAACTTGGCATGCATGCTCAATATGCCTACATTTGAATACTGGTGAGCTTTGAGGTGAATTGGCCTGGACATTTTGGAGTTGTAGGTACTGGGATTTATAGTTCACCTGCAATCAATGAGCCCTCTGAATTCTACCAAAGATGGAATAGGACCACACTTGGCACACAGAGCCCCCATGACCACCAAAAAATACTGGTGGTCTCTGGGGGAAATTCACCTTGATTTGGGGGACTTGTAATTCATCTACATTCAGAGAGCGCTGTGAACCCAAAGACCGATGGATCAGGACCAAATTCGGCACACATACCTGATATGCCAAAATAAGATTACTTTAGAGGTTTGGGGGAACTGACCTTTTTGGGAATTGTAGTTCATCCACAACCAGAGAAACTGTGATATCCGCTGATGATGGACCTGGACCAAACTTGGCACACAGAACCCCCATGACTAACTCCACCTACTGGAGGAGTTAGAGGGGACTGACTGACCATTGTGAGAGTTGTAGTTTACCCTACAGCCAGAGAGCCCACTGAACCCCACCAATGATGCATCTAGAGCAAACTTGTCCAACATAAACTATAAGTACTGATGAAGTTTCAGGGGGTTAACCTAGCATGATGGGAGTTGTAGTTCACCCACAACCTTATGCATTGTATGCAATTAAAAAGTTGACTTTTTCGAATAATCCAGGCAAGGCTGGGTACCCAAGCGCTCTCTCTCTCTCTCTCTCTCTCTCTCTCTCTCTCTCTCTCTCTATATATATATATATATACACTAGTTTTTCGAGAAACATAGTAGTTGATCTTTACCAGTTATTTACGTGGCTCACAGTGGTGTCAGGAAGTTAGTGAAGTCACAGTAAGTCCCATCGTCCATGGTCTAACCTCCTCCAAACCACACCAGGATGCTGAGTGGGTCATGGAGGCTCTGTCTGCCAAGTTTGGCCTTGATCCATCATTATTGGGAGTTGCAGTGGTATCATGAAATGACTGAAGGTACTGCAAGTCCCATCATCTGTGGCCCACCCACCTCCAAACAGCAGCAGGACGTAGAGTGGGTCATGGGGCTCTGTCTGTCCAGTTTGGCCTTGATCCATCATTATTGGGAGTTGCAGTGGTATCATGAAATTACTGAAGGTACTGCAAGTCCTATCATCTGTGGCCCACCCACCTCCAAACAGCAGCAGGACGTAGAGTGGGTCATGGGGGCTCTGTCTGGCAAGTTTGGCCTTGATCCATCATGATTGGGAGTTGCAGTGGTATCATGAAATTACTGAAGGTACTGCAAGTCCCATCATCTGTGGTCCGCCCTCCTTGAAATTGCAGTAGGATGTAGATTGGGTCATGGGGGCTCTGTGTGCCAAGTGTGGTCTGTATTGGTGAATGGATGATGGTTGCATTGTTTTTAGGAAGTGAGTGAAGGTACTTCAAGTCCTATCATCTGTGGTCCGCCCTCCTTGAAATTGCAGTAGGATGTAGATTGGGTCACGGGGGCTCTGTGTGCCAAGTGTGGTCTGTATTGGTGAATGGATGAGGGTTGCATTGTTTTTAGGAAGTGAGTGAAGGTACTTCAAGTCCCATCATCTGTGGTCCGCCCTCCTTGAAATTGCAGTAGGATGTAGATTGGGTCATGGGGGCTCTGTGTGCCAAGTGTGGTCTGTATTGGTGAATGGATGAGGGTTGCATTGTTTTTAGGAAGTGAGTGAAGGTACTTCAAGTCCCATCATCCGTGGTCCGCCCTCCTTGAAATTGCAGTAGGATGTAGATTGGGTCATGGGGGCTCTGTGTGCCAAGTGTGGTCTGTATTGGGGAATGGATGAGGGTTGCATTGTTTTTAGGAAGTGAGTGAAGGTACTTCAAGTCCCATCATCCGTGGTCCGCCCTCCTTGAAATTGCAGTAGGATGTAGATTGGGCCATGGGGGCTCTGTGTGCCAAGTGTGGTCTGTATTGGGGAATGGATGAGGGTTGCATTGTTTTTAGGAAGTGAGTGAAGGTACTTCAAGTCCCATCATCCGTGGTCCGCCCTCCTTGAAATTGCAGTAGGATGTAGATTGGGTCATGGGGGCTCTGTGTGCCAAGTGTGGTCTGTATTGGGGAATGGATGAGGGTTGCATTGTTTTTAGGAAGTGAGTGAAGGTACTTCAAGTCCCATCATCCGTGGTCCGTCTCACACAAAACTGCACCAGTATGTAGAGTGGGTCATGAGGGCTCTGTGTGCCAGGTTTGGTCTTGAACCCTAAAGGTGAACCCTATCAAGATGTCAACATACGCCTTACACATCTTCTGAGGCTGAGAGTGTGCAACTTGCCCCAAAGTCACCCTGGGAAACTGCAATTCCCCAATTCATCAGGAGAGCCCAAGGGCCATATTGCATCAAACTGCCCAAAAATAAAAGCAGAAAAGAAAGAAGAGTGGAGGCTTACTTACTTGGTGACCTGTGTCCGTGTAGTGAAGTCCAGCGACCGCATGGAGCGGAGAATCTCGATGCATCCCATGTACTACAACAGAAGAGGTTGATGACAGAGGAAATATTAGAATAATAGTCAAAAACATTTGGGAAAATTGTTTAACAGTTGGAAATCGTACAGGGAAAGAATTCTGAGCTCGTGAGAATTTTCACCATTTAGGATGCATTCAGCGCAATATTGTTTCGCACAGAAAATAATACAGGTTGAAAACTTGAAATCCTCTTTGGGTGCAGAAACGTTTGGGAATTGGGATATATAATATTTTCAGACTTTGGAATGCTTGCGTTTGCACAGGCACACATGAGATGGGAGCCATGCCGAAACACAGAATGTGTCTACGTTTCATATCCATGCATTGTCAGAAAGAAAATTTGTACATATTCTTTTGTTGTCATTGTGTGCATGAATAACAGTTGTGCACATGCAGCTATGCAAGGTAAATGTGCATTGCTTTGATGTGTGGCCCTGGTACTGATTGATCCCTGGCATTCAATGCAGAGATTGTGTATTGCAAGTTGGCTGGTAAGCTATATGCGTAACGTCGGCCAGTAAGCTATGTATGTAATGACAGCCGGGAGAGATATTCGTAATGTCAGAGTGGTGCCAGATCTTAGCTATCCTCCCCTACCCTTTCCATCCTGTGACATGGTGAACACAATACTCCTCCCCAAAAGAGACCCTCAATCGACCCGAGCAGAGTGGGCAGTCAATGAAAGTAAACACTTACCCGAACGACGTATGAGACACCCGGACTGAGGACCCTCTCGTCTGGATGGAGCCACCCTTGCACCGGCTTGCTGATGAAGCTACCTTTGCGGCTCCACTCATCACCGGCTGGCTTGTGGCCCTCGGCCCGCGGTGCTTTCCTCCCGCCACCAGAGCCTCCTCTAAGACGGCTCATCACAGGGAGGCTGCAGGGCGTGGTGCAGACCGGTTCACAGGCGCTGAGCACTGCAGCCAGGCCCGACCCCGACCCGGTCTTCCCGGAAGCCGAGAGCTCCTTGTTGGCGCTGGAAGGGCTGCGACTGAGGAAGCCTGAGGGTCCAGCAAACTTCCATTGGGGCATCTTGGGGATCAAGGTGCAGAAGGTGGTCCCGGCCTCCTGCTCCTCGCCCGGAGGAGGGGTCATGGGGTCAGACCCCGGGGCAGATGCCACCGCCGCTGCGGTCTTGCTGCTCATGGCTGCCGTCTCCGAGGGCGTCGTGGCGTCGTTCCAAAAACGGTCGTACTTGGGCACTGCGAGCATGCCCGGCCCCGTCTGGCTAAGTGGTTTTAGAGTGCTCCGGCTCTGCCCGAGCGTCTCCCACTCTGACGGCTCGCCTATCATCGCAGAGCTTGCCCCTCCTGCAGGCCAACAACCATCCCTGGGGGAAAGATCGGTTCGCAGCAGTTGTGGTGACGTCACGACCCCGGTGGCCTCTCTGCCAGCCAACTGCGGCAGGAGTCAAGATGCGCCGAGCAAGCACACAGACACAGAGAGGGATGCTTCCACGTTGAACATCACTGCCTCCTTCCCAGAAAGAGATGATTCAAGCCAGATCTGTTGTGTAAAACCCGGGGAGGAGGAAATCGCATTTCAATTCGCCATGGAAAGATGGGAGAATATTCCAAAACATGCTTGTGAAACCTCAGCAAAAAGCTATCCCAAGCTGATGAGAATTTTTTCTCGTTGGGGGCATTTTGTACACAAAATTAACAAATTTCCCACCCTATAGGATGTCAACATATAGACTGACAAAATACGTATTTATTTTCAAGTTGGGTAACAAATAAAATACGGATATTATTATTCTGTCCGCACAGGTAAAGGTTTCCCCATTAAGTCTAGTCATGTTTGACTCAGGGGGTTGGTGCTCATCTCCATTTCTAAGCCAAAGAGCCAGTGTTGTTTGTAGGCACCTTCTAGGTCATGTGGCCAGCATGACTACATGGAATGCCATTACCTTCCTGCATAAGCAGTACCTATTGATCGGCTCACATTTGCATGTTTTCAAACTGTTACGTTGGTAGAAACTGGGGCTAACAGCAGGAGCTCACCACACTCCCTGGATTTGAACCACTAACCCTTGGGTCAGCAAGTTCAGCAGCTTAACCTGCTGTGCCACCAGAGGGGGCCTTCCGCACATTCATAGAGAACGCAACTGCCATTTGAGAGAAGGTCAAACCTCTCTTTCATTGGATTTTTTTCGACTCACAGTCATGGCCATCTTCCAGGAGGGCTTTAGTCGTGGATAACTGCATGGCAGGAAGGTCGGATTGGATAGCCCTTAGGGGCTGCGTTCAAGTTCATTATTCTTTGTAGTGATGTTCCTCAGAGCCGCTTTCACAGTGGGAAAACGTCAGCCTTATGACTCAGGGACCGGATGTCTTTATGCCTGGGCTGTTTTCCCCCCTATTAAAAGCCGTTGCAAATCCCTCTTAAGCTCCTGGCTTTGAAAAGCCAAGCCTGGCTTCCACTTAGGCTGCCCTTTGCTGTCAAGAGGGCCATAATGAATCCAAAGGCAAGTCGGCTCGTCACGAAGCCAACCGTCATTGCTCCGAAGTGGCACAAGAGTTCATTAAAAGAGGATCTGAGCGGCGGGTTAGATAAACTTTATTTCTTTTGATTTCCTCTCTTTTTCTTTCCTGCTCTGGCTGGGTGAATTTTGATCATCCCTGGCTTGAGTCAAGGCTCTGGCACATTCAGCGACATCATCCCAGCCTTTTGTGGATACCTGTCCAAGATCCTAAAGAAGAGTTGAAGACATTGGACAGTTCCTATGGAGAGAGGACATCAAGAAAGCCGACACACCGGAAAGTTACATATATTTTAGTGGAAGACCTCTAAAGGGGGTCATCCAGTGCACCCCCTTTATTCTTCTATACAGGAAAGGCACATGGCCACCTAGCCTTTGTAACAATAAAACAACAGCAGCAGCAGCAGCAATAATAGCTGCAGAAACTCCAGAGGCCATCCAGTCCAACCCCTTTCTGCTATGCAAGAAAAGCACAATGAAAGCACGCCCAACAGATGGCCATCCAGACTTTGTAATAATAATAACAATCATCATCATCATCATCATCATCCCTTGCTCTAAAAAGGGGGTTCTCAGCCTTTCTAATGACCAGACCCTTTAATACAGTTCCTCATGCTGTGGTGACCCCCAACCCTAAAATTCTTTTCGTTGCTACTTCATAACTGCAATGTTGCTACTGTTATGAATCGTAATGTCAATATCTGATATGCAGGATGTATCTTCATTCACTGGACCCAATTTGGTACAAATACCCAACGCGTCCAAATCTGAATACTGGTGGGGTTGGGGGAGGATTGATTTTGTCATTTGGGAGTTGTAGTTGCTGCGATTTATAGTTCATCAACAATCAAAGAACATTCTGAGCTCCACCAACAATGGAATTGAACCAAACTTGGCACACAGAACTCCCATGACCAACAGAAAATACTGGAAAGGTTTGATGGGCATTGACCTTGAGTTCAGGAATTGTAGTTCGCCTACATCCAGAGAACACTGTGGACTCAAACAATGATGGATCCAGACCAAACTTGCCACCGATACTCAGTATGCCCAATTGTGAACACTGGTGGAGTTTGGGGAAAATAGACCGTGACATTTGGGAATTGTAGTTGCTGGGATTTATAGTTCACCAGAATCAAAGAGCATTCTGGACCCCACCAACGATAGAATTGGGCCAAACTTTCCACACAGAACCCCCATCCCTTGAAGGGACTCATGGGTGCAAACCTCCCACCAGCCTCGCACGCTCTCCCTCACCTGCACACGTGCACCACGTTGCTATGTGCCGTGCACACTTGCTCTCCCCTCCCTACTTGGAGTCTCAGAAACAGCCCTTTCCTTGGCTGAGTGGCTGAGAGGAGGGCTGTTTGTGGGAGGATTTTGTTTCCAAAAAGGAAGAGAAGGACAGGTGGAGAGATCTTCAGCCTTCTCTGCCAAAGGGGTTCCTAAGACCATTGGAAATATGTGTTTTCTGATGGTCTTTGGCGACCCCTCTAAAATCCCTCTTGCGACTCTGCCAGGGGTCCTGACCCCCAGGTTGAGAAATGCTGTTAGATGCTAGATTCCCATCAATGCAGCCTAGGATTGCCTTGGCTGTTTTCACACTTTTGGCTCATGTTCCGCTTGTGATCAACTCATGATCACTCATGCCATGCAACTATCAGCTTCCCGGTCCTGACATAGAGCACATGGCTGAGGTCAGGATGCTGCAAGTACGCATGAATCGGCTGTAGAAGTCAATGGCCCTGAGGTGTGAGAAGGTGGGCTCTGGTATGTGGGAAAGGGAAGGCACAAGGCACTAGAGGTTTTGGGTGATTGATGACATTGTAGCTAAGGCCCTATATAGATGGGCAGTGATGCAAAACGCTTTGTGTACCGAACAATCAAGATGTATGGTATCTTCAGCCCCTGTGCATCTTGGAGCGTTCTTTCAAGAGAAGACTAAACCCACAGTAACACAGTTGGAGCAAAGACCACTTACATCTACTAAGACTCCTATATTTGAGCATTTTGTTTTTATTGCCAAAATGTCGCACCGTCGGGATTCATTCCGTGAGTCTCACAAAAGAGTCAGCCTCGCCTACCATTCCGGAGCCTCCCCGACAAGTGGCATGAGGAATTCCGAGTGTCGGATGCCGAGGGAATAGGAGGGGGCCCTTGCCCTGTGGAGGGTCACCTTCTCGGGACTGTGTGCACCGGGCCCTGGGGTTGGGAGGCCCCCTTTGCCCTGCTTGAGCCTTCCCAGCATGGAGAAGGCCGGCGAGCGGCACAGGTAGACGTCAGGATCCGTCGTCTTGTAACGGGCGGGCCCCGGCGTTCGTCGGAGGTCCTCCGAGTGACCACCTTTGGCGTTCCGGCCAGCAACGGAGAAACTGGGGCTGGAGGCTTTGTAGGGAATGCGGGGGCCCAGGAGTGAAGGGAGAGTGTAGCTGTTGGGGGCCGGTACGGGGTCCACCAGGCGGGGCTTGGTCCGGGCCGCAATTGAGAAAGAGGGAGGTCGCTGATGGGATGGAGGAGGCACCTTCTCCAAGTGGTAGGTTGCAGGTCCGGGAGTCCGAGGAATCCCTGGAGAAGGCAATGAGCACGACAGCATTGAGACAGCCTGGCCTCGTGGTTGTCATGCACTAGTATGTCATTCATAGAATACTAGGGTTGGAAGAGACCCCAAGGGAAAGCATAATCGGATCCCCCCCCCCACCCCACACACACACAGCTGGTCGTCCAGCCTCATTGATATTTGATGGTACATAGGGAAATAGGGCTATAGCATCCTAGAGTTGGAAGAGAGCCCCAAGGGCCATTCCAGTCTGACCTCATTACACCAACAAAGCCCTCCTGACAGATGGCCATCCAGCCTCAATGACATGTGAAGGCACATGAGAAAATAGGGCTATGGCAACTAGAGTTGGAGGAGACCCCAAGGGCCATTCCAGTCTGACCCCATTCCACCATCAAAATCCTTCCGACAGATGGCCATGCAGCCTCAACAACATCTGAAGGCACATGGGAAAATGGGCTATAGAATCTTAGAGTTGGAGGAGACCGCAAAGGTCATTCCAGTCTGACCCCATTCCACCATCAAAGCCCTCCTGACAGATGGCCATCCAGCCTCAATGACATTCGAAGGCAAATGGGGAAATAGGGCTATGGCATCCTAGAGTTGGAGGAGACCCCAAGGGCCATTCAGGCTGATCCTTATTTCACCATCAAAGCCCTCCTGACAGATGGCCATCCAGCCCCATAGACATTTGATGGCACATGGGAAAGTAGGGCTACGGCATCCTAGAGCTGGAGGAGACACCAAGGACTATCAGGTGCAACCCCCTTCTGGCCATTTAGACTGTGTGTGTGTGTGTGTGTGTGTGTGTGTGTGAGAGAGAGAGAGAGAGAGAGAGAGAGAGAGAGAGAGAGAGAGAGAGAGAGAGGGGGAAAGACAGGGAAAGAGAGAGAGAATCCATAGGAACACACCACCAAAGCATACTCTCTCGGCCTTGGGGAATTACTTAATAGGCTTGAGAAGCTAGAAAAGCCCAAATGGGGACATGATATGGTAATATTTGAATCTGACATGTATATACTGTATATATTCTTCCTCGCAGCTTACCCTTAGGCTTGCTTCGTGCCAGCATGGAATAGGAGGGTCCCTTGGCTCTGCCGAAACGCGTGAGCTCAGGCTGGACATAATAGCGCGGCCCAGGACTGGAGTCCTTCGGATGGACTGAAAAACACATTTAAAAGGACAATATACATTCAGGAGTTAAAGCCATGGCTCTTTGCCTCTACAATTAGATACTCACTGCTGTTGTTGAGCCTCTGGTGGAAAGAGTAAGCTGGGCTGGCGAAGCGGGTGTAATCATGGTTGGCAAAGCCCACGGTTGGAGGCAAGATGTAACGCCCGGGTCCGGGTCCTATTCGGGAGAGTAAAATTATCTTTAAATCTAGGCTGGATGGCCATCTGTTGGGAGGGATTGGATTGTGTGGTCCTTCCTAGTAAAAGGGGGTTGGACTGGATGGCCTTTGGGGATCCTTTCCAAATCTATGATTCTGTGATTGAAATAGATAGATAGATAGATAGATAGATAGATAGATAGATACACTTGTTTCCTGCATGAGAAGCCCTTGTCTGTTTCAAGCAAGTACAGATGTTGCAATTAGCATGCTTGAATTAGCACTGGAGTCGCCATGAAGTTGCAAAGTCAATCAGTGAGTGTCTCTGCATAGAGGTAGCCTGGCCTCTCTTGCCTGGAAGCACCCACCGTGGAATGGTGCACATTAGTCCAAGTGTCTAGGGTTCTTCTCCTTCTATATATATATATGATATACTAGCTGTGCCCTGCCATGCATTGCTGTGGCCTATAGTAAAAATATTTGAAGTAGAGGTAGCTATCTGGACTATTATGAAAGAGAGGTACCTACCTATTCCCCCCCTTTTCTTCCCCTTCCCGTCTCTCCTTTCTTCCTTCTCTACCTCTTTCTTTCATTCCTTATTTCGCTCTTTGGTTTCATTTTTCCTTCTCTCTTTCCTTCCTTCCCCCCTTCTCTACTTTTTCCTTTTTCTCCTTTCTTCCCTCCCTGTTTTCTTCCTTCTTTCACTTTTTATTTCCTTTTCTCCTTCCTTTCCTTTCTTTTTTGCATTTTTTCTGCCTTTCCTCCTCTTTTTCTTTCCTTTCTACTTTCTCTTCTTCCTTCCTTCAGTACCACTTTCTTTCCTTATTTCTCTCTTTCCTCCCCTCCTTCCTTCTTTCCCTCCCTCCTTCTCTCTTTCCTTCTTTCCCCTTTCCCTCCTCCATTCCTTCCATTTTCCCTCCCTCCTTTCCTCCTTTCTTCTCTCCCTCCTTCCTGTCTGTTCTCCCCTAATACCATGGTAGAGTCCCCTTCTAACTCTATTCTATGAGTCTATTTAATATAATAATATATAGTAGTAACATTATATTATATGGTAATATATATAACAATTATATATATATATATATATATATATAGAGAGAGAGAGAGAGAGAGAGAGAGAGAGAGAGAGCAATATATATAGGAGTAATATATAAAATGTGTGTGTGTATAAACCAGTGATCCAACATCCATCCATATATGTGTGTGTGCCTACACTGCCATATAATCCAGTCCTAACTAGATAATCTGGATTTTACGAGGGCAGGTCAATAAGTCCGTGACTTCTTGAATTTCCACACTTCTTAACTGAAAGGGCAACACTACTCCTGTCAACAAGCATCTGTCAGTTGACTCCTGTCAAATATTGAACACGCTGCGTCATTTAGTTTGTGTTTGACAGCCATTGATAGCAGACTACCGCATGATTTGAGGAGAAAATGGGAAAAAAATGAATTTCGTGTGCTCATTAAGCATTATTTTTTGTGGAAAAAAGCCATCACTCAAAACAAGGCTAAACTTGATAAATACTATGGGGACTCTGCACCATCAATTTCAATGGGAAAAAAGTGGTTTACTGAATTTCATTGTGGCCGTTCAAGCACGGAAGATGCAGAATGTTCTGGACGCCCAGTTGAGGTCTCTACACCCGAAACAATTGAAAAAATTCACGCTATGGTGTTGGCCGATCAGAGATTGAAAGTGCGAGAGGTTGTGGAAGCCATAGGCATCTCACATGGCTCAGTGGTTTCAATTTTAAATGATCACTTGGGTATGAGAAAGCTTTCCGCGAGATGGGTGCCGCGTTTGCTCACAATCGACCACAAATGCAATCGTTTGACAATTTTGCAGGGGCGTTTGGCGTTGTTCAACCGCAATATGGATGAGTTTTTGCGTTGTTTTGTAACCGTGGACGAAACGTGGATCCACCACAACACACCAGAGACCAAACAGCAGTCAAAACAGTGGGTTTCTCAGGGTGAATCGGCGCCAAAGAAGGCCAAGGTGGGTTTGTCAGCCAATAAAGTCATGGCGACCGTTTTTTGGGATGTGGTATAATCCACATTGACTACCTTCAAAAGGGTAAAACAATCAATGGCGAATATTATGCCAACTCATTGGGTTGATTAAATGAGGATTTGAAAAAAACCCGACCGCATTTGGCCAAGAAAAAAGTTCTTTTGCACCAGGACAATGCAAGGGTGTACACATGTGCAGTTGCCATGGCAACAATCCATGAATTGGGATACGAATTGCTCCCTCATCCGCCCTGTTCTCTGGATTTAGCCCCCGAGTGACTATTTCTTGTTTCCAAACCTGAAGAAATCGCTCGACGGAAAGAGATTTGACTGCAACAATGAAATCATCTCACAAATACCTATTTTGATGACCTCGACAAATCTTACATTTTGGAAAGGATAAAAAAAATTGGAGAAACGCTGGACAAAGTGTATAGAGCTCAAAGGAGACTACGTTGAAAAATAATTTTTTTTTTAAATCCAAAAACCTGTGTTTCATTCAAAAAGTCACGGACTTATTGACCTGCCCTCGTACATGGCAGTGTGGAAGGCGTGACTTTGGGTGCATCTACACTGTAGATTTAATAAAGGAAGATGAAGCTGGTGTGGGGGGGGGGGGGAGGAAAGAAAGGCAGGAAGGGGAGGGAGGGAAGGGAGCAGAAGGAAGGGAAGTCGAGAAAAGGAGGGAGGGAGGGAAGGAGGGAGTTGGACTGGATGGCCTTTAGGGCTCCCTTCCAACTGGTTGGCCATCTGTTGTGATGGCTTTGATGGTGTCTTCCTTTACTGCCAATTGAGGTTGGGCTGGATGGTTTTTTGGGGCTCCTCTCCAAGCAATGCCAGTTTCGTGTGTCCATGATGGGGGCAACCCCTATTTCCCCCCATCATGACACCTTCCTCCTTCTCTTGTGCTGTGGGAGTGTGTGTGGGAGGGGGGGGGACAGGCAGAGTGTGGCCTCCCTCCCTCTTTTTTCCTCCCCCCCCCCCCTCCTTGCCTTAGTGTTCGTTAGGGGCCGAGAGACATGCAGGGAGCAGCACCCATCGCCGGTGCTGCTGCTTCGGAGCCCTCCTCCTCTTCCTTTTGATGCCGCTCTCCCTCACCCATGAAGTCCCTTCTCCTTCTCCCGCCTCACCTTCCAAGGACTGTGAAGGCAAATGAGAGGGTGAAGTAAAGTGGCCTCGCTGACTGTGTGCTCCTGTGCAGGGGGGGGGGGGGGAGGATGGTGTGTTTTCGTCTTCCTTTGTTGTTTTTGTGGAGTTTTTTTCCAGTTATGGTCACACCTTGGATTGTGAGGGGTTTTGTTGCCAAATTTGGGGTCATTTGGCTCCGTAGGTTTTTTTTGTTTTTAAGGTACTCACAATGCCAAGACCATTTTTATATATATAGAATATTATTATTATAATTTACCTCTCCGTTGGCACCCCCTTGTTGTGGGGGAGAGGCTTGTGTACCCTAATGAAGCTGTGAACGATGCTGGCGGTAGCATAATAGCCACCGGTAGGGCCTCCCAAGCCAGACAGGTCACAACCGAAGGGTCTGACAAAGATCTTCAAAGGGCAGGATGGGCTCTCTAGCCTTTTGGCAACCATCCTAAGAGAAGGAAAACTCTGATTTCAAACCCGGGCAGATGGTGCTCGTTTAACCCTGTAAGGTCAACCATCTTAAAGAAGGAACCAAACCTACGACCTGAGGACCTCGCTGCTACCGTCCAAGCTTTTTAACCCCTTCAACTAGGCCCCGGCAGACAAACCTTTGGTTTAAAGGGTGAGGCCAGTTCTGTACACGCTGCGCTCCACCAGAAAAATCCATTGCTCGAAGGACACATCCAACCTCTGAATCATCAATGCGCTCGTAGAAAGCGTGGGAGGAGTCCTTCCTGAATCTTCGTCCGTGAAGAAAAGCCAAGAAGATTATAATTTATTATTACAATATATTATTATGTTACATTAACATAAAAACAAAGCACACGTGCACATTAGGTCCAGGGATTGTCTTTATATATATATATATATATATATATATATATATATATATATAATATTATTATAATTTGTTAGTACAATATATTATTATATTACATGTACGTAACAACATAGCACACATGCACATTAGGTCCAAGTGTTTGCGGTTCTTTTATACTTGCTTTGAACAGGCAAGGATTCTCCCATCCTGGACATCATTCCACAGAGGGTGCCTGCAGGCAACAAAGGCCAGGCTACCTCTGTGCAGTTACCCTCACTGATTGACTTTGCAAACTTCATAGCTACTGAACGCTAATTCAAGCTTGCTCATTGCAACATTCAAACTTGCTTTAAACAAGCAAGGGCTCTTTTCTTCACCCTGGACATTATTCCACAGAGGGTGCCTCCAGGCAACAGAGGCCAGGCTACCTTTAGGCAGATATCTTCACTGGTTGACTTTGCAGCTTCGTGGCCACTCAGTGCTAATTCAGGCTTGCTCATTGCAACATACACACTTGCTTCAAACAGACAAGGGTTCTTTCTCCCATCCTGGACATTATACCACAGGGAGACACACACACACACACCACTTACCTCAATGCATCCTAATTGGAGCCTTTCCCTCTCACCTAAGCTTCCATACCTGTCTCGCGAGCCGCAATGGCAGGCTTTGCCCCTTGCTCCTCCATGGAGAATGGTCTTTAAACACCCCAGCCTTTCAAAGTGTAGATGGGAAATGCAGGGTTTCGAACTCTTTGCAACAGGCTGAAACCCAAACCCAGCTCTTGTTCTGGGTTCACGACAGGTAGGGTGTGCAGACAAAAAGATGCGCTTGAAAGGAGAGACGCGGCAGGTGGCCAGGCAGCTTTCGCTCGGCCTCCTCTTCTTTCCCCTCCATTGCTTCTCAAAGGGAGTAAAGAATCATGTTCTGGCTTTCTTATTATTAGAATGGCCAATGGGCCAACATCATCATCAGTATCATCATCATCATTATTACTATTAATTTACATGTACATAGTACACATGCACATTAGGTTCAGGGGTTCTTCTTCTTTTCTTCTATCGATTATACATTATTATAATTTATTATTACAATATATTCTATTATAAATTATTATAATTTAATTTTAATAATTCTATATATTTCTAATATATTGCTATATATTATAATATATTGCTATAATTTATTAATACTAATTGTACATGATTATAATATATTATTGTAATATGTTATTATATTATTACAATAAATTGTTATCATATATTATTATATTTTTAATTATTATTATTTGTTGTTATTATTATTATAGAGGAGCGGGTCAGTCCAAGCACGTCTAGTTTCCTTTTTAAGGAGCTATGACGCGGCAATAAAGGCTGCTAAAAAAACATACCTTGCAGCCAATATTGCGTCCGCTAAGAACCGTCCGGCTGAGCTGTTCCGAGTTGTCAGGACTGTTAAATCCGCCTCAGAGCGAGATCCCTGACAACTCGGCAGATCGCTGTGAAGCATATGCTCGGTTATTTGTGGACAAAGTTGCACTGATCCGTTCTGGCTTTGACACCACATTAAGAGCAGTTTTTGAGGATGTAACACGAGCATCTGCTTGCCCGGTTTTAATGGATTCATTTCAATTGGTTCAGCTCGAGGATGTGGACAGGATCCTTGGAGAGGCGAGGCCTACTACATGCATCCTAGACCCCTGCCCATCCTGGCTAATTAAAGAAGCCAGATTGGGTTTGGCAGAGTGGGTTAAGGTGGTGGCTAATGCCTCCTTACAGGAGGGCAGAATTCCAGCCAGCCTAAAACAGGCTGTTATAAAACCTCTGTTGAAAAAACCACCACTGGACCCCACTCAATTAGTGAACTGTCAGCCAGTTCCCAATCTCCCCTACTTGGGCAAAGTCCTGGAATGTGTGGTGGCCTCGCAACTCCAGGGATTTCTGGTAGACACTGATTATATAGATCCGGCACAGTCTTGCTTTAGGCCGGGACATGGTACTGAAACGGACTTGGTCGCCTTAGAATAGATGATCTACGCCGAGAACTTGACAGGGGGAGTGTGTACCTGTTGGTTCTGCTGGACCTCTCAGCAGCCTTCGATACCGCTGACCACGGTATCCTCCTGGACGCCTCGCAGAAATGGGGCTTGGAAGTATCGCTTTGCAATGGCTCCAATCATTCCTGGAGGGTCGGTCCCAGAGGGTGCTATTGGGAGACACCTGTTCGACCCCACAGGGTTCTGTACTGTCCCCGATGTTATTTAACATCTACATGAAGCCATTGGGGGAGATCATCTGGAGTTTCGGAGCAAGATGTTATCTGTACGCAGATGACGTCCAAATTTGTCACTCCTTTCCATCTGTCACTAAGGAGGCTGTTCAGACTTTGAACCGGTGCTTGGCTGCTGTGTCGGACTGGATGAGGGCTAGCAAATTGAAACTGAATCCAGACAAGACAGAGGTCCTCCTGGTCAGTCGAATTGCCGAACAGGGCATAGGGTTACAGCTTGTGTTGGATGGGGTTACACTCCCCCTGAAGATGCAGGTTCGCAGCAAGGGAGTGATTCTGGATTCATCGCTGAGCCTGGAACCCCAGGTCTCAGCGGTGGCCGGGAGAGCTTTTGCACAATTAAAACTTGTGCGCCAGCTGCACCCGTACCTTGGGAAGTCTGACTTGGCCACGGTGGTCCACGCTCTGGTTACATCCCGAATAGACTACTGCAACACACTTTACGTGGGGCTGCCTTTGAAAACGGTTCGGAAACTTCAGTTGGTCCAACGGGCGGCAGACAGAATGCTGAGGCGACATACAGGGAGCATACCACCCCCCTGCTGTGTCAGCTCCACTGGTTGCCTGTCCATCTCCGAGCCCAATTCAAAGTGCTGGTATTGACCTATAAAGCTCTATACAGTTCTGGCCCAGCTTACTTGTCTGAACGCATCTGCCTCTATGTCCCATCTCACAGTCTAAGATCAAATGCGGCTGGTGGGGACGAGAGGGCCTTCTCAGCGGTGGCCCCTCGCCTATGGAATGCACTCCCAAACGAAATAAGATCGACTCCATCTCTCCTCGCTTTTAGAAAAAAGCTAAAGTCGTGGTTCTGGGACCAGGCCTTTGGGCAGCAGTTGTAAAAGGTACCTTTGGATTTGACTGGATTGACACTTTGGACTGACAATGTGATCCGCTTGATGGCTTTAATTAATTATTGTTGTATGTAGTGGTTTTTAATGTAATGTTTTTTTTAATGTTTTAAATGCTGTTTAATGATGTTGATTATATGGTGTATTTTAAAATTGTATTGTGGTGGTGCGTCCTGTAGTGCTGCAAATGTAAGCCGTGCTGAGTCCCCCTGCGGGGGTGAGGAGCTACGAGGTACAAATACCATAAATAAATAATATTATGGGTAGTTTGCACATTGACCATTGGCCATTTTGATAATAATATATTATTATTAATAATAACATTAATAATTCAGAATAATTCTTATGATAATAATATAACATCAACATATATATATATATATATATATATGGATCTATATATATATCGGCATTACTTTGCGAACGAAGATTTTTACGAAGGACTTATCCCATGCTTTTTACAAGCGCGTTGATGACTAAAAAGGCCAATCTGAGATAGGCAAGTTCGGTTGCAGAAAGCACAGCAGAAAGTCTCCTTGGGTGATGTTGTTTCCAAGTTGCGGTTCTTTCTGCATTGTCGTTTCTCTTCAAGACCCATTCGGCGTGTCTTCTCGAAAGAGGCCGCAGCATTGTGGATAGTGCGTCTCCATGCCTCCCGATGCGAGGCCAGGATGGACCATTGTTGGTGATCAATCTGGCCGAGCCTGAGATGTTGTTTCAGGGAGTCCTTATATCTCTTTTTCGGGGCGCCTCTCTTGTGCTGACCCGTGGCGAGTTCACCATAGAGTAGTATCTTTGGGAGGCGGTCGTCCTCCATCCTAGAGATGTGCCCTGCCCAGCGCAGCTGTGTTCTCAATAGCATGGCCTCAATGTTGGTGATCCCTGCTTGCTCAAGGACAGCAACATTAGTCACATAGTTGGTCCAGTGTATATTTAGGATTGTGCGAAGACAGCGCTGATGAAAGCGTTCGAGGAGTCACAGATGTTGGCGATAGGTGACCCATGTTTCAGACCCATAGAGGAGAATAGACAGTACGATAGCTCTGTACACACTGATTTTGGTGCTTTGCCTCAGGTGCTTGTTGCTCCCGACTCTTTTGTGAAGCCTTCCAAATGCACTATATGCCTTTGCTAATCTGTGATCTATCTCTTTGTCAATCTTGGCGTCTGAAGAGATTATGCTTCCCAGGTAGGTGAACTGCTGAACGGACTTAAGCACAGATTTGCCTGTGCCAATGTGGGGATGATGGTGTTCTTCCTGTGGTGCGGGCTGGTAGAGGACTTCCGTTTCCTTTAGGCTGACTTCCAGCCCAAACAGTTCTGCAGCTGCTGCAAAGCAGGATGTCAGGCGCTGCAGAGCTGCTTCTGAATGGGCGACAAGGGCAGCATCGTCAGCAAAAAGCAGCTCACGGACTAGATAGGTTAGAGCAGGGGTGCTCATTATGGTGATCGGGAGCACCTAGGTGATCTTTGGCCCTCTTCCAGGTGATCTTTGGGCCTCACCAGCTGAATGGCGCTCCTGCCCTGCCACAAGACGTGTGCTCCCACCGCCGCCTTTGCGGGGCTTCTTTTGCCAAAATGCGGCTTTAGTGGGTGGGCCCTGGCGCTCATCTTGCCTTGCACTGTGTGGTGACATGACTGCCCATTGGTTGCTGGGGGGGGGGGGGAAGCAAGGCGAAGGATAGGATGTGAGGCTGTGGGAGGGATGGAGGGAATGTGTGTGTGTGAGAGAGAGAGAGAGCCAAGGAGAGAAGAAAGAAATCCGGAGAACTTTTTCGGATCCTTTTGGCAGGCAGACGGGCGCTGGAAGGAGAGGTTGAGAGAGAGAGAGAGAAAGAGGCGAAGGAGGCCGGGCAAAGTGGGGCAAAGCCAAGCAAGCCCCACCACAAACCCTGCTGCTGCCCTCGGGACTCCCATTCCAAGCCGAGACCTGGACGGGCGAGCTGTGTGGGGCTGCTTTCTTTCCTTGGTTGGGGGCCAGGAGGGAGGGCTCCGCCGTGTTCCTGGGGCTGAACCCGAGGAAGAGGGGGCTGTGGGGATGGAGACGCCACTTGCTGCTGCTGCTTGTGTCCTCGCCGCCTTTCTCCGCCTCGCCCTCCCTCGAAGGAGAAAGGCAGCGAGGGCCCACGGGAGAGAGAGAGAGAGGGTGGCTCTTCAGTGCTGGCTAGGAAGAGCCTCTCTCTCTCTCTCTCTCCCGTGGGCATGGACTGCCACCAGTGGGAGGGGTCCTCCTTCCTGCCAGCCATCCACTTGGGCGTCCTTTCTGAGTGACCCCCTCGAAAGGAAGGAAGGGCGCCCCTCCCCCCGCTGCATCTGTCACTTTGGGGAAGCACCTCTTCCACTCTTCCTTCTCCTGCCCAGGTAAGGAAGCCTCGAAGGGAGGGGGGAGGCTGCTGTGGGGAGGCTCCAGCCTCACGTGGGTCCCTCTCTCGGTTGAGTTTCCCGGCCCAGGCAGCAGCCAGGCGGCCCCTCTTCCCAGTCCTGCACCTTCTGAGCCGCCACCAAAGCCATATCTGGCCGGAGCGCTGGCGGGTGCGCCTATAAATACCCTCCTGCTGTGTGCGTGGGAGGGGCCTGCTGTGCACGCAAGAAGCAGGACGGGATGGGGACTTCCTGCTTTGCGAAAGCATGCAGCAGGAAGGAGGAAGGCAACGAAGACATTAAGAGAGAGCGTGCGCGCAGGCAAAGAAAATCCCCTTCCCGGGTGTGCGCGGCGGCGAGTTCGTGGGCAGGCAAGAAAGAAGCCCCGCGCGGACAGAAAGCTGCAGTAGGAGCATGCGCGCGCGCACACTCACATACACAACAGGTGATCTTTTCAACTTGATGGTTCATATAGTAGCTCGCATGATGAAAAAGTGTGAGCACCCCTGGGTTAGAGTCTTAGTGCGAGCCCTCAGACGGCTTAAGTTGAACAAGCTACCATCAGTACGATAGCGTATATATATGCCGTCTTCTTCTTCGAGGTCTGCCGTAGCCCTTTGGAGCATCATTCTGGACATTTCTGAAGGGAAGCTAAGATGGCGGCTGCGTTCGGAGGTGCCTCGGAGGAGCTCCGTCCAAGGCCGCCTGTATTGGGGCCTTCGGGGTCTTCTTCAACCCTGGATTTAGGAAATCTGACCTCCCCGCCTGAGGGGTTCGACCTCCAGCAGGGAGCTGCTGTAGCAGGTCCCCCTAGAGATGACACAGAGCGACGAAATACCCAACGCCTCAACTGGGGCTTGCGAAGGAATACACGGTGCTCCATGCCATTGGCTTCCGGTGATAAGGCCTTATTGGGACTACACAATGGCAGAGCCTCGGAGGGCAATGCTCACCCCTCCTTGGGTGCAATTAAATTACAATACCAGCTGGTGTCTTCCCAACTCCAGAGACTGGGGACCATGCTCTCTGCCTATTCCCCCCTGGACTATCGGCGGCTGTCTCTTGCACAAACTGACGGTGGCTTGGGTTGGGGGAAAGTGAGAGCGTCGGAGGGCGACTTATCCAGATCTGGATCCAGGGAGGTTGGTGAGCCGACTGGCCCCCAAACCAAGCCAGCGACGCTCTGCTCCGGGGGCGACGATTGCCCGTTTGCGGATTTAGGGGGATGCCCATGGTCCTCCCATTCCTCGCCCTCCACGATGGAGCCATCGGAACATGCAGCAGAGGCGCCTGGATCATTGGAGCTGCTGGATACCACCGCGGTTCTGGCCAAGGCCCCGGCCGGACGGCCCCGGCGTCGGGCATGCTTATTTCCGGCTCGGGGGGGTGTTGGTGAGCCCGATCAAGGTGGCGCCCACAACACAGGACGCCGTAATGGCGGAGCATCTTCTTCCGCCTCCTTCCCCAGCCCCTGGACAGGAGCCAGGGGGTCGGAGCAAGCGGAGGTGGGTCCGGAGGCGCGGCCAGAGGCGTGACCAGAGGCGTGTGCGGAAGAGAGTGCTACCCCAGCTAACGCCTCCCCCTCTGGCTCTCAGCAGCCCAAGCCAACAGGCCACACCGGCTCCCACGGACGTGGAGCCGGTTGTTGTAATCCCTCGATTCCACCCGTCCTCCCCCCTGGCGCCTAGGTGTGGGGCAGGGAGTAAGAGCAAGTGGAGCAAGCGGAGGTGCGGCCAGAGGCGGAGCCTGAGGCGGAGCCAGAGGCGGGCTCGACGGAAGCCTCAACATCACCCAGCTCCTCCTCCAAAGCAAGGCAAGCCGATCAGCAGTGACTCTCCTTCTGCCTGCTGCGAATCCAAAGACTTACCCCTGCTGAGCACTTGAAGGGTAGGCTGGCAGAGGAGACCAGTTTGCCCCTTGTTGACCACCCCAGGACGTCTTGATGGGTAGGCAGGCAGAGGTGACTAATTTGCCCTTTGCTGACTGCCCCGGGACGACCAGCCTACTGATCCCCCAGGGTGGTCTGTCTATTACAACCGCCCCCTAGGACCTGAACTGCTGCCACTCCCAACCCACCGGGCAGACCACCCCCAGGACCTGGAATCTGATGGGGCCCAAAATGCATCTAACCCCTCTCCACCAGAGGGGATTGAAGGCAGTGGAGGGAATCCATTCCAGCCTATCCCAACCAGAACTCACTAGGACTAAGGCCGATGTCTGATTCTCTCGCGCTGGACCACTCAGTCCCTGAGAGAATCTCTGATGGTGGCTTGGCAGCCCCACCATCAACCAACAACAATAAGCCTAAGGAGGGCCTAAGACTTACCACAACGGATGCTAAACCGTTTAGAAAGAGCCAGCAAGGTCCTCACAGACAGAAACAGGGCTATAAGTCCAGGACCTTTTGGGGGGCGGCCTTTTTGGCCAGAGGAAATGTGAAAGCTGCAAATCAACCACGTGCGCCATGTGTAAGCAAGCCTAGTGGTTTATCCCCCCCCTGATCTCCCTTTTCGGGGGGTGTGCCGCAAATTAAGCCCACAAGACCTTCTACTGACACAGTAGAAGCCCCCATTGCAGTGATCTCTGGGATGGGGAAATACAGCATTAGGCGCAGGCCAAAAGCGAGAGGTACGCTGAGTTGCTGTGAGACTCGACGTACCTCTGACCTGCGTCCTATCCCGAAGTACGCTGGTGACAGGCTTCCAATTTCCTCCCCTTCCTCTCTGGTGTTAGTTAACACGCGCTCTGTTAGGAACAAAACTGCTACTCTCAAGGATTTCTTTTTAGAGCAGCGAGTGGATCTCTGCTGCATAACCGAAACCTGGATCAACGATGGCGATGAAACCTGCCTGCACGAGCTAGCATACCCTGATTATGTTGTTACTCACCAGAATAGGACTGGGAGGCGGGGAGTGGCTATCCTCTCCCGTGACCTGTTACATCTTAGAGCGGTCCCTGCACTGGAAACAGACGGGATTGAAAGTGTCGGCCTGATGTGGGGAGCCCCGGAGAGTGTAGCCTTCTTGCTGGTGTACCGAGCACCTAGCGCACCAGCGAGGAGTCTCTCCCTGCTGCTGGAGACTGTGGCTGAGTGGGCATTGAGGTTCCCCAGACTTATAGTTCTAGGGGACTTCAATGTCCACGCCGACACAGCCTCCCTTCCATCTGCAGCGGGGGACCTTGTGTCGACCATGGCGGCACTGGGCCTCTCCCTCTTAAACTCGGGCCCCACACATCGGGCTGGACACACTCTCGATCTGATCTTCTCTGCAGGTGTCCAAGTGTCCGTCACCTCTGTAACCGAGGTGCCATGGTCGGATCACTGTGCTCGCCACCACCCCCCGGCACCACCCCCCGGCAAGGGTGCCGAACCAATTTGGGTTCGCCCGAAGGGACTTATGGAACCAACCAGGTTCCTAAATGCCCTGAGGGATTTGGAGCCTGTCAGCGTCTCGCTCGAGGAGCTAGTCACCACCTGGAACTGTAAGTTATCCACGGCTCTCGACGAGATTGCCCCTAAGCGCCCTCTCAAACCCCGCAAGCGTTGCTCTCCATGGTTCACCAAAGATCTTAGAACCATGAAGCGGGAGAAGAGACGGCTGGAGCGCATGTGGAGGAAGCTCCGTGACGGGCCTTCGCAATCAGCTTATAAGCTCTTTAGTGAGGCTTATGAGCATGCGGTCAAGGAGGCGAAAAATTCTCATTATGCCTCCTTGATAGCGTCTGCAGATTCACGCCCGGCCCAATTGTTCAGGATAATTCGGCAGTTGACGATGGTCCCTACCATCCCAAAAAATGATGATCGGGCCCTTTCCGCCGAGGCTTTCCAGAATCATTTCGCAGACAAGATTGCGACGCTCCGCCGGGACCTCCCTGCCACGGTTGATACAGTACAGGAGCTTGAGACTCCGTGGCCCTCCGCCGGGTCCACCTTCGACCGGTTTCGGCCACTGGACGCAGAGGATGTTGACAAGATTGTCGCAGCTCCCTCGACCCGTGCCCCTCCACGCTGATTCGAGCTTGCGTGGAGGGGTTACGAGGCCCTCTGTTGAATATAGTCAACTGCTCCCTTGAGCAAGGAGCTTTTCCAGAGGAGTTAAAAGAGGCGGTGGTTAGTCCATTGCTGAAGAAGCCCGGGTTAGATCCGCGGCTCCTCCAATTACCGCCCAGTGTCCAATTTACCGTACCTGGGCAAGGTAATTGAGAGGGCAGCAATGGACCAGCTGCAGACATTCCTGGATGATGCAACCTGGCTTGACCCTTCCAGTCCGGCTTCCGTTCAGGCCATGGGACAGAGACCGTCCTGGTCTCCATCACAGACCTACTCCGTTGCCACTTGGATCGAGGCGGATCGGCGCTGCTCGTGTTATTGGACCTCACGGCAGCGTTTGATACTGTCGATTACCAACTTTTGACACACCGCCTGGCGGTGGCGGGGGTGAGGGGGACAGCCCTCAACTGGCTGTCCTCCTTCCTCCAAAACCGCCTGCAGTGAGTGAAGTGGGGAGGGTGGTCCCGAGGGCGCCCCCTTACATTGTGGGGTCCCTCAGGGGGCCATTCTCTCCCCGCTGTTATTTAACATCTACATGCGACCACTCGCCCAATTGGTACGGAGTTTTGGGCTGGAATGTCACCAGTACGCTGATGACACCCAGCTCATTCTGAGGATGGACCCCAGGGTGGAATCTGTACCCGATAATTTCCATCTCTGCCTAGAAGCCGTAACTGGATGGCTGCGAGCCAGTAAGTTGAAGGTGAACCCGACGAAGACGGAGATCTTGTGGCTGGGCCGCCCGGGGGGTAGAGACCCAGTTGCCGACGTTTGATGGTGTGGCACCGCCCACAGCCCCTAGTTAAGAGCCTTGGGGTCCAGCTAGACACCCAACTGTCGATGGAAGCGCAGATTGCCTGCGCTTGCAAGACAGCGTTCTACCATCTGCGGCAGGCGAAACGTCTGGCTCCTTACCTCTCCCGCTGCGACCTGGCCACGGTGATCCAAGCCACGGTCATCTCGAGGCTTGATTACTGTAATGCGCTGTACATTGGCCTACCCTTGTCGGCGATCCGGAAACTTAAGCTGGTGCAGAACGCAGCAGCGCCTGCTGTCGGGAGCCCCAAGATCTGCGCATGTGACCCCCACTCCTGCGTGCACTGCACTGGCTTCCCATCGAATTTGGGGCTCCTTCAAGGTGTTAGTTCTAACTTTCAAGGCCTTATATGGTTTGGGGCCAGTGTACTTGAGGGAGCGTCTTACCCCATACAAACCCAGAAGATCACTGCGCTCAGAGGGGCTTAATCTACTAGAGGTCCCTAGTATTAAGATCTGTAGGCTGTCGAGCACCCGGCAGAGAGCATTTACAGTGGCCGCTCCGACCCTCTGGAATTCTCTGCCGGAGGAGATACGAGCACTACGGGGTTTGTTGGCCTTCCGCAAGTCTGTGAAGACTTGGCTATATAGGCAGGCATTTGGTCCCAACTGATGCCTCCTTAGTTGCCAGCTGCCAACATACCGTCCTGCCATGTATTGCCTCTGCGTATTATTGCTTGCCGGGATCATTTGTGGGGAGGGGGGCTTTTGGGTATACGTCTTTTATCTGTTTATTGATGTTTTATTGATTTTATGCTGTAAACCGCTCTGGGCTCCAGAGAGAGCGGTCTACCAAATCGAATTTATAAATAAATAAAATAAATCATGCTGAAAAAGATTGTGTGTGTGTGTGTGTGTGTATATATATATATACATATATAATTTATATTATATTATCATTATTATTGCTATTATTATTATTACAGTCAGTTGGCATTCTGATAACAATTAACAATAACAACAATACTATAATTAGCACGTTGGCAATTGTTCTTTTCTTGCCAACATGTGGCCACCTCAAACATCTCATGCTTATATATTCTGCCTCCATTAAACTAAGGCAGGCAAAGGGTGTCTCCTCTCTAACGGCTCTGAAGGCTGCTTCTTGCAGCCATCTTGTGGACATGTTGGGAAATGACACCCCTTCATTCTCTTTCCCTAAACAGACTCTTCCATTTGAAAATAAATCAAGGCAGTAATCAACCCTTTTCCAGGAATATTGCACCCCTTTGATATGTACTCTTTCGTTAAATCTGAGGCGGGCAATATTATTATTATTAAAACATTAAAATAATAATATTTAATATCATTAAAATTTTAAAATATTTTTTATTATTAGAATATAACAACAATAATAAATATAAATAAATATAAATACAATAAATTATTTTATTTATCACCCCTCTCTCTTGAAGGCTCGAGGACAAATATACAAACATAATTGAAATTTAATAAATAAAAACTTTAACTTATTGTATTGTCGAAGGCTTTCATGGCTGGAGACACTGGGTTGCTGTGAGTTTTCTGGGCTGTATTGCCATGTTCCAGAAGCATTCTCTCCTGAGAAAGAGTTTATAGCATGATGGCAATTCTCTTCCTTCCGAATGGTCCCAGAGACGGCTGATGAAATACTTTCCAATATCTGGGGAACAAATAGTATAATAATAACAACAACAACAATTATCATTACCGTCCGGTCAGCCTCACGTCGATACCAGGCAAGATTCTGGAAAAGATTGTTAAGAAAGTGGTCTGCAAACACTTCGAAACAAATGTGCTCATTGCTAATAGTCAACATAGATTTATCAAAAACAAGTCATGCCAGACTAATCGGATCTCTTTTTTCAATAGAGTTACAGGCTGGGTAGATGCGAGGAATGCCGTGGATGTAGCGTACCTGGATTTCACTAAGGCCTTCAACAAGGTCCCCCATGACCTTCTGGCAAACAAACTAGTCCATTGTGGGCTAGGCAAAACTACGGTTAGGTGGATCTGTAATTGGTTAAGTGAATGAACCCAGAGGGTGATTCTCCCCAATGCTTCCTCTTCATCCTGGAAAGAAGTGACGAGCGGAATGCCATCAGCAGGGTTCCGTCCTGGGCCCGGTCCTGTTCAGGATCTTCATTAATGACTAAAATGAAGGGTTAGAAGGCATGATCATCAAGTTTGCAGACAACATCAAACTGGGAGGGATAGCCAATACTCCAGAGGACATAAGCAGAATTCAAAACGATCTTCACAGATTAGAACAGACCTGGGCATCTTACGGCCCGCGGGCTGGATGTGGCCCACCGGCTGATTCTGACCGGCCTGTGGATCTTTCGGCGCCCGGGGAGAAAGATGTTGGGGGAGGGGCCATTGCCACAAGAGGAAGGGCTGCCGCTGCCGCCATCCCATCGCGGGCTGTGGGGCCTGCATCGGCAGACAGCCCACCGCTCTGGAGAACGATCGGAGGAGCGGCGGCTTTGGCGTGCCTGCCATCCCGGGAGGCGATCCAGGCCTGCAGCGGGAGCAGTCGGCAACCTGCGGCGGCTGATCGCCCTGGCGACCCAGAAGACTCGATCGTCTTCCAGGTCGCCAGGGCCATCAGCCGATCAGGAACGCCTCTGACGGAATGGCTGGGGGCGAGAGCGGGCGGAGGCCTACAGCCTCCGATCGTCTGCTGCTCTGTTCTGCTGCTGCAGCAGCTGGGTCTGCTTTGTCACCCTCTGGGCTGGCTCCATTGGGCCATTCCATCTTGGGATCCTTCCTCTCCTGAGGATGCCGGCCTCCATCTTGGTTCACACCTTGTCTTCTTGAATTTCATTTTATTTTAGTGGTTTTTATTATTATTTTATAATAATTTTATAATAATAATATAATAAATAATATAATGTTATGTTATATTATATTATGATTTCAATATATTATGTCTATATATATACTATAATAATGATATTAATACTAATAATATATGCATATTTCTTATATATTAATATGTTAATATTAATGATGTGTAATATATAGTAAATATAGTAAGTAAATAAATAAATAATGTAGATTAGAATGTAGTTCAGCCTTTAGGTGCGGCCCTCCATAATATTTTTTGGCTCTTGTGTGGCCCCTTGGAAAAAATAATTGCCCATCCCTGGATTAGAGAGAGGGGCCAAAACTAACAAAATGAAGTTCAACAGGGACAAATGCAAGATACTCCACTTAGGCAGGGGAAAAAAGAAATGCAAAGAGACAGAATGGGAGACGCCTGGCTCGAGAGCAGTACATGTGAAAAAGATCTTGGGGTCCTCGTGGACAACAAGTTAAACATGAGCCAACAATGTGATGCGGTGGCAAAAAAAGCCAATGAGATTTTGGCCTGCATCAATAGGAGTATAGTGCCTAGGTCCAGGGAAGTCATGCTACCCATGCTCAATTCTGCCTTGGTTAGACCACACCTGGAATATTGTGTCCAATTCTGGGCACCACAATTGAACGGAGACGTTGACGAGCTGGAATGTGTCCAGAGGAAGGCAACTAAAATGATCAAGGGTCTGGAGAACAAGCCCTATGAGGAGTGGCTTAAGGAGCTGGGCATGTTTAGCCTGAAGAAGAGAAGGCTGAGAGGAGACATGATAGCCATGTATAAATATGTGTATAAATATGTGAGGGGAGGTCATAGGGAGGAGGGAGCAAGCTTGTTTTCTGCTGCTCTGGAGACTAGGATGCAATGGAACAATGGCTTCAAACTACAAGAAATTCCACCTGAACATTAGGAAGAACTTCCTGACTGTGAGAGCCGTTCAGCAATGGAACTCGCTACCCCGGGTGTGGTGGAGGCTCCTTTGGAAGCTTTTAAACAGAGGCTGGATGGCCATCTGTCAGGCGTGCTTTGAATGCAATTTTCTTGCTTTTTGGCAAGGGGTTGGACTGGATGGCCCATGAGGTCTCTATGATTTTATGTCCTTCTTTTAGCTAACTATAACAATAATTTCTTTATTTTAGCCAAAAACTTCTTCAACTATTATTATTATTTAAATAATAAATAAAATTTATTTCTAATCCACCCTCTCTCCCTGAAGGGATGCAGGATGGTTGATACATACAAAAGGCAAATATTCGATGCCGTATACAATCAAAAAATAGAAGCAAATATACATAAAAACATTGAACGATACAATACAGATCAAAATTAAAGGTGCATATGAAATAAGCTCTATGGGAGAAGTGATGTTCGGGTCCCCAAAAGTTCAATAACCAAGTGCTGTTCAGATGGAATCTAGAAGTATAACATACAGATATGAAGCAGCCATACAGTGGCTGAGCTATAGCACAGCTGGTAAATCACCTGCAGCAGCAATAAGATCTACCAACTGAAAGGTTGCTTGTTTGAAGCCCAGGTCAGGGTGAGTACCCAACTGTCAGCCCAGCTCACTGTTTACCTAAGCCAGCGGTTCTCAACCTGTGGGTCCCCAGGTGTTCTGGCCTACAACTCCCAGAAATACTAGCCAGTTTACCAGCTGTTAGGATTTTTGGGAGTTGAAGGCCAAAACAACTGGGGACCCACAGGTTGAGAACCACTGACCCAAGCAGTTCGAAAGCAGATTAGAGTTGTAAGTAGAGAAATTAGGTACCACTAAAAAGTGGGGGAGGTATTTTACAACACCATACAAGAAAAAATACCAGTGACCAAAAGGAAGGAGGAAGTCCTGATGGTTCATCATCATAGATGACGCAACTTGGCTAGACCCCTTCCAGTCCGGCTTCCGTTCTGGGCATGGGACGGAGATGGTCCTGGTCTCCATCTTGGATGAGCTACGTTGCCAGCTGGACCAAGGCGGATCGGCACTGCTCGTGTTATTGGACCTCACGGCAGCTTTTGATACAGTCAATTACGATATATTGACTCATCGCCTTGCTGGGGCCAGGGTTAGGGGGATAGCCCTTAACTGGGTGTCCTCCTTCCTCCGGAACCGGACACAGCGAGTGAGGAGGGGCGAGGATGTCTCCAGGGGTTCCCCGCTTCACTGCGGGGTCCCCCAGGGGCCTATTCTCTCCCCTCTGTTATTTAACATCTACATGCGACCACTTGCCCAGCTGGTGCGTAGCTTCGGGCTGGTGTGTCACCTGTACGCTGATGACATTCAGCTTATCCTGAAGATGGATGGCAGTCCCGAATCCGTACCAGATAATTTCCATCGTTGCCTTGAGGCCGTTACTGGATGGCTGCGAGCCAGTAGGTTGAAGGTGAATCCGGCTAAGACGGAGATCCTGTGACTGGGCCATCCGGACTGTAGGGATGTTCAGCTTCCGACCCTGGACGGCGTGACACTATGTCCGTCGTCTTCTGTTAAGAGCTTAGAAGTTACCTTAGACCCCCTGCTGTCGATGGAGGCCCAGGTCTCCAGCGTCAGCAGGGTGGCGTTTTTCCATCTTTGCCAGGCGAGGAAGCTGGCCCCCTACTTGTCCCGGCACGACTTAGCCACAGTGGTCCAAGTCACGGTCATCTCGAGGCTAGACTACAGTAACGCTCTGTACATTGGCCTTCCTTTGTCGGTAACCCGGAGACTCAAGCTAGTGCAGAACGCTGCAGCCCGACTCCTAGCGGGGGTCCCGATTGGACATCACATCACGCCAATCCTGCGCGACCTGCACTGGCTCCCAGTAGAATGCCAGATTGCTTTCAAAGTGTTAGTTCTGACTTTTAAGGCCTTACATGGTATGGGGCCAGTGTACCTGCGGGACCGCCTTGTCCCATATAACTCCACTAGATCGTTGCGCTCTGAAGAGCAAAATTTCCTAGTCATTCCAAATGTCAAGACTTACTACCTGCCTACAACCCGTCGGCGGGCTTTTTCCGTTGTGGCCCCAACATTATGGAATGCCCTGCCCACCGACATCCATGCCACCCAAAGCCCCCTTCCGTTTAGGAAGGCAGTTAAGACTCTGCTATTTCAGCAGGCCTTCGGGGTCGGCTAGATCACGCTGCCATCCTGTCCTATGTATCTGTTGCCACAACTGCCTAACTATGCGGCCTACTGGTTTTAATCTGTTGTTTTAACTGTTGCTCTATTTTAACTGTACTTATAGTGATTTGATAGCTAATGTGTTTTATGTACTCTGTAAGCTGCCCCGAGCCAATTGGGGGGCAGGGGCGGTCAGATAAGTACGAAATAATAAATAAATTTAATAAATAATAAAATAGAGGATGGAGCAACAGCACCCCCTGTGGCTGGATTTGAGCATAACCCCCAAATGTGCCAAAAGTTGGACCTTGGCACATCATACTTCCTTTCTATCTGTTCTGTCCTGTCTGTCCAAACGGCATTTAATGTTTGCTGCGTAAGTGTACGATAATTTGCCCTGAGTCCCCTCGGGGAGATAGGGCGGAATATAAATAAAGTGTTGTTGTTATTACAGTATGCTATCCCTTAGTAAGAAAGCAGTCAGGAGGGGAGGTTTTTTTCTTCAATATTCATCTGCACCTCCATAGCTATGGAACATCTCATTTCAATAAGGAGGGCATTCCAGAGAGCTGGAGCAACCACAGAGAAGGCCCTCTCGCTCATGCCCACCAGCTGTGCTTCGGACAGGGATGGGATCGAGAGGAGGGCCCTCTCAAATGATCGCACTGGTCAAATGGGATTGTAAGTTGGGGTGCGGGTTCTCAAACAGTCTGGGACCAAGCCATTTAGGGCTTTATAGGTAATAACCAGCACTTTGTATTTAGCCTGGAAGCAGACCTGAAACAGTGGAGCTGCTGTAACAGAGGAGTTGTTTGCTCCCTGAATGGCACCCCAGTTAGCAACCTGGCTGCCGATCTTTAGATTATTTGGAGCTTCCGAACTATCTTCAAAGGCAGCCCCACATAGAGAGTGTTGCAGTAGTCCAGACGGGATTCAACTAGGGTGAAATATGATGTGCGGATTTGATAAATGTGGGTAAAAATACAAGGGTTGAATGAAAAGTAATGCCTCTACCTTCGTTACTTGGATTTGGATGGGAATATTTTAATAAATCAAATGCAGAAATAATCCTTAGAATGTGCTCTTTAACTACCACTATTCACTTTCCCACATAATCACCAGACAATTGGATACATTTCTGCCAACGATGAACAAGTTTTCTGAAGCCATCACGGAAGAAGTCGACACTCTGTTTTTGCAACCAGAGTCTCACAGTTCTCTCAACGTCTTCATCAGAAGCACAATGATTTCCAGGCAGATCTTCTTTCATTATCCGGAACAGATGGAAGTCAGACGGTGCTAAATCTGGACTGTGGTGAGATCCAGTCTCTGAAGTTCTGCTATGGTGGCATGTGAAGTGTGTGGTCTGCCATTGTCATGCTGCAGGAAAACATTTCCCTTTCGGACCCTTGTTAGCCGTCGTTTCAAAGTTCACAGCATTGTGATGTAATGCACTGAATTTATTGTTGTTCCGTGTTCAAGGAAATCAACATGGATAACACCATCTGCATCCCAGAACACTGTTGCCATGATTTTTCCAGCTGAGGGCTCTCTCTCTGGTCAGCCACCACGGATGGTGGACAGACCCCAGCCACTGGACTCCTTTAAGATGAAGGGCGAGTCCTTCCTATGCTGAATCCAGGGCTGGTTGAAGGCAGTAATTGTTCATTCTCTCTCTCTCTCTGGTCAGCCACCACGGATGATGGACAGACCCCAGCCACTGGACTCCTTTAAGATGAAGGGCGAGTCCTTCCTATGCTGAGTCTAGGGCTGGTTGAAGGCAGTAATTGTTCATTCTCTCTCTCTCTCTGGTCAGCCACCACGGATGGTGGACAGACCCCAGCCACTGGACTCCTTTAAGATGAAGGGCGAGTCCTTCCTATGCTGAATCCAGGGCTGGTTGAAGGCAGTAATTGTTCATTCTCTCTCTCTCTCTGGTCAGCCAC
Organism: Anolis apletophallus; assembly: GCA_030556195.1. Classification (NCBI taxonomy): domain Eukaryota; kingdom Metazoa; phylum Chordata; class Lepidosauria; order Squamata; family Anolidae; genus Anolis; species Anolis apletophallus. The sequence continues at coordinate 66,953,196 of JARBWK010000011.1, forward strand.
CACGGATGATGGACAGACCCCAGCCACTGAACTACTATAAAATGAAGGGCGAGTCCTTCCTATGCTGAGTCTAGGGCTGGTTGAAAGCAGTACTTGGTCATTAAAAGAAGGTGGCAGGCTCGTGGCTCAGTCACACGTCCCTGGTAGTCACTGAGGTAAAATCAGAGAGGTTTCCCCCTTTTATAACCTTTCTGATTGGAGAAACCTGAGGAGAAAAATTGGCGGGAAAATCTAAGGCGCTGATTGAATGGATAGGTCTGAGGTAAATTTTGGCGGGAAAGTCTAAGGATATGAACCCCTCCCACCCAGGAAAAAACAATAACCCCTGCCAAAACTGCCAAGAGGCCTAGAAACAAAATGGAGGCCTGATAACCTTGCAAACACATAAGATGTAATCATACACCCCCAATGTAAACAGGCCAAGCTCTGCTTAGGCCGCAACAAAGACAAATGGAAAAATATAAGAAAGGATCTACTAAACTGGAAACATCTAAACCTCTCACTACTTGGGAGGATAGCAATTGTAAAAATGAATGTGCTACCTAAATTATTATATCTTTTTCAAAACATTCCTATAATTAGAAATTTAAAAATATTTGAAACCTGGAATAGAGATTTGTCAAAATTTATCTGGAATGGCAGAAAGCCACGGATTAAATTTAAAGTTATGATCGACAGAAGAGACAGAGGGGGTGTTTTGGGCTCCCAAACCTCAAAACATATTTTGAGGCGTGTGCCCTCACTTGGATAAAAGAATGGATCTCTTTAAAATAATGTAAAAACTCTCACATTGGAAGGTTTAAATGTAAGGATGGGATGGCACTCATACCTGTGGTATGAGCAAATAAAAATTGAGAGAAACTTTGGTAACCATTTTCTAAAATCAGCACTAATAAAGGTCTGGAACAAATGTAAACCATATTTCCATTCAAAAACACCACTCTGGATTTCGTCTATTGAAGCAAAACAAAGAAGACTTTTAGGATGGCAAAAATAGCCAACTTATAAGGATCTTCTTGAGAAAAAAACCAATAATATGGAATTAAAGTCTCAGGAAGATCTTAAGCAGGAATTTAGTATTGGCTCCAATATATACAAATGAAGAATATTTACAAACAGGATAAAGCAAAGGGATTTGAGGAAAAAGAAAAATTCTGGGAAAATATAATGGACACAAAGAAAAAACTATAACGAAGTTATATAACAAACTACTAGAATGGGAAACAGAAACTGAAGAAGTGAAGAATTGTATGGTTAATTGGGCAAAAAATATAGGCCATCCAATAAAATTACAGGAATGGCAACAGATTTGGAGATATATATACACACACACACACACACACACACACACATTCATCTAGTTTAAAGGAAAAAAGTTTAAAAATTTTCCACAAATGGTATATATCACCAAAAAAATTAAGCATAATGTAACTTATGTTGGAAATGCAAGTCACATGTGGGCAGTTTCTATCATTTATGGTGGACTTGTCCGAAAGTTATAAGTTTCTGGAAAAAAGTACAAGAAGTAACATATAAAATCTTAAAAATTGACATTCCATTAAAACCAGAATTTTTCTTACTAGGTTTAACAGATAAGTATGTTAAGTTAGACAAGAATGAAGATAATATTTTCACTTATATCATCACAGCGGCTCGATTGGTCTATTCGAAGCTATGGAAACAGGTAAACATTCCAAAGATGGACCAATGGTGAGAAAAAATGTCAGACATTAGAGATATGGACAAATTAACCTTCTTCTTAAGGCAAAGTAATGGAAGCCCAATTAAATCTACAGATTGGACTCCTTTTGATGAATATCTAGCACAATTAAATGTAAATATAAGTTAAAATAGGAGTACTTTTGCAGTAACTTGGACTAGAAAAATATACATAGATATATATGCACATAAGATTGGTAGTCAAAGTTCTAAAACAATTTATAACATAATGTTTTACTAACATTTAGACCAATTACTAAGATTTAATATGAAAACATAATGCTATTGACTACATGTATAAGATATGGAAGTCGTATATTTTTATGTCACTACTGTTTTTTCCCCTATATGTATATTTTCTTCTCAGGCCCGGATTAACCCCTTTTGGCGCCCTAGGCCACACTTTGGAATTACGCCCCCAAACCAACCTCTACCACACACCTCCCCCACCTCCTCCTCCTCACGGCGCACCCTCCTTCCTTGACTCAAGGAGGTAGAGGCGGAGGGAAGCCCGGAGGGAAGCCCCGCCCCCGGGGCCACTGACGGGCATGCACAGCAGGAGGGCGCGAGCGCCTCTGCCTCCTCCGCCATGTTCCTGGGTGCCGCGCATGCCTGGCAGCAGCCCTGGGGGCTTCCCTCCGCCTCCTTGCGCCCTCCTTCCTTGACATTCCCTCCTCCCCCGCCCCCTGACAGTGCTCTCCCCCGAGAGAGAGAGTCATCTCCATGCTGCGCATTGCGGTTTTGTTTCAACTTTTTTTTTGGTCCGTGTGATCTGCGCCCCCCCTTGGCTTGCACCCCTAGGTCATGGCCTAGGGTGGCCTTATGGGTAATCCGGGGCTGTTTCTTCTTCCCATTTCCCTTCTTTCTCCCATCACTCCCCACCACCGCAACCCCTCAATACACCCTTTTTTATGTATTTACACTGCAAAAAAATTTCAATTAAAAAAAAAACCCAGAGAATTCAGCCATAGCAGATCACCTGATAAACCAACCTGGACACAGCATATTATTTGAGAACACAAAAATGCTGGTTCACTCTAACAACCACCATGTCAGACGACACAGAGAAGCCATTGAAATCCACAAGAAACATGTGGACAATTTCAACAGAAAGGAGGAAACCATGAAAATGAAGAAAATCTGGCTACCAGTATTTTTTAAAAAAACCTCTAAAATCATAACAGTAAATAAAGAACAACTGTCAAAAACAGGGGAACAGACAGGAAAGAGTCAAGGACAGTGAATCACTTCTCAACAAAGGATGCCCTCAGGCAGTAAGACGCCACACCTTGAAAGCTGTTAGACCATTAAATGTTAAACAAGCTGGCCAATTGAAACATTCGCACTTGCTTCCAACAGACAAGAGTTCTTTCTCCCACCCTGGACATTCCACGGATATAGAAACCCCATTTTCCTTGTTTCCGACAGACCTCACTATGGATGTCTGCCATAGATGTGGGCAAAACATCAGGAGATAATGCTTCTGGTACATGGCCAGGCAGCACGAAAAACTTATAGCAACCCATTCCTGGAGTCCTCATGGACAAGAAGATAAACATGAGCTGAAAAATGTTATCCGGCAGGACAAAAAACCAATGGAATGTTGGCCTGAATCAATAGAGTCGAGTGCCTGGATCCAGGGAAGTCATGCTCCCGATGCTCTATTCTATTCTGCCTTGGTCAGACCATACCTGGAATCACTCTGTGTCCCATTCTGGGCACTGCAATTTAAGGGAGATGTGTGCAAAGGAGGGTGACTCAAATGATCAAGGGTCCCCATGAGGAGCGGCTTAAAGAGCTGGGCACGTTTAGCCTGCAGAATAGAAGGCACAGAAGAGACATGATGAGAGCCATGTATCAAAGATGTGAGGGGGTCATGGGGAGGTGGGAGCAGGCTTGTTTTCTGCTGCCCTGGAGACAAGGATGCAATGGAACAATGGCTTCAAACTACAGGAAAGAAAGGAGATTCCACCTGAACATGAGGAAGAACTTCCTAACGGTGAGAGCTGTTCAGCAGTGGAACTCTCTGCCCCGGAGTGTGGTGGAGGCTCCTTCTTTGGAGGCTTTTAAGCAGAGGCTGGATGGCCATCTGTCGGGGGTGCTTTGAATGTGATTTTCCTGCTTCTTGACAGAATGGGCTTGGACTCCAACTCATTAATTCTATGATAGTATATTCTTTCTTCTTGAAATAATATGTATTAATATAATATATTAATTGTATATTGTATTATAATAAATGATATAATTATATATTATAATAATTCTTATATTATTATTATTCGATTGCGCATCATCTTCTTCCATTTCTATCCCATTAACACCAGCCTCCATTCATCCATACTATTTGTCTTAAGAAAGCCAGCCCTCTCACCCAATCACAACACTGGGATTTTCCTTCAACCAATCAGGACGCGGCATGTCTCTTCTCTTCCCTCCCCCTTGGGCTTGATTGAAAGCGTCGCCTAAGCACCTGCGCTGCACTTCTTACCGGTTATTCCAATCAGAGACTCCCTCGAGATGACGGGTTTCCTTCAACCAATCAGGACGCGGCTTGCCTCTCCTCTTCCCTCCCTCCCTCTTGGGCTTGATTGAAAGCCTCGCCTGTACGCATGCGCTTCACTTCTCCCTGTAGCCACGGCCTCATCCAATCAGAGACTCCCTCGCGGTGACGGGGCGGGGCGAGATGGGGAGAAAAAAAAGTTGTTTACTTCAGAGAGAGAGAGAGAGAAAAAGAGAGTAGAGGGCGGGGAAATAAATGGGCGTGGCTTCGGCATGATACGACGACACTGGTTGGTTTAAGCTTCGGGAGTGGGCGCGGCTTTAGCAGAGGCACGAGCGGAGCGGGCGTGACGACGCGTGTGACACGTCACCGGTGGGCGTGGCGAAGTAGGTGATAAAAGGCCGCGCAACAGGAAACGGCCCGCCATTTTATATAGCCCAGGAGAGCAACAGGAGCAAAGGCGGTGCGGCAGGGAAGGGAGGGGGTTCGGCGACCAGGGGGCGGCCCGGATGGTGAAATCCTCCCTGCAGCGGATCCTCAACAGCCACTGCTTCGCCCGCGAGAAGGAAGGGAATAAAAAGACCCACCGAGACAACATGCCTGCCCGGCCCGCCAGCGCTGCTCTTGGCCGGTGAGGAGCCGCCAGCCAGGCCTCAGGACGCAGGATTCCTGCAGGCCTCCAAGGGGCGGGGCGGGGCCAGCGCTGACACGCCCCTCCCTAGGGCGCCTGCGCGAACGTGCAACGCAGGAGGAAAAAAAAGGGGGGGGGAGATGGACGTTTTTGCTCTTTTCAAGGCCAGCTCCGGCTCCCTTAAATGGGCTTTCTGGGCCCGGATCTAGCTTTTCAAGGCCTGATCTGACACCCCAAAATCGGCTTTCAGGGGCTAGATTTATCTCCTTAAAATTTGCTTTCTAGGCTTATCCTTAACTTTTCAAGGCTTGATCATTCCCCCAAAATGGGCTTTTAGGGGCCAAATTTAAGCCCTCAAAATGGTCTTTCTGGGCTGAGATGATGGCGAGCCTTTATGATCATAGCTCCAACTGTTTGGAACGCTCTGCCAGAAGCTTTGAGAGATCTAACAAAGTTCCGCAGAGCGTTCAAGACGTTTCTATTCCAGCAGGCTTTCGGGGGCTGATCTGGGTAATTTGCTGTAAATATTTTTTTATAGTTTTAGATAAGAGTTTAATTTCGGTTGTTTTAAAGTGTGTTTTTAATATTCTCTGTAAGCCGTCCTGAGCCTCGAGGAAGGACGGCATACAAAACTGAATAAATAAATAAAAATTGCCTTCCTAAAATAGTCTTAGGGGGAAGATTTCTCTCCCTAAACGGTATTTTGGAGGTCAGATCTAGCTCCCCCAAATGGGCTTTTAGGGTCAAGATTCAGCCCCCTGAAATGGAATTTCTTTTCACAGCCAGAGTTACCTTCCCACAATTAGGAGCTAGATTCAACTCCCCAAAATAGTCTGAGCTCAGATTTATCTCACCCAAATGAGCTTTTAGGGGCCAGATTTGACCCCCTTATATAGTGTTTCTGGTTCCAGATTTATCTCCCTAAAATGGGTTTTTAGGGGCCTGATTTTTTAGTAGCCAGATTTATGTCCCAAAAATGATCTTTTAGGGGGCAGGTTGTCAGGGATGAGATTTATCTCCCCCAAATGGGCTTTTTGAGGCCAGATTTAACCACCTAACATGGTCGTTTAGGAGCCAGCCCTACATGGGTGAGATTTATCACTCTCAGATCTATATTTTAAAGGCTAGATCTTTCTCCCCAAAATTGGTTTTTAGGGGCTAGATTTAGCTTCCCAAAATGGGCTTTTAGTTGCCAGATTCAACTCCCGATAAGGATTTTTTTTTGTGGGTGGCAGAGCTATCTTTTAAGGGCCAGATTTATCACCCGAAAACAGAGGCCATATAGGTCTCCACAAATGGGCCTTTAGCGGCCAGATTTATCCCCCCCCCCCCCAATTGGTCTTTTAGAGGCTAGATTTATCTCCCCAAAATGGTTGTTCAAGGAGGGAGAACTAACTTTTGGGGCCCAGATTTAACCTCCCAAAACAGTCTTTCTGGGCCTGAATCTGTCTTTATCTGTCCTTAGAATTTAACCTAAAATGGGCTTTTGGGGGCCAAATCCAGCCCCCTAATACAGCCTTTCAAGGGACAGATTGATCTCCCCAAAACTGGTCATTTAGAGGCCAGATCTATCTCCCCAAAATAGTATTTCTGGGCCTAGATCTATCTTTTAAGGGCCAGATTTATCTCCCCCCAAATGGTCATTTAGAGGCCAGATCTGACTCCACAAAATAACATTTCTGGGCCCAGATCTATCAGTTAGGGGCCAGATTTATCTCTTCAAAATTGTTGTTTACAGGACAGAGCTGTCCCCCAAAATAGTATTTCTGGGCCCAGACCCGTCTCCCCAAAACAGTCCTTTTGAGCCCAGATCTATCTTTTAGGGGTCAGATCTATTTCCTCATAATTGTCTCTTCCTGCCACTCCCTACAATGATTGCATGACGCAGCCTCTTTATCTTATTTACTTCCCCAAAATGTCCCCCATCACCAGTTTCCTCTCTCCTTCCCCAAAACGGTCTCACAAGGAGCCATTTTTCTCTCTTCCCTTTTGTAATAAATCTCCCTATCAAAGAAAAAGCTTTTTTAAAATAAAAAACCTTAAAAATGAGACTGGTTTCTGGGCATTGAGTGACATAGAAGAAGCAACAGTGGAGGTATTTCTGCCCAGAGAACTCCTTTGAGGTATCCTTTCCTCCCTCAGTAACACAAATAGTTTCCTCAGCCTTAAGAGGAAGATGAGGAACATTAGCTTTTTAAAGGGTTGCAGAGGAAACAAGCCCCTCAAGTTGAATCCTATGGCGAGTCAGAACCTGTTCCATCTGAGAAAGCCAACGTCTTTGCTTGAGCTGGCTTATGGCAGATGTGAAAACCACTTACTTCCAAGTCCTCTTATTGCAACCAGACAAAAGCTGTGTATAGCCAGTTTGCTGGTCCATCTAAATCCTGAAAGCCCTTGATCGGTGGCCTGATGAATACCTGGTAGGTTTCAGAGGAAGATTTCAAAGCCACCTCCATATGCATATTCAAGTTAGCTTGAAAGTGCATACAGACATGTGGAAAAAAACCAACCTCTATTTTCTACTTTAATACGACGGCCAATAGATCTGGATGCGGAAGTCCTTTCAAAGCCCTGAAAGGAACAATATGGCCTCCAGAGTAATGAAAAGATGATTGTTGCAGGGAGGATATTGTAAGGGATAGTAGCGGCAACAAGGTGTTGATAAAGAATGGAGCAAAAATATATCATTCTGGCATTGGGGTAAAGCTGAAGACCCTGTGTGTGTATTTATGTTTGTCTTCAAGTCAGTACCATTATATATGTGTTGTGTGCACCTTCAAGGCAATACTATTATATTTATGTATGCGCCTTCAAAGCAATAATTATATTTGTTTCTGCCTTGCATTTCTTTCTGGATCTTATGGAAAGTCTGTCATAAGGATTTAGCACAGCAGGTTAACCTACAGTAAATCTTGCCAACCAAAAGGTTGACAGTTCGAAGCCCAAGTCAGGGTGAGCTCCTGACTTTTAGTTTAGCTTCTGCCTACCCAGCAGTTTGGAAAACAGAAATGTGAGTAGATAAATAGGTACCACTTAAGTGGGGAGGTATTTAAGGCACCCATAAGAAAATGGCGGCAATTCGCTCAAGGAAAAAGTTTGCGAACAAAGCTCTTCGGCAGGGGAGATGGAGCGACAGCATCCCCCGGTGGCTGGAACTGAGATGCCAAAGATGGGAAATCCTATATATACCTCTATGTACTCCCAACTCTAGCCACACCAACCCTCCTTGCACGTTTACTCCTCCTTAGACTTCCTTTTCTCCCTTCTCAGTTCCAGGATGGCCTTCAATTGCTGTAGTAACCTGGGTCCGGGGCCTCGGTGGTGCTCCTGATGCCCCTCACCCACCCCTGAAGATCCCAGGTGGGCGAGGGAATAGTCAGAGGGATCACAATCTTTCAGCTAATTTATTTTATTCTGTAAGTATGCCTGGTCTTTATGGTTAGGATTATCGGGGTAACCTCATGTGATTTCGGATAGCATGCCTTGCAGGGGATCGGTCACCCAAGAACAACGGCCATGGCCTTTTCTAAGCACCATTGGCCAGAAATAGCTCCAAATCGCCTTTCGCTCCCTCCCGCAGGATAATCGGCTGAATGTCACAGAGGAAATCCCATCCAATAGCAGGACACGGATCCTGCATGTCCAGTCCAGGCTGACGGAGGCCAAGCACATCAGTTGGAGGACGGTGCTGAACAGCAACAACTTATACATTGAGATCCCCAATGGCGCTCTGCCGGAAGGGAGCAAAGATAGGTAAGACTGGGCTGCTTTTCATCAATTCTCCTAAACTTTCCAACAGTGGTAATTTTTGTGTGGCATAGAAATGGAAGAGAGCGTAGCTTTAACATTGCATCTTGCACTTGTTTGGCTTGCTCACTTCCTTCCCTCCCTAAAACCACAGCCATTTGTAAGTCTCACTCCCTTTTGTACAGTTTCGCAGTTCTCCTTGAATTTGCCGAAGAACAGCTCCAAGTCGACCATGTGTTTATATGCTTCCACAAGAATCGAGATGACAGAGGTGAGTAAACAATAGTTGTGCTGAGCCCATTTTGGTTGGGTTTTTATCCATGTAGTCAAAGGGTGTTGTTGTTTTGTGGGTTCAGGGTGGTGGTGATGTTCTTGTTTTGTGGGTCCGGGCCGGCCCTTAACCCTCTCCTGCTCCCCCTTCCAGCCTCGTTGCTCCGTACTTTCAGCTTCTTGGGCTTTGAGATTGTGAGACCGGGGCATCCCCTTGTCCCCAAGCGACCCGATGCTTGCTTTATGGCCTACAGCTTCGAACGCGACTCTTCGGAAGAAGATTAGACATTATTTTGTTTTGCAGTGTTTACCTTTTTTTGCCTCGTAGAGCTTTTCCTTGGGTCTTTTTGTCAGGAGATGAAATTGGTAGGAATTCTGTCAACATCTTTATACATGCACATATATGTGTGTACGCATAAATGACTTCTTTGTATGAATTATTGTGTTAAGGTTGGTGGTGGGGATGTTTGGGGCAGATGTTGAAAATTTTCCAGCTTTTGTCATCTTTTCCTCTCTTTCCTCCTTTTTCCCCCGCCCGCATTTTCGTCCGCATGTTGTGACAGTTCCAAAATAAATGCTCACTCTCAAAATTTAGCGGCATATTTCTTGGAAGTTTAATATTGTGTGTTTGTGATACGGAAGTATTTGCTTTAATTCTAAATAAAAAGTTTATATTTTACTTCGTTGCTGGTTCGACATGTTTCAAATGACATTCTCGTGCAGTGGTTCCTAACCTTTGGTCTCTGGACCACCAGTGGTCCACAAGAACGAAAAAATAGTCCGTGGTCTCAGTATTACTACACCGTTGCCTCAAAAACACGTGGCAATGAGAGTGATTGGTCTTGCGAAACCCTCTTATAGTGCCGAGGCAATGGGGATGTTGGGTGGGGAGGGGCTGACTATCCACGAAAGATTACTACTACCATATTAGCTCTAATTATTAAACATGGTTTTCTGTGGTAGAGCAGATGGCAACTACTGGATGGCATATGTCCTGGATCAGGAACTAGAGCTGATGTGGTCTATCCTATGCGATTTTCTGAATCGGCACCCCAAATAACCAAATTGAATCTAAAGTTAACCAAAAACTTATTCGTAACCCTTTGGTACTGATGTTGGAGAGTGGTCCCTAGTCAAAAAAAGGTTGGGAACTACTGCTTTGAACCTATTACATTTTCAGGTTTTTGGGGCTCTAAACACTTGATGGGTGTTATAGCCCCAAATATCTTGAAGGTAATAGGGTAACCCTGTTGATTTGGGAGCAAGGTTGGAAAGCCATTAAGGTAGGCCTTTGAGCTATACATCTAATAAAAATGAATATGTATGTGGCTGGGTGTTCACTCATGAGACATCGATGGCCCTCCCTCCAATGACATTGCAGATCATAGTGAGCTCCATGAACATGTCCAAGAGCCCTGGCAGTGTCCTCTGCAAGCACCATACTGCCACCCACCCACCCAAGTGAAGGCTTTCATTCGGGCACAATTCCATCCTAGATTTTATGTGTTTCCTTCATCACAGACATCCCAGTGTTTCTGACTCAATTGGTGTGGAGTTTGCATTATCTCTCCCTCTCCCTTAACCCTTTCCAATTCTTTTCTATGGCACACAGCAAACTGGAATTAATCAGCAACTGAACATATTAGAGAGGTCTGGGGAGAATTCATGATTTATAGGAGTTGTAGGTCTTGGGATGTGTAGTTCACATTCAATCTGAGAGCACTCTGATCTCCACCAGCGATGGACCAGGACTTGGCACAGAGATCCACCATAACCAACAAAAATACTGGAGGTCTTTGGAGGGATTTATAGGAATTGTAGTTCACCTACATCCAGAGAGCACTGTGAACCCAAAGACTGATGGATCTGGACCAAACTAGGCACACATACCTGATATGCTGAAATTTGATTACTGGAGGGGTTTGGGGGATAACTGATCTTCCTTTTTGGGAGTTGTAGTTCACCCACAACCAGAGAAACTGACCTCTAATGATGGACCTGGACCAAACTCTGCACACAGAACCCTCATGACTAACTCAACCTACTGAGTGGTTTGAGGGGATGGACTCACCATAGTTGGGAGTTGTAGTTTATCCTACAGCCAGAGAGCGCACTGAACCCCACCCATGGTGCATCTAGAGCAAACTTGCCCAACATAAACATTTAAGTACTGACAGAGTTTTCCAGGGTTAACCTGACATGATGGGAGTTGTAGTTCAACCACAACCTTACACATTTTGTACAGTTAAAACTGACTTTTTCAAATAACCCGGGCAACGCTGAGGACCCAAGCTTGCAGCAGTAGTAGTAGTAATAATAATTTTATTATTCGCCTCTCATGGCTCAAAGTGAGTCACAGCATAGTCCAGAACACACAAATGCTATAAAAATTCTACAAATATTAAAATTCGGTTCCATAAAAGCATTTCTATAAAATTTACATTCATCACACGAACAGAGACCAAAACATAAAAAGACTCAAAAGCAGCTTACAGTAAATTAAACTGTCTGTTGACGGGTGTTAACGTCCGAAAGACATACTTAATAGCATTCCCAAACACCATATTTTAATGTATTCCTCCCTGTGAAGCATTGCGACGTACATACAAAGCACATTAATGCCTTTATACCTACACCAAGAACCTCTCCACATTCCTACTTGCTCCCCTTTTTGAAAGTTAGCACCAGAGCATCCCAAAACAGTAATATGTCCTTATTTGGTTTGTCTTCACATTGCTAAACATGGAAAAAACAACCTGCCTTTTACAGAGTCGGTGTTTTTAGCAATGTTCTTTTGTCCGCCTTGGGGCTGAACGAGCTCCTTCCTCTTTTCCTTTGTGCATTGGAGCTGACACTTGAGTCCTTTTTTCCTTCTGTTTCGGGGAAAATTTCCTCAGAGTTTCTGTACATAATTCCCGGGGAAAAGGCCTTCGCGCCCGTGGAGGCGGCCCTTCCACCATCCGGAGGCATCTGCGGAAAATCAAATGGCTCTTAAGCATTTCTAGAGCCTCATTGTTGTATTGCTATTGTACGATACATGGCTACAACATAAGGTGGCTTATTAAATGCATTACTGTGAGCAACCTTTGGAGGCAAAACATAGGCCATGAGTTTGGCAGCAGTCAGGTTTGGGTTGTGTTATCTGTAAAGTGCTGTTTTGAGTATCTCTTAGAATAAGTGGGATATATATATATGTGTGTGTGTGTGTGTGTATTATTAGGTATATACCTAATAAGAGACCTCAATGGTTATAGTGATTGTCGTAAACATACAAGAGCCCTGCCAATATCCTCCACCAACACCATACTGCCCACCACCCAAGCAAATGTTTTCATATGGGGACAATTTCATCGTAGACTTTATGTGCTCCCTCCACAGACATCACAGTGTTTCTGACTCTCGACATTGTTGTGGAATTTGTATGATCCTGCCCAGTGCCTCTCCCATAACCTTTTCCTACTCTTTTCTGTGGTGCACAGTAAACAGGGTAGAACTGATCACATGCTGGAAGGGTTTAGGGGACTGATTCCACATGATGGAAGTTATAGTTCACCCTGCATCAAGACAGAGCACTATGACCCCCACCAGCAATGGAACTGGAACAAATTTGGCATACAGAACCCCCATGACCAACAAAATAAGGTTTTGAGGGTAGGGGGTTGACCTTTATTTATAGGAGGTGTACCTCACATACAGAGAGCACTGTGAACAAAATACTGGAGGGCTTTGGGGGGAATTCACCTTGACTTGGGGAAGTTATAGTTCACCTACAACCAGATAAACTGGTGACCTCTATAGACAATGGACCGGGACCAAACTTGGCACAGAGACACCCCATGACCAACTTAATATACTGCAGGGAATTGTGGCAATGGACCTTGATTTTGGGAGTTGTAGTTCACCCTCATCCAGAGACCACTGAACGCAGCTGACATCGGATCTGGACCAAACTTGGCACACAGACCCATCATGGCCAACTTTGAATACTGGTGGGGTTTGGGGTGATTGGCCCACGATTTTGGGAGTTACAGTTCATCCAAATCCTTCTGCATTTTCTAATGGGAGCATTCATAAAAACAGGAAAGACAGGCTTTTTTCTAAGAAATAGAGCTACAAATTACTGAACTGATATTACCTAACACCCCAAAACAAATAATGCCTATTTCAAATAATCCAAGCACCGCCAGGTCCCCAAACTATAATAATAATAATAATTGATGTGATAATAACACTATGTAAAATTATATCAGGATTAAAGCAAATTTTTGCAATGAAATAAATCACAGGATCATAGAATAGAATCCTAGAGTTGGAAGAGATCCCAAGGGCCATCTAGTCCAACCCATTCCTGCAGAATCAGATTTGCCTTCTTTGCTGCAGCATCATGTACAATCAACACTATGTAACACGGTTTTTCTTCCTGGGTTCTAAATGTCATTTCTGAATTGGGTCTATCATAAAAAAGTTTATTAGACTGCCGAAACTTTCGTTTTGGTGGGACATCCGGCAGCACATTTTACTCTATAATTTTTTAATTATCTCATCGAGTCTCAACCAATCCAACATTGTTTGTGGCGGCCACAAAAACAAAGTTTTTGCAGTATAACAACTGCTTTCAAAGTTAGGGCCGCATAGTTAAACAGGAAATAACACTTTAAAACCAGGAACTGTTCCCCCCCCCCCCCCAAATTTTGTTACATAGTGTAATAACAAATTGGTGGCTATTGAAACAGTTGGCCCTTGGGGTTATTTGCAGGTTTTAATTAAATTTTGATCAGCAAATGTAGAAGGCTGACTATACAAGAGTAGTAGCTATTAGGGCTTGTTCCGAATTTCAGATACTTCCGAATTTCGCAAGTTTTTTGCCTACTTCCGACTTTTGAAGCGACTTCCGATCACTGCCTCCCAAACAGGGAGTGGTGTTGCATTTCCGAATTGGTTTGGAATTCCGAATTTCGGATGTCATTTCCGAATTTTCTTGCTGATTGCTCATTGGCTGATGGCTAACAGCTTACTCTTCAATACACGACAAAGTAATCACTATTGCAACTTCTATACACACTGCTAAACCACAATGTTTAAAGGGGCAGTGTCAAAGGAATACCAAGACATAGCATATATAGATAAAAACCACTATATTGTATGGCAGTATATGCTCAATAGCAGAACAATATTACAAACAGTACAATGTAATGCAAATAATCAATCATGTGATTAATACACAGTATGAGCATAAATCACAAGCCCATATACATGGTTGGGCGAAGGAGTATTCCACTAGGCACTGAGTAACCCTTAGTGAAGTCCTGGGTATGATGACCCATGGACCTGCGACTGAGTCAATAGGGGAACCTTGGTAGGTGGCAGGGCTGGTGGCTGCTATGGTAGGCAGGTGCCAACGGCTGGAGGTAAGCTGACGACGCCAAGATGGCCATTTCGCGTAACCGCTTCCTCAGGGCGCTGATCACTTCTGACCGCTCCTCCCCACTATTGTAGTAGACCAATTTAGACTCAAAGTCGAAATGAGAGATTTCGCGTTTCCGCGTTTCAATACAGATCGCTCTTGTGAGTTATCTCCCGGGCTGCAATCATTGTACTGTTTGTAATATTGTTCTGCTATTGAGCATATACTGCCATACAATATAGTGGTTTTTATCTATATATGCTATGTCTTGGTATTCCTTTGACACTGCCCCTTTAAACATTGTGGTTTAGCAGTGTGTATAACAGCTGACTCTCCCTTCTGCTGATTTTTTGGGCCATTTTTGAAGACTTCTGAATTTCGGAAATACTTCCGAATCAATTCCGGAAAAAAATTCCAAAAATTCAGAAGTCAATCACATCCGATTTTTGAACAAAATCAACACTCGATTCCGAAATTGAAGCATTTATTTGCCTTCGGAAACAGCCCTAGTAGCTATAGCACTACCAGTGGCTTAAGAAAAAGAGACCCAACTCTGGTTGAGAGTTGTCAGGAATATTAAAAATTACCAAATTACAAAAGTGTGAGTCGAGCACTGAAAGAGTTAGTAGGCCGAAGCCTGTTAGAGTTAGTGAGCCAAAGCTAGCGTCACCCTGAGGAGTGTTATTGTTAGTTTGCCTCAGCGATGGAACTCCTCAGTGTGTAAGCAGGCTTCTCTGTGAGGTAGGCCTCACAGTATGAGGAAGGCCTGATATGCGAAGGCCTGGTGTGAAAGAAGCCTCGTGTGGGAAAGTTCCTATGTGTAAGGCTATTGTGTAATTGTTTATTTGTGTCGTGGAAATCTTGTTATTGTAAATAGTCGCCCTTAAGAGAGTGAGTAGGCCGAAGCCTGCTATTGTTAGTTTGCCTCAGTGAGGAACTCCTCAGTCTGAGCAGGCTTCTCTGTGACGTAGGCCTCACAGTATGAGGAAGGCCTGATATGAGAAGGCCTGGTGTGAAAAAAGCCTGAGTTGCTCTGCTGAACATTGATGAGGAGGATCTTTTAGTATTAAACCACTCACTCAACAAGAGTAAATTCTTATGCAATTATTAGAATGAAAAGAGTCCGTACCTTCCATCAAGAGGTCGATCACGTCGCCCACATTGAAGCTGAGCTCGTCCACGTCTTGGCTGAGATATTGATAAAGGGCCCGGCAACGGGGGCCAGCAGCTTTGGGTTGAGGCTTGGGCCGTCCCACTGCCGGAGGAGGCCTTTGGCTAATGCTGCGCTTTCTTTGGGTCCTGTGGGGCAGGAAGCAGCATGGGAGTCAGCGAGAAGGCCTATGGGGCACACATCCTTACAATCTTTCATTGTTAAGGTAGCTGAAGCATCAATTACCCAGCCATTCCTTGGTCTGGAACATTGAGGAACTCCATGTTGTGTTCAGAGGGCGTTCTGGCCTTGGCCCGCCGCGAAACGCCTTGCTTGGGGAGTGCCACCGCCGCCGGGGGGGCTTGCCCTGGCCGCCTCGGGGTGCTGTAGGGCTCCTCCTGCAGACGGCTGCTGTTGCGGGGAAACTGTGCGGCGCCGTTCCGGAAATTCCCCGAAGGAGGTCCCCCTGTGTCCGAGAGGCATTTGGCAAACAAATGAACCTTTCTGCCAACGTTTCCGATTACGGCTTAAAACACCATAACTGCTAGGAATGTGGGTTTATGGTGCTGACCCCAACACCATACCCATTGCTGTGCCCCAATAGAAACATTTCCGAGTAGTGACGAACAAAGACCAGATAATTTAACCTCCCCGAGTTACCGCAAATATCGTAATTCACATTCAAACCATTGATGGGCTGCTTGAGAATTAACATATAATGATATAATAACTTATGCTATGGTTGTTAGACATTCCATTATAATTTCCAGTTGGATCTGTAGTAGTCAAACAATATATAGAGTGGGACCATGGTGTCCGCTGGGGTTTGCTTCCAAAACCTGGATGTTTACACACTCATTTTCTTGGCTTTTAACTCCCCTTACATTCTCCTTACAATCTTTACTCGCATTCCCAAACCTTTAATTGCCCTTTTTTAGTTCTACTTTTTACCTTCCCTAGGAAGAAGTATTCAAGCTTTCCTACCACCTTTCAGTCTCCTTTGGTAGAGAAATACTACTACGACTAACAATAATAATACCTCTTGGGGCTGGGGGTGTGGCTCGTGAGGGTCCTTTCGGCCTCTGGTGACCTTTGCTGTGATGGATTTCTTTCCTGGTGGGCTCTGGCAGGGAAAGAAGAAAATACAAGCAAGATGTAAGACAAAACTTCCTTACTTGGTGTTTGGAGCCACTTAACTAAAACCAAGGAGGAAACACAGGGCCGATACACATCCAAGAGTTGGAAGGGACTCCCAAAGGCCATCTAGTCAAAGGTGGAGTAGAGGGAGGTTTCATCAAACCACAATAATAATTTTTGCCGTCTTGATCACCTCCAGGTGATATTTGATGACACATATCTGATTTTAACTTGGTGAAATGTTGGAGACCTATGGTCCCATCAAGACCAACACTTACTGGAGTTCTTTGGCAATCCGCTCCCAATGGAGATGGTCAATGTCTTCCCTCCGGCCTTGAGGACAGCTGCGCTGCCTTGACCACTCACGTAGGTCACTGTCCGAGTCCCACCGCCTCCCCAGCCTTCTTTCTTGACCCGGAACTGTAGCCTGAAGAAGGAATCCCAACGGCATTTGAGTTCTTAAAATGGTTGCACACCTTTGTCTCAAACCCATTTTTCAAAAAACCCGAATCCCTGAATCAGCCGCCTAGGTCTGCTTACGTGTCGCTGAAGTTGAGGAGGAGTTTCCGCCGGGTAGCTTCTTCATACCGCTTGCACAGAAGGCTGATGAGTTCAGTCTTGAAAATGGACTCCAGAAACGTATCCGCCTCTGCTTCATGGAGGATGAAGAAATCGTCCTGTTTGGTGCTGAGAAGTAAGCAATATCCGTAAGAAAATCAAGATTTTTGGGGGAGTAATACAGATACCCTAAAGCATGGAAGTAGCATGGAAGACAACTCCATTGTCTCCTAGCACTGGAGCTCAAGGTAGACTTTACAAATCCCTTGAGAGATACAGATGAAACAGACCAACGAACCCTTGGAAGGAAGGTTCTCACCTGAGTGAGACTCTATTCACAGCTTGGACTTCCACTTTCTTCTTCAGCATCTCTCGGATTTGACCTTTCTCGGGGCCCTTTTTCACCTTCTCTCGGCCAATCATATAGAAGTATTTGGGGGTCAAGATGAAGTCGCGCTTGATCGGCTGAAGAGGGGGCAAAGAAGATGGCGAGAGGTGAACCATGTCTGAATGAATAATGCCCAACATTAACTAGGATTTGTGGTTCCCAAACTCTTGGTGCTTTGGACTTCAGCTCCCTGAATCCTTGACCATTGGACTAGCTAGGCTGGGACTTCTGGGAGCTGAATTACAAAACACCTAGAAGACTTGGAATTACAATGGAAACCTAAAATAAATATATAGTATTTATATGGCCATTATGCTGGCCACATGACCTTGGAGGTGTCTACGGACAACACTGGCTCTTTGGCTTAGAAATGGAGATGAACACCAACCCCCAGATTTGGACACGACTGGACTTAATGTCAGGGGAAAACCTTTACCTTTACCTATTTATATAAGCATAAATATGATTCTGGAGACCATGGTTCAGATCCCTGTTTGACCTTGAATCTTGGATGAGGCTAAAGATCTTAAACCGAGAAAATGTTTGGTTTGCTGAAAGTTGGAAAAGAGACCTGTCAACACATAACAACACTCACCTTAAACCTTCTGTCGTATTTGGTGACCGAGTCGGCAAAATCGATCCGTTCCCTTTTGGCCAAGAACTGGCGGAGTTCGGGTTTGTCCTCCATGCCCAGGTAGTCGCCCACAAAGTTTCGGTTGATGCTGTTTCTTCGTCTCTCCTTGAAGTTGTACAGGATGTGGGAGGCTACGCCGCAAGCAAAAGAAGTGACACGTTTGGATTTATTTCCCCCCGTTTTATATATAAATATAATAATTTGATCAGAAACATGGTTTTATCGACCACCTCTGAATACATCTCCAAATTACAGATCCCAGGATTCTGCTGAAATTGTGTAATGCAGATAATGGTGTCCCACAACACTGGCGTTCCTCACCTTCTTCCCGCATTTGCTCGTATTTCCGGATGGCAATGTGGCGTCGCCACGCCTTCTGGATGACCCGGGCAAATCCGTCAAACTTCCGTTCCCGCATCTCTTCGAGAAGGAAGAGCTGGCAAGGTATGTGGAGCAGAGTGAACCTTTCTGTTATTAATTCATTAGGGCAATGTTCAGCCCTCCACGTTCACAAAAAGGGGACATTCCCAAATATGAGACATCTCTCCAGGAATCTCTAGATTCTCCAGCATGACTTTATGGTCAACATCTGCCATACAATCAAACTAGAAGACCAAGAGATTTTTAGAGAGATGTTCTCTCCAATGTGAGGAGCTAGAGACTAAGAGACATTGCTAAGGGCACTGCCAGCTCTTACCGACTCTGGGTTCTTGACAAAAACCTTGGAGCGACCCATCTGGTACTGATCAGTATCCATGTTCACGGACCTCAACAAATGCTGGACCCCCTGGCGCTCATCTCCCCTCCACCTTGGCCAGGTCTCCGGGGTGAGGATGGCATACCTACAAAGTGGAACACTCGCTTGTACTTCCTGACACTACAAAAAAGCTTTGTGATCCCTTTTGATTTTCCCAAATGCAATATCTGAATTGGCTACTTGGGGGAGAGAGAAGCGCCCTATAATTTCCCAGTGACACAATTTCCCAGTTGTGATATCTGAACCGACCACTTGCAGGAGAAAGAGAAGCACCCTATATTTCCCCATTATAGTGACCATAATGGCAACTTCTTACCAACCAGTAACCAAGTAAATTAGTGTTCTGGACAGCAGTAACGAGTAATTACGAGTAAAGTAAGTAGCCCCAAAGTCACTAAAGGTCCCTGATGTCTTCAGAGTTGCCCCTTACCTTTGCAGGAATTTTTGGAATAGTCTGCGGTAGGCAAAGCCGGCCCGGCGGACTCGAATGTTCTCCTTTAAACCCAGGTACTCGACTTGGTGCTTCACTCTACAAGAGCCAATATAACAGAGATAGTTGTTAGCACTATACTCAATGGAGTCGGAGGGTGCCATGTTTTCTTGGTATTGCTCTTTCTTGGAACTACAACTCCCGTGATGTAGAGAAACCTTATAATTCCTCACCTGCTCTCCTCCCAGTCGCGGGGCCTCTTGGTCTCATTGGGTTTGATGCAGCGGATGTAGTGCGGTGTGCACTTCATCAGCGTGTTCACCAGGTTGTTGGCTTGTTTCTGTTTAGGAAAGGAGGGTGAAGATGATGCATAGCAAACATTTGCAGTCAAATCTATAACAGTCAAGGTGGGTACAGCCTTACTTTGATTTTGCTCCCAGCTGTTGTGGGCCGTCCTTTTTTCTCCGCATCCAGTTTTTCAGGGAAGAGCGTCCGGATGAAAGCGCTGAGAAATTATGAGACGTCTCTTATTATTATTATTGTTATTATTATTAATCAGCTACCTAATAATCAAAGTAGAGAGGGAAATACACTCACAACTCGCTGCTTTGCATCAGCTCTATCAGGTCAGTGAATAGGACGTCCCTGTTCCGTTCGCAAAAGCCGCTCACATCGTAGGAAACCTAGAAGACATTAAAGGTCTTCAAATCCGATATGGTCAAAACAACTTCTCTCTTTTCTCCCACATAACTCAATGTGATGTTTTTGGAAATTGAGAGAACACTTCTAGGAATCCCTAGGTCAGTATTTCTCACCCTGGGGTTGCAAGGGGGTTTCAGAGGGGTAACCAAAGACCATCAGAAAACATATTTCTGATGGTCTTAGGAACCCCTTTGTCAGAGGAGGCTGAAGATCTCTCCGCCTGACCTTCTCTTCCTTTTTGGAAACAGGGTGAATCCTCCCACCAAAAGCCCTCCTCTGCTGTGATTGGCCGGCCTCTCAGCCAAGGAGGGCTGTTTCTGAGAGCAGGGAGGGGAGAGCAAGCATGCTCAGCACATGGCAACATGGTGCACAGGTGCGGGTGAGGGAGAGCGTGCGAGACTGGAGGGAGGCTCGTACCAGTGAGTCCCTTCAAGACAGGGGGGTTCTGTGTGGGAAGTTTGGCCCAATTATATCATTGATGGAGTTCAGAATGTTCTTTGATTGTATTGTAGATGAATTATAAATCTCAGCAACTGCAACTCCCAAATGTCAAAGTCTATTTTCCCCAAACTCCACCAGTTGGGCATATTGAGTATTCATGCCAAGTTTTGTCCAGATCTATCATTGTTTGAGCCCACAGTGCTCTCTAGATGTAGGTGAACTACAACTCCAAAACTCAAGGCCAATTCCCACAAAACCCAGTATTTTCTGTTGGTCATGGAAATTCTGTGTGCCAAGTTTTGTTCAATTCCATCATTGGTGGAGTCCAGAATGCTCTTTGATTATGGGTTAACTATAAATCCCAACAACTACAACTCCCAAATGACAAAATCAAGTCTGCCCCAACCCCACCAGTATTCAAATTTGGTTGTATTGGGTATTTGTGCCAAATTTGTTCCAGTGAATGAAAATATAGCCTGCATATAATATAATTACTTCCATTACGATTCATAACAGTAGCAAAGTTACAGTTATGAAGTAATGTTGCTACTTCATACACCACAACATCAGGAACTGTATAAAGGAGTCGTGGCATTAGGAAGGTTGAGAAACACGGCTCTAGGTCCTCTATATGGCCAGATGCATCACAAACACAGCCTTTATTAGCATACAACAAAATCACAACTCAGGCATATACAACAAGAGTACCCTATTTTCCTTCGTATAAGAAGACTGGGCATATAAGACTACCCTTCTTCCAACGCACACCAAATAAATTTTTTTAAAGCATCACATTTGATTTCAATATGGTAATTTTCTTATTACAGTACCTCCTTCTCTGCCTCTCAAATCTCACACATGCACACCTGCACCGCTTCACTGCAGTCTTCAGGAGTGAGATCTGAGAGGCAGAGGAGGAGGTACGGTAATAGGATACAAGGGCGGGCCAGATAGGTAAAAGAGGTGTGTTTTCCTGGACCCAGAGCCACTCTATCTCTTTTCTCCATACCCCAGGCACCCCGGATGCCTGCAGCTTGCTCCGCCCTTCACTTACACCTTCCTGGTGAGGCGCCCCTTCACCTCACCATCGGGACCACATTAAGTCCACGAATCCTGATGAATGGATTTTCTTCTACTGTACTTGTACAGCGTTGCCCTTAATGCTTTCATACAGTCGCTGCATACGGCAGGGACGCGGCCACTGCCATTTTTGAGCTCCCTCCATCATATGCAGCAACCACAGATTCTCCAATCCAGATTGGAAGTTTCAGTACCCTCTCTATAAGTCGACTCCCGCGTATAGGACGACTCCCACGTATATGAGGACCTCTGACTTTTGAGAAGATTTTCTTGGGTTAAAAAGTAGTCTTATACGCCAGAGAATACAGTAAGTCACAGATTAAAAAGAAAGCATAATTAAGAGTTAGTCATCTCAAGAATAACATTTGCAACAGTCTCACAAAAGAATGCTTCAGAGTTGTTTTATAACACCCTTGTCATTGAGAACACAGTGAAAAAAATAGAACTTCTGTATTTCATCCGTATATTATCTTTAGGGCAAACAAACAAAGAATGCTGAAGTGTTTTGACACAATCCAAGTCACAAGAACAATTCCTTTCAGATTGTTCCACATTTTTATACCTCCCACACAGAAGAACTAATGGCAACACATTGCATCTTGCAGTCGCCAAGGCTCTCCTCTGGGTCGGATTTATCAAAACATGAAGCTGAGCACGGATTCAATGACGTGGTCAGGGAACAAGTTGTCTTTGCTGCAAGAGTCAGACTATGAAAGTTAAGATCCAAAAGTCTGCTCTTGACTGACCTGCAGGCTTCCACATTTGTAAGCATTAGGACAGGTCAATTGCTTCAGTCTTTCAGAGAATCATTTATCTATACAGATAATAAAAGCGAAAATATGTAAGTATGTGTGGCTAGGGTGTCCACTTACACAGACAAGCTCCTGCCTCCCCCTACTCAGGAGACACCAATGGCCCTCCCTCCCTCCTTCCACCAGTATTGAAGCAATGCTCCTATGCCTTCAACCCTGCTGGACTGGCCACATTGTCTGAATGTCCGATCACCATCTCCCAAAGCAGTTCTGAACTCAAGAATGGAAAGTGGAATGTTGATTGACAGTGAAAGAGATTTAAAGATGGGCTTAAAGCCAACCTTAAAAACTGTGGCATAGACACCGAGAATTGGGAAGCCCTGGTCATTGAGCACTCTACCTGGAGGTCAGCTGAGAGCAGCAGTGCTGCAGAATTCAAAGAGGCAGAAATGGAAGGCGAAAGGGAGAAATGTGCCAAGAGGAAGGCATGTCAAGCCAACCCAGACCGGGACCTGGAAACCAATGTTCTCCCTACAGAAGAACATGCGGATCAAGAACACTCCCCTTGAAGACGCAGGTTCGCAATCTGGGTGTGATCCTGGATTCATCGTTGAGCCTGGAGCCCCAGGTTTTGGCGGTGACCAGGGGAGCATTCGCACAGTTAAAACTTGTTCACCAGCTGCGCCTGTACCTTGGGAAGTCTGACTTGGCCACGGTAGTCCATGCTCTGGTTACATCCCGTATAGACTATTGCAACACGCTCTACGTGGGGCTGCCTTTGAAGACTGTTCGGAAGCTTCAATTGGTCCAACGGACCACAGCCAGGTTGATAACAGGAGCGGCACTCAGGGAGCATACAACCTCTCTGTTGCGCCAGCTCCACTGGCTGCCAGTCTGCTACCGGGCACAATTCAAAGTGCTGGCTTTAGTCTTTAAAGCCCTAAACGGTTCTGGTCCAGCTAATCTGTCCGAACGCATCTCTCCCTAAGAACCATCCAGGTGCTTACGATCGACTGGGGAGGCCCTGCTCTTGGTCCCGTCTTCTTCGCAGACCTGATAGGTGGGGACGAGAGACAGGGCCTTCTCAGTAGTGGCCCCTCGGCTATGGAACGCCCTCCCTAGGGACATTAGACTGGCCCCCTCCCTCATAACATTCCGGAAGAAAGTCAAGACCTGGCTGTTTGAGCAGGCTTTTGCAGAGGAAATGGAATTATGGAATTGAGACCTTTGGAATGATGACGATTCAACGGAAACCGATTCTAGTAAGGAGACGCTGAAATTTGTATTTTATATTTTTAACTCTGATTTTTTGCTTTTATATGGCTGTTTTTATTAATTGTTATGTATTTATCTGTGGGTATTCGTTTGCCATTGTACACCGCCTCGAGTCACCTTCGGGCTGAGAGGGGCGGTATAAAAATATAGTAAATAAAAAATTAAAAAAAATAATTAGGGCTCCATAGCTACCTACGTATACACCACCAAGACACTACACTTGGAAGGCCATCATCCTCAGGCTAGGAGAGATTGCCTAAGTCAGTCCCTTCAATGACATTGCAGGTTATAGTGAGTGCCATTGCAGGTTATAGTGAGTGCCATGAACACTGCCAATGTCCTCCCAAAAAGCAATATTGCCCACCACCCAAGTGAAGACTTTCATTCGAAGATAATTTCATCCTAGATGTTATGTGTTTCCTCCACCACAGACATCCCAGTGTTTTTTACTCTCTCCATTGGTGTAGAACTCGCATGACTCCGCCCACTGCCACTCCTTTAACCGTTTCCTATTCTTTTCTATGGCACACAGCAAACAGAGGAATTGATCAGCAACTGAACATACTGGGATGTTTGGGGAGAATTCACC
Organism: Anolis apletophallus; assembly: GCA_030556195.1. Lineage (NCBI taxonomy): Eukaryota > Metazoa > Chordata > Lepidosauria > Squamata > Anolidae > Anolis > Anolis apletophallus. The sequence goes on from JARBWK010000011.1 coordinate 66,977,360, forward strand.
ATGATTTATAGGAGTTGTAGGTCCTGGGATGTATAATTCACCTGCAATCTAAGATCACTCTGAACTCCCACCAACGATGGTCCTGGAATTAACTTGGCACACAGAACCCCCATGACAAACAAAATACACTGGAGGTCTTTGGAGGGATTTATAGGAGTTGTAGTTCACCTACATACAGAGTGCACTATGAACTCAAACAATGATGGATTTGGACCAAACTTGGCATGCATACCTGATATGCCCAAATTTGAATATTGGGGTTTTGAGGGGATTTGGCCCGGACATTTTGGAGTTGTAGGTACTGGAATTTATTTATTTATTTATTTATTTCGGGATTTTACCCCGCTCTTCTCAACCCCCAAGGGGGGACTCAGAGCGGCTTACAGTACGGCACAATTCGATGCCCACATAATAACAATATACACCCCAAAACACTTCAACAATTAAAATACATTAAAAATACATTAAAATACAACTACATTTGTAGTTCAATTTATAGTTCACCTGTAATCAATGAGCACTCTGAACTCCAAGGATGGAATTGGACCAAACCTGGCACACAGAGTCCCCATGACCAGCAAAAAATACTCTGATTTGGGGGAGTTGTAGTTCACCAACATGCAGACAGAACTGTGAACCCAAGCACTGATGGATCTGGACCAAACTTGGCACACATATCTGATATGCTGAAATTTGATTACTGGAGGGTTTTTTTGGGGGGGGGGGGGAAGCTGACCTTCCTTTCTGGGAGTTGTAGTTCACCCACAACCAGAGAAACTGTGACCTCAACCAATGATGGACCTGGACTAAACTTGGCACACAGAACCCCCATGACTAAATCAACCTACTGGAGAGGTTTGAGAGGACTGACTCAGCATAATGGGAGTTGCAGCTTACCCTACAGCCAGAGAGCACACCGAATCCCACTGATGATGCATCTCTAGTGCAAACTTGCCCAACATAATAAACTTTAGGTACTGGTGGAGTTTTCTGGGGTTAACCTGTCAGGATGTGAGTTGTAGTTCACCAAAAACCTTATGCCTTTTTGTACAATTAAAAAAAATCACTTTTTCAAATAAGCTAGTTCTGAAATAAAATGATCTGATAACAAGAGAGAGAATACAGCTATTGGGGTCTGCTTGTGCAGCCAAAATTGTATAGCTCTCATCCAAGCCAAAGTTTCAATGCATACAATGGCATAAGGCAAACATCTAAGGAGTCCCATTAATTTCTGGAGAAACTTGGAACGTAATATATTAAATGATTTATTGATTGCAGAAATTCAAACAGGGGAGCTGTACAATATCAGAGAACCAACTCTAGCCTCAGAAACTTTGAGGGCAGATGGAATATATTTGTCAGGTAGATAATGATGTGTTCATTAGACAATGAAATGCACTGGCTATAACTCCAGTGTGTGGAAAATACAGTTCTAATAGACATGTGGTCACAGCACATTCCACTGAAGGGTTAAGCAAGTGGAGATGTGAATCTAGAGGGACAGACGACGATGATGATGATGATACTTTATTTATAGCCCGCTCTATCTCCCTGAATGGACTCGGGGCGGTTTCCAATTTTAAAAATGGCAAAGATTCAGTGACTTGATAAGTCATGACCATATGACAGGCATGGCGAGAATTGTATCATTTCCTCTGGTCCCTGTGGGTATAAAAGTAAGTTGCAGACATGTGTCATGTGGTTCCTTTGCTATGATGATCTTTTGCTATATTTTGCTAAGGTCATCGCTTATGTTGACTTGTTGTGAGTATATCTCTGCATATACTAATAGCAGACCTGATGTGTAAATAGTTGTACATAGGCAACAAGTGAAGTTTAAAGCCTCCAAAGGTGTTTGGATGAAAGCCAGAGCTCAGGTGTGGCGAGGGGCAAACAAGGTCAGAGGCTGTGCTATAAATCTCTGCTAACTACGGATAAAGACTCTGCAGTGTTTCTTGGTTGGATCTAACTGCTTGACTTGAAATAATCAGTCTCATGTGCAGCACAGGGCGGACGTGAGAGAGGGAACTCATTCACGTATACTTACCCGGTGGGTGTTGACAATATTGGTATCAACTTTGGCCATAAAATTGCTTCTGGAGAGCCTAGGGATTCCTAGAGAGAATGAATAGGGATCGGGAAGGGAAGCCAGAGACCTTGCCAGCATAGTGGTGGACGACGAATCCGCTGCTGGAGCCGTTGAAATGCTCGTGAGTCCCGACAGCCGACTGTAGCTTCTGCAACAGCGTCTGGTCAGCCCCATCCCCTTTGGCATGGACGGTGGCGCAGACGTCGTCCAAGATGCTCATGATGCCCGGAGGATTCTGGGAAAAGGTACAGAGATGGGAAATCGCAGCACTGATGACGCCCATTGGACCCTCCCCGTTGTGTGTCCATCAATGAGATCAGCGATGACATCATCCTCTTACCAGCTTGTTCTCGATGAGGTCGCACACTATTTTGTTGTTGAAATACTCAATTGGGGTCCATTTGATGCCTTCCTGAACGTATTCTTCCTAAGCCCAAAGGCAGGGGAAATAAGGCGTGTTATTGTCATCACATAGCTTGTTTTTTTATTCATTTATTTTAAATTAAATCCTAATAATTAAAGGTGGGGGGTTTGCCTCCCTTTTTACACTGAAAAGGGACATCTCACCTGTTCGGCTTTGAGGGTCAGCTCGATGAAGATCTGTTGCAGCTTTTCGTTCACGAAGTTGATGCAGAATTGCTCAAAGCCATTTCTCTAAAAGGAAGAGTAGATATACATGTACACAAACATAGATATTTTTCAGAAATGAATAATAAATATATACTGTATGTATATACATGCAAACACACACGTATACTTTAAACAGGACTATATTCACACATACATTGTATGTATATACATATATATTCTTCAAACATAACCAGTAAATATATATGCATATACATATTATGTATACTTCAAAAAGGACTACTAAATGTTTGTGTGTGTGTGCGTGCGCTCATGCATTGTAGGTATATACACATTGTAGGTATATACATATACTTTAAACATGACAATAAATATATGTGTGTATATATATGCATATATATATATACGCATACACATATATGCATATATATACACATACATATACTTCAAACAGGACTACTATATATTTGTGTATGTATATATGCACATGGATTTATGTATGTATATACATGCATATATTCAAACATGACTAATATATGGATATGTACAAACATCTATACATACATATTCTTCAAACATGATTAGTATATATGTCTGTGTGTATATGTGTGTATATATATACACACACACGTATATATATATACACACATAATAAATATGTATATCCATACAAACACACACACACAGATATATATATATATAAAAGACTAATAAATATATGTATGCCTATACATACAAACACATATACATGAATATATATATATATATATATATATATATATATATATTCATATATACAGTATATTCAAACGGGTGTATATATATATATATATATTTTTCAGACATGACACACACACATACACATATGCATGTACTTAGATATATACAGACATATTTACATATCAACATATATATTCTTCAAATAGGAATCATAAGTATACATCTATCTATCTATCTATTACAATGCCATCAGGCTGGTTAGAGGGAAGATATAGAGGGATCCCTCATGCCCAACGTCTTTGTATCTGTGGGTCTGGGCAAAGAGAGGATTTAATACACTATCTGTTACATTGCCCATTGTATAATGACCCTCGAAACAATCTCCTGGGAACGCTTTTGGAAGAAAGGGCAGCATGGCAACAGTCAGCAGTTATCGGTGACTTGTTAGCAGATTATTCCAAAAAGATTACATTAAAGGTTGCCACATTTGCAGTTGCAGCTCAAAAAATTTGAGCCAAAATAGTAAACTCCACTGCAGAAGCGAAAAAAGGAAATGGAGATATATTGGGATGATGCGAATCAGACATTGTAATTGTTGTCATGTCACTACTGCTATATTTTTTAAAAGCCAGTATATGGAACATGTTTTAATGTTTATATTGGAAAGTGCTTGTTGTACTTTTAGAAGTTGTATATTTTATGTCATGGCCTATGGCTAGTACAATAAACAATTCATTCAAACTCTATCTATCTACCTATCTATACATACATACATACATACACATATATTTATTAGTCCCATTTGAAGAATCCTGAATGGACAGCAACAAGGCCACATGGGCTCTGGAGTCACTTAATTGATTGAAAATAAATAACATTCATTTGGACTTCTTTTTTTCTTTTTTGGACCACTAGGTTACCTGAAATATTTCAAAGCCGTAAATGTCCAGGACGCCAATGCTATATTCTTCATTAGGTTTCTGCATTGCCCGGTTGATCGACTGGAGAGGAAACGGAAGAGGATTTTAAGACACAAACAAGGCAGGAAATTGAATAAAGGAGCTGGTGTTCAAAGGAGCAAGCCGAGAAAGTAAACATCTCTTATTTAAAACCCTATCGCCATTTAGGGATGGATAATAATAATAATATTATGATATACTTTATTTATATTCCACTCTATCTCCCCGAGGGGACTCAAGGGCAGATTACAGAACACATATACGACAAAAATTCGATGCCATTATATAATTAACAAGGATAGATAATACATAAACAGAGGCAAAGGCTTTCCCCATCTTTTCTATTTCCAGCACCTGGAGGCTGTGTTTGACTCCAGCCACGAGTGTGTGTGTGTGTGTGTGTGTGTGTGCTGATGCTCGATCTTCCATGCTGAGGAGCTTTGCCATTCTTAGACATCTTCCCGATTGAATTGCTGACATGTGCTTATGGGCTCCTTTCATTACCTTCCCGCTTAAAGCAGTACCTATTTATCTACTAAAATTTCTGTTTTTGATCTGTTAGGTGGGAGGGAGCTGGGGTTAACAGTGGGTGCTCATCCCGAACTACCAACCTTTCCATCAGCAGGATTTTCAGTAGCTTAGTGGTTTAACCCCTTCCATCTTGTCCATATTCTTCTTCAACTGGACACAGGGTCATTCAAGATGAGCAAAGCAGAAGAGTGGGACTATGATTTCCCTTGATGTGAACTCTAGATTACTATTGGTGCAGCCTAGGATCGTATTGGCCTTTTTTACTGCTACGTCACATCATCGGACTCACCTCCACCAGGAAATCGAAGACACGGGAGTAGAGCCCCTTGGCCAGGGCGTCCCGGGTGTAGGAGGCCTGCTCAACGTTGAGGGTCACGTTGATGGACTCGGAGCGTCCCCCCCATTTGCTGTCCATCTTGCGGCTGGTCAGCTTGTCGTTCAGGCGGTCCTTGTCGATGCCCAAAAGATAAGCCGGGAAGGCAAGTACTACAGCAGGGAAAACAACAACAGAGATGTGGCTTTTAAAAAGCAACTATAGTTACCCTGTAATTACACTTGTAAAGATTAAAAATGGAGCGTAAAGATTCGGAGGGATCCCGTTTTGTTTTGTATTCCGAATCTCCAAAGCTTCGTAATGGTTTAATTCAGATTTGTTCCATAAGCGGCGACAGCAAAAATTGCAAGGCTTGTTTCTCCATCATGTTTATGTCTATCATGATGAAACCTGTCACACTTGTAGACAACACTGATGTCTTTAAGACTTCCAAGTTTCAGAACGTTTTGGTCACCCACTAATTTTTAGAATTTTTTTTAAAAAACTTTTTATAAATAGCAACATTTACAACTTTAAGCCTGCCAAGTTGCAGAACATTTCAATCATCCACTATTTTTTGGATTTTTAAAAAGTTTTTACAAATAATTAAAAATTAACTACAAAAGGTATCCACCCGAATTTCTGCACAACGAGACAACATAAGTGAGGCATTGATCCTGCAAAGTTTCAGAAAGATTAGTTCATATACTAATTTTTAGGAATTAAAAAAAACTTTTTAAAGCACACGTCTTTCTCTCCTACTAACTCTGCAAAGAAACACAGATGCTGAAGGGAGGAGACCAGCTTTGCAGAAAGCCTTGTGATTGGCTGACAAGGGAAAAAAACAGCGTGCAGCTGCCATTGTCAAGCACATCAGCCCCCACCCACCACAGACAATTATGGAGTATGTTTCGGAGGCTTCCGCTTCAGTTTCATAGAATCATAGAGTTGGAAGAGACCTTTTGGGCCATCCAATCCAACCCCCTGCCAAGAAGCAGGAAAATCACCCCTGACAGATGGCTTTGTTTCGTAATGCTTTGAAGGAGGTCCCATTCAGAATCATACAAATCTCCGAATCATGAAATTGACCTCTGAAGATTTGCGCAACCCTAATGGTTGTCATAAAAAAGAGAGAGTCCTTTACAGCTGACAACAGGAAACAAACCCATATAATTGTTATGGTGCGGAGGCAATGCATTATGGGAGGATGGGGGAAGAGGCGTTCTTCACTATGTCAAGTTCCATTCCTGTTTTGGAATATCCTTCCCTCGGGTCATTTGAGGCCAAATCAAAAGTGTATTTCAAATGTTTCAACTGAATCCAAACTCTCTATAAGTGAGGGAACATTGTACTAGGCTCTTGTCTTGCCTCATTATTACTAAATTTGCTTCTGTTTGCCTCCAACTCACAGTCAGGGTTCTCCACTTGCGCGTAGTTGCCCTGCTCCTGGAAGCCAATGTTGCCCAAGTGAAGGATGCCGGCGATGATCTGTAGAACAAGTTGCTTATCTTGGCGAGCGATGCCGATTACATCCATGGCATTCTGCGGGGAAAGGGGAAAAAAAGAGAGAAATGAAGCAAGAAGATGGTCAAGAATGGAGGACATGAGACAGGGTCTTCTTAGTGGGCGCTCGTATTCTATCCATAGAAGGCCCAACTGGTCCTTTCCCTGCTCTCTTTTAATTTACTAGACACATTGTTAATTGTTTTCAATTATTTAAATCAAGTCAGCTCTTTCACACTTGGATCCCCCATTCGAACGACTATAGAACCAGAAGCATTTGGGATTTTTCCAGAAAGGGACGTAATGACGGAAAAGAAAGAAAGAACAAAACAGGAGGAAAGAAAGAGAAGAGCAGAGAGGCTTTCTCAAGCAAAGCCATAAAAGGGAAACCTACAAATGTGGAGGCCCAACTGTATATGTTTCAAGGCAAAACCTGTGTGTGACTGAGGAAGAGAGAGTGTCTGCTCCTGATTTTAGTCCAAACTTTAACACAGTTCTCCAAGGTGGCCATGTTTGGCAAGGAAGACCTGAGTGCCATAGAAAAAGCTCAACCAGAGTCAATAATATCACTCTCTGGGGGATTTTTGGGATACATGGTTCAGCAGCTTTTGACGCTCGTAACAAAAATGAGTACGGCCTCTCCTCCTAAATCTAGCTTGAAAGGAGATCAATAGGATGAGTGAGTCTTAACTATGTCAATTGATTTCCTTTTTGTGAAGGAGTGATGCTGGATCAGGACAATATTTTTGCCATTTCGTTATATTTATGTCGTGCAAAAACCGCTCACCATGGTTTCCTGGAAGTCGCTACGGTCGTTGGTCCCTTCCACGACGTACGTCTCTGACTGGTTGAGGTAATAATAGTAGTCCGGGGTCATGATGCCTAAGTTGTGTTTCTGGTCCGCCGTAGCACCTTCAATGAGCTGGTGGAGGGCCCGGGGGAGGAAATGTCAAGAATACACAGTCAAAACCCTCCTGACAGATGGCCATCCAGTCTATGATAAGAATCAAAGAATTCCAGAGTTGGAAGAAACTCCAAAGGGCCATCCAGTTTGCTGTATAAGAGTACACGATTAAAGCCCTCCCAACAGATGGCCATCCAGCCTGTTATAGAATCATAGGGATCACAAGGGCCATTCAGTATGACCTCTGTATCTATTCCCAGTGTCATAAAAAACAGTCATTTGGGGCAATACCTGGCTTAACAGGTGGGTTTCGGAGGGCGCATGGGGTATTTAATGACCATAAATGAATTTGCCATCTTGTAAATACCAAATGGAATGCCAGCTATCATTTTTAGCAAAACCCAATATCCAGGAACCAATCATCATTACGGCAATCGATTACTGGTGATCCTTCATTTGTGAGCCCACCTTTACCTGATAGTATATGTGGAAGTTCCTCTCACACTCGTTCTGGCTCACCACACGGGACTTTTCCAGCAGGAAGTTGGAGATCTTCCCTCCGTCGGGTTCCCCTCCGCGGCTGAACTGGATCTCGAAGTATTTTCCCTGAATAGGAATAAGAGAAGATGGATTTATGGGAGGCTCATAGAATCATGAAGTCAGGAGAGGGGTCCATTGAGGTCATGTAGTCCAATTCCCAAGGCATGATCTCCAGCCAAAGTTCTAGAGATCTTCCCTTTGGAAGGCCTCTTATCATTTCAGGGCATTGGATTCTTATGTCCCATGGGCCCCGTTTTCAAGGATAAGACTCACAAATCGGCTGGAGTTGTTGTTCCGAACGGTCTTGGCATTGCCAAAGGCTTCAAGCAGTGGGTTGGACTGGAGGATGATGTCCTTGACGTGCTGTGGAGAAAAAAGGAGAATGGGATTTGTAGTTCTTTGAACAGGGACCGTTTCTGGACAGAAATCACTTCCAAACAGTTTCACATTTATTTATTTTTTGGGCCGCTGTTGCCTACAATCCTACCTGTGGGGAGGAAGAAATGGTAACCCTTTGAAAACTACATCTCCCATTTCCCCAGCCATCAAATTCTTTCAAGGAGACCTACCTGAACTTTTTCGCCGCCTCCAGACACTTTGGAAATGTAGCCCATGATGTACTTGGCAGCCACGGTTTTCCCAGCGCCACTTTCGCCACTAAAAAAATCCCAAATATTAATATTAAAGTAGAATCAAATGGTCAATGGCTTCTCCTGTCCATCCTGAGCTTCATCCCCATCTCCTCCTCCCTTTATTCTATCACATCCTTTCCCTTTTTCTCCTCCTTTCTCTCCGTCCTCATCCTCTCTTCCTTCCTTCTATCTTGGTTTCCACCCTGATCTTCATCTCCTCCTTTCTATCCTACTTCATTACCATATCCTTCTTTTCCTTCTTCATTTCCATCACCATCACCTCTTTTTTCTCCATCTTGATCTCCATCTACTTGTTCATCTCCTTCTTCCTCATCCTCTCTTTCTTCCTTCTTCTCCATCTTCATCTCTTTCTTTATCACTATTTCCAACACCATCTCCTCTTTTTCATCTTGATCTTCCTCTCCTCCTTCCTCTCCTTCTTCCTCATCATCTCTTTCTTCCCTTTTCTCCATCTTGGTCTGCATCTCCATCTTGATATTCATCTCCTTCCTCTCCTTCATCACCTTCTCCTGCTTCTTTTTCATCTCAATTTCCATCACCATCTCCTCTTTCTCCATCTTGATCTTCATCTACTCCTTCCTCTCCCTCCATCTCATATCTTCTCCCTTCTTCGCCTCCATTGCTATCTCTATCTCCATCTTTGCCTCCATTTCCTCCTCCCCTCCCCCCATCTCCACTTTTCTTTTTCCATCCATACCCTTCTCAAAATACCAACCTTAGAACATTGGAATCCTGGGAGTTATAGTTTGAGAACATGGGAAGGAGCCTTTCGATTACGAATATTATAAAACAACCGCCTTGGAGTGGGCAGCTGCGAGGGAGAAGGGGGAAGTTGATCCATATCCTGTGATGTTTCTGTTGCAAGGCTTTGGTTGCAAAGGGGAACGAACAGAAAACGGAGGCGAAATCTAGAGCCTTTTGTCGAACGTACAGCTGGACTACAAACCCCACCATCCACATTGCTAGTCTAAACAATGTGAAAGGAAATCGGGCTCCTTACCTGATGATCACGCACTGGTTCTCTGCATCTATGAGCATGTTGCGGTACATGTTGTCCGTCAAGGCATAGATATGGGGTGGGTTTTCATACTGAGCCTAGAATGGAATCAGGAGGGAGAGATGAGGCCGGAAAATATATACCCAGACACACACACACACACACACACATTATCCATCTGTCTGTCCATCCATTCCATTTATCTGTCTGCCCTTCCATCACTCCATCCATCCATCCATCCATCCATCCACCTACTGTATCTGTCTGTCTGTTCATCACTCATCCATCCATCCATCCCATTACTTATCTATCTCTGTCTTTCTATCTGCTCATCTATCCATCTTTCTCTATCCATCTCTCTATCCATTCCTCCGTCCGTCCATCCATCCATCCATGTATCCCTCCCTCCATTCTTCTGTCTGTCTGCCTCCCTCCCTCTCTCAATCCATCCATCTATCCATCCATCTATCTATCATCTATTTTTCATCTATATATCAATCCATCTATCCATTCATCCCATTACCCATCTATCTTTCTATCTATCCATCCATACCATTACCTACCTACCTATCAATCCACCCCTCTATTTATCCATCCACCCATTCATCCCATTATCTATTTATCTATTCATGCATGTGACATTCAAACCAAATGGAGACTCCAAAGCTAATCCAGGATGGATTCACCTTCCTACCATTAATCCCATTACCAAACCCCTTCTGTCAGACAAGAAGATACAATTCGATCCCTCCATCCCTCTATTTATTCATCCATCCACCCATTCATCCCATTATCTATTTATCCAAATGGAGACTCCAAAGCTAATCCAGGATGGATTCACCTTCCCACCGAAATGGGGGGGGGGGGGGATATAATAGAATCTAGTAGCAAGAGTCCCCAAGGGCCATCCAGTCCAAACCCCTTCTGCCAGACAAGAAGATACAATTTGATCCCTCATGACAGATGGCCAGCCTCTGCTTCTTTCCAGCTCTCTTGGGGATGCTTTTGGGGAGTAAAAAGCACCCCCAAAACAGAAATAATGGGACTCTGCATCTCCATGCTGTACCGCTCCTTGGTAGAGTTCCACTTCTCGATCTGTAAAGTAAGGCATCTGTTTGAAGGGGTTGACGGAGATGAGGACTGGGCCGATGTAAGTCTAAGGAGCCTTTGTTAAGGTCTAAAGTTCAAACATCATCGCAGTTGGACAGAGCACCCTTGTACATGGAGGAGCCTTACATTGACCCAAATAGATAAAAAAACAAAACATCACCTCTCTTTCTCTAAAAGCAGATACTTTTTATGGTTTCTTGTAACCACTGCAGGAGGAAAAGTTCTTAAAAGCTTGGTTTAAAAAAAAAAGAAGATTTCTGGTTTCTGTATGACTGTGCATTATGTTTGCTATGGACCTTCAAGTCATTTTTTGGCTCATGTTTTATTTTCCTTGCAAGATTATTATTATTATTACTATTATTTGAGCCGTGAGAAGAGGCAGGTAAGAATAAAATAATAACTTGTGCCACAAATACCACCTGCCTGTGACAAAGAACTGGTGGGATCACAAGCCTGAAAAAGTTACAGAAAATGAACACGTCAAACTACTCTGGGATTTCCGAATTCAGACTGACAGAGTTTTGGAGCACAAGACTCCTCATCTCATGATTGTGGGGAAAAACCAAGTATGGATCGTCGGTGTTGCAATCCCAGGCGACAGCAGGATTGAATAGAAACAACTGGAAAAGCTGACACAATATGAGGATTTAAAGATTGAACTGCAAAGACTCTGGCAGGTGGTCCCAGTGGTGATCGGCACACTGGGTGCAGTGCCTAAAGACTTTGGCCTTTACTTAAACACAATCGCCGCTGACAAAATTACCATTTGTCAGCTGCAAAAGACCACCCTACTGGGATCTGCACGCATTATTTGGCGATACATCACACAGAACTAGACACTTAGGAAGTGGCCTACGTGTGATTCAATACAACAGCCAGCAGAGTGATCTTGTTTGCTGTGTACGCATCTGGTTGTGCTTTAAATAATAATAATAATAATAATTCTACATATCCCTCTCAGATTCTGTTTACATGGCTCCACCACTGTGTGGAGAAGCAGGTAACAAAGAGGAACAGTAACAATAAGAATAATAATACTAATTCTGCCCAGTCCCACCCAGTTTCTATTTTGCATAGCTCCGCCTCTTTATTTATTTATTATTTCAATTTCTATACCGCTCCTCCCCGCAGGCTCGGGGCGGTTTACAACAATCTAAAACAATATAAGAAGGTAAACATGAACATCAAGCAAAGTAACTACAATCTAAAATACTAAAAGCTCTATACTATGAATTCTAAGAACAAGGTGTTACAAAGGCAAGATTGAATGCTTGCCAGAAGAGAGAGAGAGCAGTTTTGCACGCCCTCCAGAAGGAGGACAACTCTCTGATCGCTCAAACTTCATCAGGCAAGGCATTCCAGAGCGTCGGTGCCACCACTGAGAAGGCTCTTTGTCTGGTGGAAGACAGATGATAAGTCCGGACAGTAGGGACATCGAGATTTGGTTCTTTTGACCGACGTGATCTCTGGGGAACATATGGGGAGAGGCGGTCCCTCAGGTACACCAGCCCTAGACCATACAAGGCCTTAAAGGTTAAAACCAGCACCTTGAAAGAGACCTGGTACTCCACTGGCAACCAGTGCAATTGCTGCAAAATCAATATGACCTCTCGCTGGTACTCCAGCGAGCAGTCGAGCTGCAGCATTTTGCACTAGCTTGGGTTTCCGGATCACAGACAAGGGAAGGCCAATGTAGAGGGCGTTACAGTAGTCTAATCTCGAGATGACCGTCGCCTGGATCACCGTAGCTAGGTCGCTCCTGGATAGGTAAGGTGCCTGCCACCTAACCTATCGCAGATGGAAAAATGCGGATCTGCTAACAGCAGAGACCTGGACCTCCATTGTCAGCAGTGGGTCCAATTGGACCACCAGACTTTTTACTAAGAACGACGGGCATAACGCTTCACCATCCAGGGTAGGCAGCCGGCATTCTCCCCCACCTGGGCGACCCAGCCAAAGGATCTCTGTCTTCGATGAGTTCACCCTCAACCGGCTGGCACAGATGGAAATTATCGGGTACGGAGTCCAGCCGGCCCTCCATCAAGCTGGGTGTCATCAGCGTACCGATGGCACTCCAGACCAAAGCTGCGTACCAGCTGGGTAAGTGGTCACATATAGATGTTAAATAATAGAGGGGAGAGAATAGCCCCCTGAGGGACCCCACAATTTAACAGAAACCTCTCAGAGACTAACCCCCCCTCACCACCGATCCCGGAGGAAGGAGGACACCCATTTAATGGCAGTCCCTCTCACCCCCGTCACGGCTAAATGGTGGGTCAGTAATGCGTAGTCTACCATATCAAAAGCTGCTGTGAGATTCAATAACACGAGCAGCACTGCTCCACCTTGGTCCAGCTGGCAGCGGATCAAGGTGGATCCAGCTGGCAGTCTCCATCACGGACCAGCATGGTCTCCGTCCCGTGCCCCACACGGAAGCCGAACTAGAAGGGATCTAGTCCGGCTGTGTCATTTAAGAACTGCTGCAACTGTCCCGCTGCTGCGCTCTCAATCACCTTGCCCAGAAACGATACTAGAGGGAACCGAGCGATCTAAGTCTGGTTTCTTCAGCAGCGGACTCACCATCGCCTCTTTTAGCACCTCTGGAAAAACTCCTTGCTCACGGGAGCTGTTGACTATGTTATCCACATAGTTCCACCTTTGTTTTTCTGTTTTGCATAGCCTCACCTCTTCATCAGCATACCTACCCTAGGCTCTCTATTTTGCATAGTCCCACCTCTTCATTTACATAGCCCTGCCCTAGGTTCTATGTTTTGCATAACCCCACCTCTTCATCTGCATAGCCCTGTCATAGGATCTGTTTTGCATAGCTCCACCTCTTTATCTGCATACTTCCTCCTTACACTGTCTGTTTTGCATAGCCACACCTCTTGATCTGCATAGCCCTGCCTCTTTCCCCTTCAGAGCCACCTATGCACACAACAAACAGTGGTCTACTTTGCAAGGTCATTGTACAGATTGCTGAGATAATACTAACTACATGACCGAGCTCAGAGTTTTTACAAACAGGATACAAAAATGTAGTCGTCCATGAAGCGCTTCTTGAGGTTCTCGACAATGGCGTCTTCGTTGATCTTGGAGAGCAGGACCATGTCGTCCACCCCGCTCTGCTTGACATTGTGGCTCTGCCAATGGAAGCGCTCCTTGCTGCCCTGCAAGGCAAGAGGCCAAAAAAGAGGAATGATTGCATCCATTTGGGGTTGGAGGAATTATAGTATTAACATTGTACTGTCCTTTTAAGAACCGGTGCTTGCGTTTTTCCTCTTCCCTCCTCTTCCCTCCTTCCTTTAGTGCTATGTTTTTATTGTAATCCTATTATTATTATTATTTTAAATAATAACCTAAAATTGGCAATACAAGGGGCTGCTGATAAGTCTTTGGCTTTGTGATCTTGTTTTGTTTCTATGGTAACAAATGTCACATCACATGAAAGCCTTATGTGTCTAATATATGTTTTCAAAATTTTGTGTATGTAGCTTATGGCAACAGTGATCTAGGCACACAGGAAAACAGTCTGAGGCAATATTCACAACAAATGATAGCTGAGGAGAGATAAAATTCTTGTTTCTGCAAGGAAAGTCCGCGAAGGATATTCATGGTGATATGTTGCAGACATTGGGGGATCATTGCCCTTTATATTCTACAGTTAAGAACTGGGTTGCCAAATTTAAAATTTGTCAATGATGACAAACGTCCTGGATGACCGAGAGTGGTTGTTGTTCCGGAGATCATCGATGCTCATACTGGAGAATCTCTTCATACTGGAGAATCGGCAAATTTCAGCTAAAGGAATAGCAGACATCATGGGGATTTCTCATGAACATTTGAACATGAAGAAGCTCTCTGCAAAGTGGGGTCCCCAAATGTTTGACAATAGATCAGAAAAGCATGTGAGTCAGCATTTGTCAGCATTTCCAGACTGATAAGAACTTTCTGGATTGACTGGCCACTATGGATGAGATCTGTATTTATTTGTATGATCCTGAAACCAAGGAGCAGTCAAAAGAGTGGAGGCACAGTGGTTCTCCTCATCCAAAGAAGTTCAGGGTGCAAAAATCAGCCACTAAGGCCGAAAGCGAGGAGGAGCTGAGGAGCCTTCTATCCAAAGTGAAAGGAGAAAGTGCAAAAGCTGGTTTGCAGTTAAACATAAAAAACTAAGATTATGGCAACCGGACTGATTGATAACTGGCAAATAGAGGGAGAAAAGGTGGAGGCAGTGACAGACTTTGTATTTCTAGGCGCAAAGATTATTGCAGACAAAGACTGCAGCCAGGAAATGAGAAGACATTTTCTTCTTGGGAGGAGAGCAATGATCAATCTCGACAAAATAGTGAAGAGTAGAGACATCACACTGGCAACGAAGATCGGCATAGTTAAATAAATATGACAGGCAAGATTTATTACGGTCAATGGCCAGCATAAAAAAATGTACAAACATCAGGATGTACAAACATCAGGGTACACATACATGTACAAACACATGTACACAAATGTACAAATGTCAGGGTACACACAGGCAAAGTTTAAAACCCAATATTAAATAAGATAGTTAAAATGGTATTAAACATTTAGATGTTAAAATGACAATGGTAAAACCGAAATATATATTAAAACTTTCTAAGACTGTGACAGCATCTTGTGCCGACAAACTATTGCTGCTGTACAGAAGGTGCCGACCCTAACAGTGACCTTGGGGTGTTCGTCAGACAAGAGATAATCTATATAAAACCTTACAGATCTCCCTGGTAGACTTTCTAAAATTGGATTTATAAAATGTTTACAAAGGTCACGGTAAAAAGAGCAATACAACAAAACGTGCTCCACAGTTTCCACTGCCTATGCCTCACAGGGACATAGGCGTTCATTGTATGGTATTTTGTTGTATCTTCCCTCCAATACAGCAGAAGGGAGTGCGTTGAATTTAGACAAAGAGAACGTTAAAGCAATGGTATTCCCTGTTGTGACCTACGGAAGTGAGAGCTGGATCTTAGGGAAGGCTGAGCAAAGGAAGATAGATGTTTTTGAACTGTGGTGTTGGAGGAAGGTTCTGAGAGTGCCTTGGACCGCGAGAAGATCCAACCAGTCCATAATTCAGGAAATAAAGCCCGACTGCTCATTGGAGGGAAGGATAGTAGAGACAAGGATGAAGTACTTTGGCCACATCATGAGAAGACAGGAAAGCTTGGAGGAGACAATTATGCTGGGGAAAAAGGAAGGAAAAAGGAAGAGGGGCCGACCAAGGGCAAGATGGATGGATGGTATTCTTGTAGTGACGGGCTTGACCCTGAAGGAGCTGGGGGTGGTGACGGCTGACAGGGAGCTCTGCAGTGAGATGGTCACGAAGAGTTGGAAGTGACTGAATGAATGAACAACAAAATAAGGTGATGGTGTCTGTGTTCTGGGATAAGCACCGGGAATGTGGCGCAGCTGGCAGGGAGTCAGCTGCATAAGATCTCTACTGACCAGAAGGTCATGAGTTTGAGGCCTGCCCGGGTCGAGGTGGGCTCTTGGCCTATTGTGTAGCCTGTTGTCAACCTTTGCAACCCGAAAGACAGTTGCATCTGTCAAGTAGGAAGTTAAGGTACCATTTAGTGGGGAGGCTAAATTTAACTAATTAAGAGGCCATAAAAAAGATCTCCAGAAAACATGCTGAGGAATGAAAGAGTGCGACAGCTCCCCCTGGTGGTCAGATGTTAAATTGCCTCTGTCTGTCTTGTGTGTTTGTGTGTCTAAATGTAATGTGTACACTGTAATCTGCCCTGAGTCCCCTGCGGGGTGAGAAGGGCGGAATATAAATGAAGTAAATAAATAAATAAATAAGGAAGGCATGCTGCTAGTGGACTACCTTCAAAATGGTTCCACCATCAATGCAAGGTATTATACTGAACTTTTGGACCAATTGAAGGCAGTTCTGAAAGCCAAAAGGTACGGCAACCTGTCCAAAGGCATCTCGTTCCTGCAAGACAACGCCTCTGCTCACACTGCACAAGCGACCATGGCAAAACTGGTGGAGCTGGGCTTCCAGCTAGTTGACCACCCACCTTATTCACTGGATCTAGCCCCCTCCAACTACGTATCATCTGTTTCCAAACCTGAAGAAACATCTCAAGGGTACAAAATTTCACACCATTTCTGATGCCATGACTGCTACAGATGACTGGTTGAGGCACAACTAAAATCCTTCTTTTTGCAAGGTTTACAGAACTTGGAATAGCGATGTAAGAAGTATATTGATATCAGTGCAGAGTATGTTGGATAAATGTAAAGTTTCATCTTCCTATCTCATTTCTTTCTGGGTAAAGCCAAAGACTTATCAGCAGCCCCTCGTATAATTCAATTAAAGGAAACCGAGTATACCTTATACCCTAATACAGTGTTTCTCAACCAGTGTGCCGTGGCACACTAGTGTGCCGTGAGTGATCATCAGGTGTGCCGCGAGAAAAGCTCTCTGCCCCCCTTCCTTCCCTGCTCCTCCTGCCGAACTCCTGCTGCTTGGAGGAGGAGGAGGAAGGGCCAGGCGGCGGCGAAGAAAAAGAAGGGACCGGGGCACCGCCTCCTTCGGCCGTTCCCCAACCAGCCTCAAACCGCCATGACTCCCGCCATGACTCTTGCCCCTTGCTTGTTGACGTCGTGTGGAGGAGCCCTGCCTACTGGAACCCATCCACCACTCATGCTCCTCCTCTGTGGGAGAGCTGAAGCCGGGGGGAGGGGGCGGAGCCAGGCTGCGTCCCCTCCCCCAGCTTCAGCGCTCCCACAGCTTCGCCAGCCTTGAGGGGGCAGTGCCAAGGCAGCGGTGGCAGAGCCAGCACAATGCTGGCTTGGCACTGCCCTCTCAAAGCTGGTGAAGCTGTGGGAGAACTGAAGCCGGGGGGGGGCGAGGCATGGTGCGGCCTGGCTCGGCCCCCTCCCCCGGCTTCAGTGCTCCCACAGCTTCGCCAGCCTTGAGGGGGCAGTGCCAAGGCAGCGGTGGCAGAGCCAGCACAATGCTGGCTTGGCACTCCCCCCTCAAGGCTGGCGAAGCTGTGGGAGAACTGAAGCCGGGGGCGGGGCATGGCGTGGCCTGGCTCCTCCCCCTTGCGGGCTTTGGCACTCCCAGCAGGTCACCATCCCCCAGCCGTTCTTTACTGTGTTAGAGTGTCATGTTGTGTCATTTTGGTTGGTGGTGTGCCCCCGGATTTTTTTAATGTTAAAAGTGTGCCGCGGCTCAAAAAAGGTTGGGAAACACTGCCCTAATAATAATAAAAATAATAAATAGCAACAACAACTACAACAATAATAAATATTGAAAACTAGCTGTACCCGCCATGCGTTGCTGTGGCCAACCTTCCCTCCCTCTTTCTCTCCTTCTTTCCTTCTCTCCTTCCTTTTCTACCTCTTTCCTTCCTTTCCCTCCCTTTTTCTTTCTCTCCTTTCTTCCTTCTCTACCTATTCTTGGACTGTAACTCCCAGCAGTCTTCCTGATCTATCTATCTATCTATCTATCTATCTATCTATCTATCTATCTGGAGGATTGCTGGGAGTTGCAGTCCAGGAATAGGAAATATGTACAGATTGGGATGTTCTCAAAGAAAACCAAGGAGAAGCAAGCTTGCCGCTTGAAACCAGTGCATTTGGAGCATCCTCCCCCCCCCCCCCCAAAGGGTCTGGTCTAGGGGATGCTGGGAACTGTCGTTTTCGCATATGCACTGTATTGTCATTTAGATTTTTGGGTTTTTAAAAAATCCTTTGTGCTGTTTTTTGGGAGGGGTTTATGAGTGATGGTCACTCGTTGGTCTGTTAGGGGTGTAGTGTCCAAATTTCAGGTCAATTCGTCCAGTGGTTTTTGAGTTATGTTAATCCCACAAACAAACATTACATTACATTTTTATTTATACAGATGTAATCCGCACTGAACCCCACCAATGATGCACCTAGAGCAGGGGTGGGCAACCTACGGCCCGTGGGCCGGATCCAGCCCGGCAGCTGATTCTGTCCGGCTTGGGGAGAATGGTGTCGGGGGCGGGGCCAAGAAGAAGGGGTGCCGCTGTTGCCATCCCATCACGGGCTCTGTGGGGCTTGTGTTGGCAGACAGGCCGGAGGAGCGGCGGCTTTGGAGTGCCTGACATCCCTGGAGGCGATCCGGGCCTGCAGCGGGAGCACTCAGCGACCTGCAGGGGCTGATCGCCCTGGCAACCCGGAAGACTTAATTGTCTTCTGGGTCACCAGGTCGAATAAGCCGCCTCAGATCGCCGACTGCTCCCCCTGCAGGCCCGGGGGTAGCAGGCACTCCATAGCAGGGCGATCAGCTGGGGAACGGCTGGGGGCGAGAGCGGGGCGGCGGCTGGGTCCGCTTTGCCATCCTCTGGGCTGAGGCCATTGGGCCATTCCATCTTGGGATTCTTCCTCTCTTGAGGATGTCAGCCTTCATCTTGGTTCGCACCTTGTCTTCTTGAATTTAATTAAATTTTAGTGGTTTTTATTATTATTTTATAATAATTTTATTATAATAATATAATAAATAATATAATATAATAATGTTATATTATATTATAATTTCAATATATTATAATGTCTATATATATACTATAATATAATAATTATGATATTAATACTAATAATATATGAATATTTCTTGATATATTAATATTTTAATATTAATGATGTGTAATATATAGTAAATATAGTAAATAAATACATAAATAAATAATTTAGATTAGAATGTAGTTCAGCCTTTAGGTGCGGCCCTCCGTAATATTTTTTGGCTCTCGTGTGGCCCACCCCTGACCTAGAGCAAACTTGCCCAAAGTTCAGATGGTTAACCTGGCATGATGTGCGTTTTAGTTCACTCACAACCTTATGCATTTTGTAAAAAAAAAAAGAAAGAAAGAAATGAAAAAGATGTTTTCAAATAACCCAGGCAACGCTGGGGACTCAAGCTAGTAAATAATAATAATAAACGCCTAATATTATACCCCTTATTGCACCATATCCTCAACTCTGGACGAACTTGCTATATTAATATCGAAAGATCTCAAAAGGCGACCAAGTGAAGGATTCAATTCCCTTCTTGACGACAAAAAAATGTTTTGCAAAACATTTTACGGCTCTGAGCCGTTTCCTTTGAGGTTTGGCTCTGCGGAAGAAAGAAAAGGGGAACTTGGGGAGTGGCAAACTGATTAGCACCAATGTTCCCAATTTTTTATTTATATATATATATATATATATATATATATATATATATATATATATATAATTTAATATATTAAATAATAAATATTATAATATAACATTGGTCTCTTTTCCAAGCTAAACATCCCCAGTTCTCATTGGGATTAGAAAGGACCTAGAAAATTGGAAACACCTAAAACTTTCACTATTAGGCAGAATTTCAACCATTGCCTATTATATAAAAAAAATGAACATCTTTAATGTATGGAACAAGGACCTCTCCAAATTTATATGGCAAAACTAAAAAGCAAGAATCAAACAGCTCCATTTGATTGATGAGAAAAAAGGGGAAGTTTTGGACTCCCCAATCTTAAAATTATATTATGAAGCCTGTGTCTTGACCTGGGTTAAAGATTGGACTGCATTACAAAAAAGGGAAATCCTGACTTTGGAGGTTGCAGATGACATACAGATGGCAAGGGGATGTCATGCCTATGTTTGGTATGACAAAAAAGGGATTAATAGTTTCCAGGCCTTGGCCTTTGAATCCTAGAATCGCAGAGTTGGAAAGGGCACCCAATTTTATTTATTTATTTATTTATTTAGAGGATTTGTACCCCACCCTTCTCTACTCCCGAAGGGGGACTCAGGGCAGCTTACATCGGCAACAATTCAATACCCCATAGTACAATCAATTGAAAAACACTTACACAGTAAATAACAACATTCAACAGATTAAAAACCATTTAAAGTGCAACAATCCGAGCTCTAAAGTCACCAATTAAGTCAATCCGCAGTCCATTTCTATATCTTGTCATCCTTTTAATGACCGCCTGTTATCCTACTGTCCAATCAAATGCCTGTTTTTAGTTTTTTCCTAAAGGAAAGGAGGAAGTTGACCTAATTTCGCTGAGGAGCGAGTTCCACAGGCGAGGGACCACCACCAAGAAGGCCCTGTCCCTCGTCCCCACCAAGCATACTTGCGACAAAGGTGGGATCGAGAGCAGGGCCTCCCCGGAAGATCGTAAATTTCGAGGTGGGACCAAGAGCTCATCTAGTTGACCCTCTTTCTCCCATGTGGAAAAGCACCATCCAATCGCTCCCAACAGATAGCCACACCAATAAAACACGATACTATATTTCATGTTACAAATCCCAGAGTTGGAAAGGACACCCAAGAGGTAATCTAGTTCAGTGTTTCCCAACCAGTGTGCCGTGGCACACTAGTGTGCCGTGAGCGATAATCAGGTGTGCCATGGGAAATTGGAACCTCCAATACCCTTTCTTCCCCCTCCTACCCACAGTGCTCTCTGGGTGTAGGTGAACTACAACTTCCAAATTCAAGGTCAATTCCCAACCAAACCCTTTCAGTACTTTCTGTTGGTAATGTGAGTTCAATATGCCAAGTTTGGTTCAATTCCATTGTTGCAAGAGTTCAGGATGCTCTTTGATTGTGTGTTAAATATAAATCCCAGAAATTGTAACTCCCAAATGTCACAGTCTATTTTCCCCAAACTCCATCTGTGTTCACATTTGGGCATATTGAGTATTCATGCCAAGTTTGGTCCTGATCCAACATTGTTTGAGTCCACAGTGCTCTCTGGATATAGGTGAACTACAACTCCAAAACCCAAGGTCAATGCCCACCAAACTCTTATAGCATTTTCTCTTGGTTATGGGAGTTCTGTGTGGGAAGTTTGTGTCTTTCTGCCATTCCTGCCAGGATATCTATGTTGTGTTCATCGAAACAGGTCCAGGTTTCACACTGAGTGTATAAATACATTTAAAAACATATTAACTATATGTATTATTGTGTTAGAGCGTCATTTTGTGTCATTTTGGTTGGTGGTGTGCCCCAGGATGTTGTAAATGTAAACAATGTGCCGCGGCTCAAAAAAGGTTGAAAAACACTGATCTAGTTCACCTGCATTCTGTTCTGTCCACTTTTCCAAGTTACACATCCTCAGCACTCGTTGGGATTTGTTTCCAGCCCTTTTTGGCCACCTTTTGGCTTCGAATCCGAGAATCACATCGTTGGAAAGGGCACCCAAGGTGTCATCTAGTCTACCCTCATTCTGCCCTGCCCTCTTTTTCAAGCTAAACATCTCCAGCACCCATTGGGATGTATAGTTTCTAGGCCTTTCTGGACAACTTTAGGCTTGAAACCCAAGAATTCCATAGTTGGAAAGGGCACCCAAGGGGTCACCTAGTCCACCCTCATTCTGCCCTGTAATATTTTTCAAGCTAAACATCCCCAGCTCGCATTGGGATTCATGGTTTCTAGGCCAGAGTTTGAAAGGGCACCCAAGAGTCATCTAGTTCATCCTAATTCTCCCATATCAAAAGGCACCGTCTAATCCCTCCCAGCAGATGGCCATGCCAAGAAAACACAATGCTGTATTGAATTTCAGTTATACTCACCATCGTCTTCCTCCAGTCCGTACTCCAGTTTCATCCAGATTCAAGTCAGACAAAGGTTCCTCTGAATGTCACAGAGGCCCATGCGGAAACATGGCAATGGAGGGAGCCTTCTTTCTTCTCTTTCCGGCACTGCTTTGAGCCACCCAAGCGCATGAAACCCAAAGGCGGTGGCTGTGCGTGAGAGTGTGCCTTCCTCTCTCCTTGCCCCCACCCCCTCCCGCACTTCCTCCTTTTTGGGGTGCAAGTTGACGGGAAACACACATACACACACCAGAAAGGAGAAAGGACTTCTCCAAAGGTGAGATAAGGAGCCAAATGTGTTTCTGAACCGGTCGTAAAATTATAAAACTGGAAAACCGGACCCATTTGGAAAAGTTTGAAAAGTTTTTGGCTTGAAAGCAACCAGAAAGCCACATGAAGGCAATGTCGCAAGGCTGGGACCGCAAAAGGAAGGATGAAGACGCTATGGTGGAAAATATATTTCAAGGGGTTACTTTGGGTTCCTTGAAGAAAGAAGCTCCAATTCAATGTCTACAGCTCTCAGGTGCAACCATATAGACATAAATAGAAAGGATTAGCTACTGGCTTCTAGGTATCTATATATGCAATGCTCAGATGCAGCCACAAGAGGGAAGTATCGAGATAGAAAGGATTAACTACAGGCCTCTAGGTTTGTATGTATGCAATGTTTAATGCAGCCACAAGAAGGCAGTATATAGATAAAAGGATTAGCTATTGGACTCTAGGCATGTATGTATGCAATGCTTAGATGCAGTCACAAGGGGGCAGTATACAGCTAGAAAGGATTAGCTACAGTCCTCCAAGTATGAATGTACGCAATGTTCAGATGCAGCCACAAGGGGGCAGTATATAACTAGAAAGGATTAGCTACAGTAAGTATGAATATATGCAATGTTCAGATGCAGTCACAAGGGGCAGTTTATAGATAGAATTAGCTACTGGCCTCTAGGAACATGTATGCAATGCTTAGGTGCAGCCACAAGGGGGCAGTATATAGCTAGAAAGGATTAGCTACAGTAAGTATGAATGTATGCAATGTTCAGATGCAGTCACAAGGGGCAGTTTATAGATAGAATTAGCTACTGGCCTCTAGGAACATGTATGCAATGCTTAGGTGCAGCCACACGGGCGCAGTATATGTAGATAGAAATTATTAGCAACAGGCCTCAGGTATGAATACATTCAATGGTCAGATGCAGCCAAAAGAGGGAAGTATATAAATAGAAAAAATTAGGTACTGGCCTCTAGGTCTGTATGTATACAGTGCTCAGATGCCGCCACAAGAAGGCAGTAGAGAGAAAGGATTAGGTACTGGCCTCTAGGTATGTAGGTATGCAGTGCTCAGATGCAGCCATAAGAGGGCAGTAGAGAGAAAGGATTAGGTACTGGCCTCTAGGTATGTATGTATGCAGTGCTCTGATGCAGCCACAAGAGGGCAGTAGAGAGAAAGGATTAGGTACTGGCCTCTAGGTATGTACGTATGCAGTGCTCAGATGCAGCCATAAGAGGGCAGTAGAGAGAAAGGATTAGGTACTGGCCTCTAGGAATGTATGTATACAATGCTCAGATGCCGCCACAAGAAGGCAGTAGAGAGAAAGGATTAGGTACTGGCCTCTAGGTATGTATGTATGCAGTGCTCTGATGCAGCCACAAGAGGGCAGTAGAGAGAAAGGATTAGGTACTGGCCTCTAGGTATGTATGTATGCAGTGCTCAGATGCAGCCATAAGAGGGCAGTAGAGAGAAAGGATTAGGTACTGGCCTCTAGGAATGTATGTCTGCAATGCTCCAATGCAGCCACAAGAGGGCAGTAGAGAGAAAGGATTAGGTACTGGCCTCTAGGAATGTATGTCTGCAATGCTCCAATGCAGCAACAAGAGGGCAGTAGAGAGAAAGGATTAGGTACTGGCCTCTTAGGTATGTATGTATGCAGTGCTCTGATGCAGCCACAAGAGGGCAGTAGAGAGAAAGGATTAGGTACTGGCATCTAGGAATGTATGTCTGCAATGCTCCAATGCAGCAACAAGAGGGCAGTAGAGAGAAAGGATTAGGTACTGGCCTCTAGGTATGTATGTATGCAGTGCTCTGATGCAGCCACAAGAGGGCAGTAGAGAGAAAGGATTAGGTACTGGCCTCTAGGAATGTATGTCTGCAATGCTCCAATGCAGCCACAAGAGGGCAGTAGAGAGAAAGGATTAGGTACTGGCCTCTAGGAATGTATGTCTGCAATGCTCCAATGCAGCAACAAGAGGGCAGTAGAGAGAAAGGATTAGGTACTGGCCTCTTAGGTATGTATGTATGCAGTGCTCTGATGCAGCCACAAGAGGGCAGTAGAGAGAAAGGATTAGGTACTGGCATCTAGGAATGTATGTCTGCAATGCTCAAATGCAGCAACAAGAGGGCAGTAGAGAGAAAGGATTAGGTACTGGCCTCTAGGTATGTATGTATGCAGTGCTCCGATGCAGCAAGAAGAGGGCAGTAGAGAGAAAGGATTAGGTACTGGCATCTAGGAATGTATGTCTGCAATGCTCCGATGCAGCAACAAGAGGGCAGTAGAGAGAAAGGATTAGGTACTGGCCTCTAGGTATGTATGTATGCAGTGCTCCGATGCAGCAAGAAGAGGGCAGTAGAGAGAAAGGATTAGGTACTGGCCTCTAGGTATGTATGTATGCAGTGCTCCGATGCAGCAAGAAGAGGGCAGTAGAGAGAAAGGATTAGGTACTGGCCTCTAGGTATGTATGTATGCAGTGCTCTGATGCAGCCACAAGAGGGCAGTAGAGAGAAAGGATTAGGTACTGGCATCTAGGAATGTATGTCTGCAATGCTCCAATGCAACAACAAGAGGGCAGTAGAGAGAAAGGATTAGGTACTGGCCTCTAGGTATGTATGTATGCAGTGCTCCAATGCAGCAACAAGAGAGCAGTAGAGAGAAAGGATTAGGTAATGGCCTCTAGGAATGTATGTATGCAATGCTCCGTTGCAGCAACAAGAGGGCAGTAGAGAAAAAGGATTAGGTACTGGCCTCTAGTTATGTATGTATGCAGTGCTCCGATGCAGCAAGAAGAGGGCAGTAGAGAGAAAGGATTAGGTACTGGCCTCTAGGTATGTATGTAAGCAGTGTTCCGATGCAGCAACAAGAGGGCAGTAGAGAGAAAGGATTAGGAGTCCTTAAAATGAGAAAATGAGGGTACAAATTGACTTGTTCACAGAATCCTATCTGTAGAAAATGCAAGAGTTAGTCAAGAGATCAAAGTGGGATGCAATAATAATAATAATAAGTAATAGTAGTAGGTAGTCCTTTATTATAAAAACTATGCGGTAATTTCTCGCAGTCTCGCAATCTCGCTCTTTCTCAATCTCACAGTCTCGCAATCTCGCAGTCTCGCTCTTTCAATTTTCTTTGCAATAGGGTTGTTAAAAACCTTTTTTTCTATAATAATAATAATATTAATACAATATATCTGTATATATATTTATATATGAAATTGTGGGGGACCAAAATAATTGTATTCGTAATAACAAAGCACCATCTTTACTTAGGGAGGCACCAAAGAAAACCCGACAACCGCAGACAGTTGGAAGGGATCTTGAGGGTCAATTCATCCCCATTCTGGTTGAGCAACACAATCCAATTCCTCCTGATAGATGGCCATCCATTCTTTACTTCTTTACCAGAGTTGAAAGGAGATGCCACTTGGTTCCCATACTCCACTATAGTTGAAAGGGCCCCCCAAAGGACATCCAGTCAACCCCATTTTGCCATGTAGGCACAATTCAATCCCTCCCAACAGATGGCCACCTTTCTTTTGTTGATGCCAAATACAGTCAAGAAGTTCTTCCTAATTTCTGCTCATTGGTTGACATCCTACCCAACACTCAGATATTCAAAATTTCCCCCCCAAAAGTATGGGGAAGACCCCGTTTCCTGATGCAACGGAAGGGGGAGATACTTCAGTGCCCAAAGGGTTTGCTACTGAAATAAATATTCAAAGAGTTTCAAGTAAATACACTCTCGGCCACCTTTAGGGTTCGGGGTCCGGGGAGGTTCCAATGCCCTCCAAAACCTTCCAGTTCTCCCTAGGAACTGCAGCTTCCAGGCTTTTGTTTCACCGGCCCTGGCAGGTTTTGCAGCACATCTGTCGGAAGTAAGGCCTGCTACAGAACTTAAACTTTAGCACCAAAGGGCAGTAGGCCACCTTGTTCACATCTTTGCACTCTGGAGAGAGAGAGAGAGAGAGAGAGAGAGAGAGAGAGAGAGAGAGAGAGAGAGAGAGAGAGAGAGAGAGAGAGAAGACGGGAAGGAGAAGAGAGATGGGAAGAGGGGAAGGAAACGGGAAAATAAGAGGAAGGGAGGAAGGAACGGAAGAAGAATGGAGGGATAGAAGGAGGGAAGGAGGAAGAAGAAGGGAGAGAGGGAGGAAGAGAAGAGAAGAGAAGAAAGAAATAAAGGAAGAAAGGAAAAAGGGGGAGGAGAAAGGAGAAAGAAAGAACCAAGGAATAAGAAATAAGGGGGAATAAAGAAAAAAAGGAAAGAAAGATGGGAGGAAGAAGGCCTCAAGGAACAAGAAACAAAGGAGAATAAACAAGAGAGGAAAAAAAGAAGGGGAAAAGAGGAAGGGAGGGGGAAAAGAGGAAATGAAAAAGAAGGGAAGGTAGGGATGAGGGAAGGGAGGAAGGGAAGAAAGAAATAAGGGAGGGAGACAGGAAGAAGGGATCAAGGAGCAAGAAACAAGGGGGAATAAGGAAGAGAGGAAAGGAAGAGGGGGAAAGGGAAGGAGTGGAAGAGGAAGTGAGAGATAGAGGAAGGGAAGAAAGAAGAAATAACAGGAACAAGAAACAAGGGGGAATAAAAAAGGGAGGAAAGAAAGAAGGGGAAAGAAGAAAGGAAAGGGGGGAAAGAAGAAATGAAAAAAGATGGGAAGGTAGGGAGGAGGGAAAGGAAGAAAGAAAGAAAGAAAGAAAGAAAGAAAGAGGAGGAAGAGGTATAGGGAGAAAGAAGGAATCAAGGAACAAGAACCAGTGGGGAATAAAGAAGAAAGGAAAAAGAAGGGGAAAGGAGGAAGGAGTGGAAGAGGAAGGGCGAGATGGAAGAAGGAAAGAAAGGAGGGAGGGCGAGGAGAGGAGAAGGGAGGAAGAAGGAATCAAAGAACGAGAAGCAAGGAGGAGTAAAGAAGGAAGGAAAGAAAGAAAGAAGGGGGAAGGAGAAAGGGAGGGGAAATAGAAGAAATGAAAAAGAAGGCAAGGTAGGGAGGAGGGAAGGAGGAAGTAAAGAAGGAAGGAAGCATGAGAAGTAAGAGTACAGAAGGAAGGAATGAATGAAATAAGGGCAAAGGAGAAATGGAAGGAGGGAAGAGGGAGAAGAAAGGAAAAAAAGAAAGGAAGATAGGAAGATAGGAAAGGGAGGAAAGAAGAGGGGGAAGGAAGAAGAAAGGAAGGTATATTGGGAAGGGTGAGAAAAAGGGAACGAGTAAGTAAGGAAAGATAGGCGGAAGGAGGAAGGGAGGAAAAGGACAAGTGGAGGGTGAGAGGGAAGGCAGAAGGGAGTGAAAGAAGAAAGAGGGAGGGAGGGAAGGAAGGGAGGAAGGGGAATTGGAAAGGAGAAATGGGAAGGCAGAAAGAAGGGGAAGAGGAAGGAGAAGAGGGACAAAGTAAAAGAAGAAGGGGAAAGTGTTGGAGAGGGAGAGATAAAATACCTTGGTTGGTCAATCAGTAATGGATGAATCAACAAGTCGACCAGTCTTTACAGTTGTAACAACAACGAAATAGCTTAGACTTATGCCACTCAAAAGCCACTCAAAAGAACCAAACAAATGCAGAGCGCGTACCTTCGGGGTTATCAGTGGGTCCAGAATCGCATTTGCTCTTGCATTGTTGTGTTGCAGGGGGTTTCAGGGCCTCCACGCATTCGCCAGAGGGCAGCCCCGTGTGGGTCACGCACTGGACTGAACGCCGCTGCTGGCCCAAGCCACACTGACCAGAGCACTGTGCAAAGAAACAGGCACCAAACACTTTCAGGATCAAAGCATGTTATTTGCAATTTAATAAATCATACAATCATAGGATAGAATCCTAGAGTTGGAGAGACAAAGAGCATCTAGTCCAGTGGTTCTCATCCTGTGGGTCCCCAGATGTTTTGGCCTCCAACTCCCAGAAACCCTAACAGCTGGTAAACTGGCTCAGAATTCTGGGAGTTGTAGGCCAAAACACCTGGGGACCCACAGGATGAGAACCACTGATCTAGTCCAACCCTTTCCTGCAGAAACCTGTTTGCCTTCATTACTGCAGCACTGTGTAACACCATTTTTGTTGCCCTTTTATGTATATATTATTTTAGGTACATATTATGTATAACATTATTATCATCATTATTTATATATTATATATTATTAATATACATATATTATATTATTACTATATATTATATATTATTAATATGTATATATTATTTTATATACTACTATTATTAACAATATGTTATGAGTATATACAATTATTATTAATATATTATCTATAGTATTTCTACATTATTATTAATATTATTAATGCCATTTTATGTATATATGATAATCATCATCGTTATTGTAATATACAGTATATTACCGGTATATATAATGAATCCTCTCCGTTGGCGCCCCCTTGTGGTGGGGGAGAGGCTTGCGTACCCTAATGAAGTTGTGAGCTATGCTGGCGGTGGCATAATAGCCACCGGTAGGGCCTCCCATGCCAGACAGGTCACAACCGAAGGGTCTGACAAAGAGCGTCAACGGGCAGGATGGGCTCTCTAGCCTTTTGGCAACCATCCTAGGAGAAGGAAAACTCTGATTTCAAACCTGGGCAGATGGCGCTCGTCTAACCCTGTAAGGTCAACCATCTAGAGAAGGAAACTCGAACCAAACCTATGACCTGTGGACCTCGCTGCCACAGTCCCAGCTTGCTAGGCCCCGGCAGACGAACCTTTGGTTTAAAGGGTGAGTCCAGTTCTGTGCGCACTGCGCTCCACCAGAAAAATATATTGCACAGTCTCGAAGGACACATCCAACCTTCAAATCATCAACGCACTTGTAGAAAGCGTGGGATGAGTCCTTCCTGAATCTTCGTTCGTGAAGAAAAGCCAAGAAGATATTATGAATGTTTATATATTATTTTATATACAACTATTAATAATATGTTATGAGTATACGCAATTATTATTAATATAATCTTATCTATAGTATTTCTATATTATTATTATTAATAGTAATAGTAATAATAATATTTATATATTATTTATATATTACACATTTTTTTATTCCTGGGTTATAGATGTTGTTTCCTAATATGTTCTATCATAAAAACATGGAAAAAGTTCATTAAACTGCCCAAACTTTGACATCATCCTGCAGCACATTTTTCGATCATTTTCCAATGACTATCTCATCGAGTCTTATCTATCTCATCGGGCCGGAGGTTTAGCACAGTGGTCAAAACAACAGCTGCTAAAGATCTTATCAACCGAAGGTTACAGGTTCGAAACCCCGGGCTGGTTTGGGCAGCCAGCTGTCAGCCCTGCCTCTGTTTACCTAAGCAGTCGAAAACAGCCTAGCTGTGAGTAGAGAAATTAGGGACCGCTTTGCGGGGGAGGTCTTTTATAACGCCAATAAATAAGGAAGATCAATTGCCGGAAAAGGTGGAAGGTCCTAACGGGCTGGCAAGCTCTTCGTCATCGGACGATGAAGCAACAGCACCCCCCTGTGGCGCACTGGAGCAACAGCACCCCGGTGACACACCTGAAAGAACCTGGAAGAACCTGTGGCTCAACTGGAAAGAACCTCCTACTGTATTGTTGTATGTGATATATGTCAAATATAAAAACGGCAGGGATTGTCTGCTTGTATGTGTATTGTAATCCGCTCTGAGTCCCCTTCGGGGTGAGAAGGGCGGAATATAAATAAAGTGTATTATTTATTATTATTAACCAAATCAACAGTTTGTGGCACAAAAACCAAGTTTCTGGAGTATAACAACTACTTTCAAAGTAAGGACAGCACAATTAAACAGGAAATCACACTTTCAAACCAGGAACAGGATTTTTTTCCAACGCTATTACATAGCGTAATATTGGTGCTATATTGAGACCATTATCATTGAAACTGTTTCATCATTGCCCCTTGTAAGCCCTCCCTTTTGTGGTTGGATCTGGAATAGCTTATAGAAATCCTAGAGACCCCAAGGACTGTCTCGTCCAACTGCATTCGGCTGTGAAGACACAATCGAAACCCTCCCGACAGATGGTCATCCAGTCCCAGCTTAACCTTCCATGGCCTCATTGTAAGGAGGTTTCTGACTGATGTCTTTTCCATACCTCTCCCCATTCGCCGGTGAGCCATCGGGGCGGAGGGCAGCGGCGGAGGCTGCATCGGATGCTGGTGGGAGGCTTGGCGCTTTCGGGGCATTGGGATGTGGGCAATGTAGAGGCATGATCCCCGCTTTTGCAAAGGACGATGCGGTGGCGGAAACCGGGGCCACAACTTGGGGTGCACTGCAAGAGAAATGGTAGCATTTGAGAGACAAGGTTCTAGTGGGTTTTAGTCTGAACTTCAACAATCATGGACTCATAGAGCCTAGAACAGGGGTCCTCAAACTTTTTAAACAGAGGGCCAGGTTACAGTCCCTCAAACTGTTAGAGGGCCGAATTATAATTTGAAAAAAACATAAATGAATTCCTATGCACACTGCACATATCTTATTTGTAGTGCAAAGACACTTTAAAACAATACAATACTTAAAATGAAGAACAATTTTAACAAATATAAACTTATTAGTATTTCAGTGGGAAGTGTGAGCCCGCTTTTGGCTGATGGGATAGGATTGTTGTTGTTGTGTGCTTTCAAGTCATTTTAGACTTAGGTTGACCCTGACCAAGGGCCGATTAAATGACCTTGGAGGCCTTAGTTTGAGGACCCCTGGCCTAGAATAACACTGTGCCATATTTGTTCCTGGGTTCTAAATGTCATTTCCTAAATGGTTCTGTCATAAAAACATAGGGAAGGTTTATTTAATTGCCCAAACTTTGTCTTTGCAGAAATCCACAGCTAAAGCATAGATTAGATGGGAGCCCCCAAGGTCATCTAGTCCAGTGTTTTCCAACAGCTGTTCCACGGCACACTAGTGTGCCATGAGCGATCACCTGGTGTGCCACGGGAAAACCTCAACTCCCCCCTCCCCCCTCCTGCCGAACTCCTGCTGCTGCTGCTTGGGGGAGGAGGAAGGGCCGGGTGGCGGCGGCGGCGAAGGGGCTGGGGTGCCGCCTCCTTCGGCTGTTTCCCCAGCCAGCCAGCCTCCAATTGAGGGAGGACGGGGAATGGAAGTGGAAGTGCGCTTGTCTGGGTGCATGCAGACGAATTCACCTTCCTCCTGCAGCGGTGAAGGAAGCGAAGGAGCCAGCTGCTTCCGGAGGCGCCCCGGCTCAGCCCTGCTACATCCCAGGTGAGGCCCCGGGGCGCACTTCCCCTTGGCCTGCCTCCCCCCCCGAAGCCCCTCAGGGAGGAAGGGCCTCAAAGGGGAGAAGGGGCCTTCCTTCGCAGGGGGAAAGGGTTGGGGCCTGGCAGGAGGGCCCTCGGAGGAGGGAACGGCAGGTGGGATTCCATGAGGGACTCCCTCGCCAGCCTTCCTCAGCCTTCCTTCCAAATGTCAAGGTCTATTTTTCCCAAACTCCATCTGTGTTCACATTTGGGCATATTGAGTATTCATGCCAAGTTTGGTCCTGATCCAACATTCTTTAAGTCCACAGTGCTCTCTGGATATAGATGAACTACAACTCCAAACCTCAAGGTCAATGCCCACCAAACTCTTACAGTATTTTCTCTTGGTTATGGGAGTTCTGTGTGGGAAGTTTGTGTCTTTCTGCCATTCCTGCCAGGATATCTATGTTGTGTTCATCGAAACAGGCCCAGGTTTCACACTGAGTGTATAAATGCATTAAAAAACATATTAACTATATGTATTACTGTGTTTGAGTGTCATTTTGTGTCATTTTGGTTGGTGGTGTGCCCCAGGATTTTGTAAATGTAAAAAATGTGCTGTGGCTCAAAAATTTTGGGAAACACTGATCTAGTCCAACCCTCTTGCGGGTAGGAAATCCACATCTAAAGCATAGAATCACAAGAGTTGAAGGTATGTATGTATGCAGTGCTCAGATGTAGCCACAAGAGGGCAGTAGAGAGAAAGGATTAGCTACTGGCCTCTTAGTCATCTAGTACAAGTCTCTTCCAGGTAGGAAATCCATAGCTAAGAGTAGATGGGATCCCCAAAGTTCATCCAGTCCAACCCTGTTCCAGGTAGGAAATCCACAACTAAAGCATAGAATCATAAGAGTTGAAGGGAACCCCAAAGGTCATCTAGTCAAAGCCTTTTCCAGTTAGGAGATCCACAGCTAAAGCATAGATCAGATGGGCTCCCCAAAGGCCATCTAGTCTATGTCTCTGTCAGATAGATAAATACAGTGAAAGTGAGGGAACAATACAATATAGTAAAGTAGGAAAAAAATAGAGATAGACATAACCTAAATCTAAAAAGGAGAGAAATAGAAAGAGAGAGGGGGGGGGAGAGGAAATCCACCAGAAGGGGAAAAAATGATTAAAAATGAAAAAAATACTAATAACAAAAAATAGTAATTAAAAAATAGAAAAGTAAAAAATTATAAAAATAAAAATAGGCGACTTCCAACCTTTTTCCTTCCGCTCTATCATTTATATTAGGTACTTCAAAAATTCTTAACGAAAGTCTTTTCCATCATAAAGTCAATTCTCATTAATTAAAAGAAAGGAGTATATAGTCCACTCAGTTGTTCTCTGTTAAATAATTTGTTAAACATGACCAATCTGTTTGTGTCATTATTCTGCTGGTGTTTTTCTTGAGCAAATAAGTTACATTGTCCATGTCCTTTATCTCCAATATCTTATCTATCCATTCATCTTTCGTTGGTATTAAATCTGATTTCTAATGCCGCACATAAATTATTCTTGCCACCATAACAAAAAAGGTGAAGAGTTTATCCTTGTTAATTTCTGGTAAAATTTCTTTCTCATAGATCCCTGATAAGTAGTATTCCGGTTTCCTTGATAATTTTACTTTGAGAATTTTCTGAATTTCTTCATGTGTCATTAGCCAATAAGTGGATGCCTTATTACAGCTCCACCACATGTGGTAGAAGGAGCCTACCGATTCTTTACATTTCCAACATTTATTGTCCCTATAATATACCATCTATGAATCATCTTCAACTAGTTTTCCTTCAGGTCCATGGCATAAGTATACTTAAGGGTTTTTTTTTGTCCAAACAGTCTCCCATTCCTTTAGTTTTATTGGTCGAACTATACTTCTTGCCCAAATTATAATTGTATTCGTAATTGCTTCTTTCTCCGTTACCCAGGCTATTAGTCTATTATATAGTTTGGTAATGGTTTTCTCATCAGAGTGTATTATTTTATACCATAGATCTTCCTCTACACAAAAGTCCCTTTTCTTATCTTCTTCAAATGATTTTTTAACTTGCATGTATTGAAACCATCCTGCACAGCTATACAATTGTGATATTTCTTCTAGTGTTTTTAGCTCATATTCATTCCGTTCATTTTTCTTCAGAAGTTCGCTATAGGCCGGCCACTTGGTCCAGCCTAATAGCCTCGTTTGATTTGCCTCTATAGCAGGGGTGGGCAATTATTTTTTCCAAGGGGCCACACAAGAACCAAAAAATATTATGGAGGGCCGCACCTAAAGGCTGAACTGCATTCTACATAATACCGAATGGAATTTCTTTAATAATAATAAAAAGCCACTACATTGCATTTTTGATATATTAATAAGACTGATAAGAGTATATGTTATGAGCAATGGAAAAGAGGTTGTCATAGGAAAAATGACATTCATTCACTAAAATTTTACAAAACAATGGTTAACAAAATGTGAACATTTGTATCATTTGTGATTCATTATATCAGGGGTCAGGAACCTTTTTGACTCAGAAAGCCATAAAAACAAAATATTTGGAAATTTATTTCAGTGAGAGCATCATAATAATAATAATAATAATGATAATAATATTCATTCAGTCTCTGCTAATAATAATAATAACAACAACAACAGGTTCCTAGAGAAGGAGGAGGCCTCCAAGGGCCATCCAGTCCAACCTCCTTCTGCCATAAGGGAAAAACACAATCAAGGTACTCCTCACAGATGGCCATTTAGCCAATAATAATAATAACAACAACAGGTTCCTAAAGAAGGAGGAGACCTCCAAGGGCCATCCAGTCCAACCTCCTTCTGCCATAAGGGAAAAACACAAAGCATTCCTCACAGATGGCAATTCAGCCATCTTGAACCAAACTTGGCACACTGAACTTTCATGAGACCAAAGTACTGAAAGGGTTTTCTGGGCATTTACCTTGAGTTTGGGAGTTATAGTTCTCCTACATCCAGAGAGCACTGTGGACTCAAATAATGATGGATCAGGACCAAACTTGGCACGAATCCTCAATATGCCCAAAGAGGCAGAAGAGGAGGAAGACGAGGATAGAATGGAAGTGCCCCCCCGCGCGCTCCGGCCTCGGCCCCGCCTCTTTCCCACTCTGATCCCACCCCCTCTCCATCGCTGCACTCCCGCTCCTTCCCTCTTCCGTTCAGGTGGTGGAAGGGGCAAAGAGAGAGGGGGGGGAAGGAAACAGGAAGACAGGAAACAGAAGAAGGGAAAGAGCGCTGAGGCAAGAGGGAGGGGGGAGCACGCGAGGAGGAAGTGAAGGGAGGCGGAGGGCGAAGGCATGTTATTGCTCCTGGCCGCCTCCCCTTCTTCCCCCTCCCTTCCCTTCCCCTCCGCTTGCCTGCCTCCCTGCTTCTGCACGTTTGTAGCTGCCCCAATGGGAGTTCGTCTCCCTCTCTTCAGGACGAAGCCTTGAGGGAGCCAAGGGCCGGACAGCATCGGCTGCCGGGCCGAATCCGCCCCACGGACCGTAGGTTGCCCATCCCTGTTCTATAGGCAAAAGCCATAGTCGGGGGTGGGAGTAAAAATAGTCTTTATATTTATTCCATACCTTAATTAAAGAGGACCTAGTAAAATGATTACCAAAATTATTTTCCACATTAACTTTGCCATACCATAAGTATGCATGCCAGGTCTCCAAAGTTACACAAACTAATATATACCCGAGATCCCTTTCCGATCACGGTCCGACAGAAATCATAATAAGGTGGGGTCAGAGAAAGTATAAATGGAGACTAGATGATTCACTTATGAAAATTGAGAAGGATATTCAAAAAAATAAAGAACTAATTAAGGAATATTTTACTCTAAATGACCAGATAGACACTGACCCACTAATATTATGGGAAGCCAGCAAGGCAGTCATGCGGGGACACTTTATAGCGCAGGCAAGCCATAAAAGAAAGGAAAAAAAAAGAGAAACGGAAAAACTGCAACGGGAACTAGAAAAATGGGAAAAGGAATTAAAAGCAAACCCAAAAGATAAGAAGCTGGATGATAAAATAAAATACATTAATAACCAGATAAATATGTTAACCATGGCCGAAATGGAGAAAAAATTAAAATTTCTGAAACAGAAAAACGTTGAATGTGCTAATAAAACAGGTAAATGGCTTGCCTACCAATTTAAGAAAAAACATCAGAAAAACAATATAGCAAAAATAACAAGAGAGGGGAAGAGCTTTATTAGAGAGGAAGAAATTGTCCAAGAATTTGCCACCTTCTACCAAAATTTATATAGTGATGACAACATAGAGAAAGAAAAGATCCAAGAGTATTTGAATAAACAAAAAATCAAACATATCAGGGAAACGGAGAGAGAGCTCCTAAACGCAGAATTCTCTGATAAGGAGATTGAGGCAGCAATTAAAGAGTTGAAAACGGGGAAAGCGCCAGGCCCGGATGGGATAACAGATAGTTACTACAAAGTACTTAAAGATGAACTAATACCTTACTTCAAAAGAGTCCTGAACGAGATAATAAAAAGAGGAACAATCCCAGATACCTGGAGGTCAGCGGAAATCATTGTCATTCCCAAGGAAGGGAAAGACCCTGAACTGGTCCAGAATTATAGACCAATTTCCCTTTTGAATCTTGATTACAAGATCTTCGCCAATATTCTGGCCAGCAGATTCAAACAATTCCTGAATAATTGGATAGGACACAACCAAACTGGCTTTTTACCAAAAAGGCATATGAAAAAAAACATAAGGAACATTATAAACGTTATAGATTATCTTGATAAGAATATCGGTTCGAAGGCTGCTCTGGCATTCTTGGATGCGGAGAAAGCCTTCGACCGTGTAAGCTGGGATTTAATAGCCGGATTATTAAGGGAAATGGACATGGGCCACAACTTTACCACATCTATAATGGCAATCTATAAATCCCAGGAGGCCTGTATTTCAGTAAACGGCCAAATCTCAGAAAAATTCAAAATCGCAAAAGGGACGAGGCAGGGTTGCCCTATCTCTCCTCTCTTATTTAACTTTGTTTTAGAACTCTTGATAAGGGACTTGGTAAAAGATGAGGAAGTCAAGGGCATTAAAATTAAAAACCAAGAGTATAAAGTCCTCGCCTTTGCGGACGACCTAGCATGCCTAATAGATGACCCCCTAGCCAACATGGGAACCTGGATGAAGAAAGTGGAAGCATACAGTACCATCTCAGGACTAAAACTTAACAAATTAAAATCCCAAATCCTTCTAAAAAATATTGGAAAAAAAGAAGCTCTAGAAATTGAAAAAAGATTCGGCATACCCATTTCGAAAAAAATAAAATATCTAGGCATAATCATAACGGCAAAAATTGCCAATTAGTCAAAAACAACCATGAAAGGATATGGAATGAAATTAAAAAAGATCTCCTTAGGTGGAAAAGTTTAAAGTTATCCCTGCTGGGTATGATTTCGGTCGTTAAAATGAAAGTTTTTCCCAGATTAAATTTTCTTTTCCAAACCCTACCTATATTAAAAAATCTGACCATCCTTAAAAGATGGCAAACAGAGCTGTCCAAATTTATTTGGAGGGGAAAGAGGGCAAGAATCAAACAGAAATACCTGCAGGAACTGCCACATAACGGGGGATTCGGCCTACCAGACTTGGCAGCATATTATGAGGCTAACTGCCTAACTAATATAAAAGACTGGTTAGAGCTAAAAGACAAACAACTGCTCAACCTGGAAGGATGGGACAACAGATTTGGTTGGCACGGGTACCTTCTATATGATAAACAAAAACAAGACAAGAATTTTAACCGGCACATAATCAGAGCACCACTACTCAAAATATGGGAAAAGCATAAAATAAATATTTTGAACAAACACCCATTTTGGACCTCCCCCCTAGAAGCATTCCAAATTGCCCCCCCCCAATAAAGAGGCGTGGCCATCATATAAGGATCTACTAATAAAGAAACAAGGCTCCTGGCAGTTAAGATCCCAAGAGGATATCGGAAAGATCAAATTAAACTGGTTCCAGTACAATCAACTGCGAGAAATTTTTTTGTTAGATAACAAAAAAGGATGGCAGGATACCCCAACGATGGGAGAAAAAATCATATTACATTCAGGAAAGAAGGGAGTAAGTAAACTATATAAATACATATTAACGAACCAACACCAAAAAAAACCAATAAAAGACTTTATGACAAAGTGGCACGATAACATAGGCCATACCATATCCACGGAAAACTGGGAGAAACTGTGGAAGGTTACTTCTAAATACACATACGCCTCCTCTTTAAGGGAAAACTATTTCAAAATGTTATATAGATGGTACATCACCCCGGCACAACTGTGCAGAATTTATAAGAACGGGAACAACCTCTGCTGGAAGTGTCAAAAGGACAAGGGGACATTCTACCACCAATGGTGGACATGTGGGAGGATAAAATTATTCTGGAGCAAAGTGCACAAACTTCTCCAGGATATGTTGAGTGTTAATATTGAATTGAAACCTGAACTTTTTCTCCTAAATATTATAGACAACAACTCTATGGACAAAAGATCAGAAAAACTATTATGTTACGTGATTACGGCGGCCAGGATAGTTTGGGCCAGATAC
Organism: Anolis apletophallus; assembly: GCA_030556195.1. Lineage (NCBI taxonomy): Eukaryota > Metazoa > Chordata > Lepidosauria > Squamata > Anolidae > Anolis > Anolis apletophallus. The sequence continues at coordinate 67,015,949 of JARBWK010000011.1, forward strand.
TGGAAAAAGAAAGAGTCTCCTGATGAGGAAGAGCTGCTGGCCAAACTATTAGAGATAGCTGAAATGGACAAATTAACCATTATGCTAAGAGGAAGTGATGACTTTAAATTTGCGGAGGTGTGGAATCCCTTCATTGTATATATAAAAAACAATAAGAAAATAGATCTAAAGGGTTACTGGTTATGAGGGTAAGGAGTGTGTTGCCAACGCAAAAGCCAAAAACAAATACGTCTACTCCACCGGGTGAAGTCAACCCGTCTTTTGTTTTTAATGTAACCCTGTCTTGTCTTTGGAAAACCCCCTTGTTTTCTCCCAACCCACGCCCCCTACCTTCCCCCCCCTCCTTTTTTCCCCATGATTATGTAAGGGCCAATTTGTAAGCCCGCACTTGATATGTCTGTTTTTGTATGTTTCTCTTTTTTTAAAAAAACTAATAAAAACTATTTTAAAAAAAGTATGCATGCCAGCCCCATCTTAGGTCATGCCCTTCTATAGTTAATATCTTTACTTTATCCAGATCTATCCAATCTTTGACCCAAGACAATGCAGCTGCCTCACAATATGTTTTAAGGTCAGGCAGGCCGAAGCCCCCTTTATTCTTTACTGAAATTGTTGTTGTGTATTTTATTCTTGGTCTTTTTCCTTTCCATACAAAACTCATTATGTCTTTATTCCATTCTTTGAAAATGTTCATATTTCTTATGATGGAATAAATATAGCATTTTTGGTAAAATATTCATTTTAATGACTGCACTACGACCTAACAATGAGAGGTTTAGGGATTTCCATCCTTCTATTTCTTTTTTAATTTCTTTCCATTTTTCCAGGAAATTATTTTTTAATAGATGAATATTCCTCGGTGTAATCCATATACCCAGATATTTTATCTTCGTTGATAATTTAAGGCCAGATATTTTTTCCAATTCCTGTTGTTTCTTTTTATTTACATTCTTTGTCATAAGTTTCGTTTTCCCCTTATTAATTTTAAATCCAGCTAATTGGCCATATTCTTCAATTTTTAAGAGCCATTTTCAAATATTTTTTACTGGATCTTCTACTATACATATTAAATCATCCGCAAAGGCTTGGATTTTATATTGTTGCTTGTCTACTTTCGTTTCACTTAAATTTTTATCACCTCTTATATTTCAAAGTAAAATTTTTAAGGCAAATATAAAAAGTAATGGCGATAATGGGCAGCCCTGACGGACCCCCTTGCTAATTTTAAAATCTTGCGATAAATTACCATTAATTCTTAACCTGGCATTTTGATTTTCATAAATAGCATTTATTGCATTCTCAAATTGAAAGCCAATATCAAGTTCCTTTAATAATAATTTTTTTAAATCCCAATTAAGGTTATCGAAGGCTTACTCCGCATCCACAGATATACATCCCACCTCTTTTTGAATCTCATTCATTAGTTACCTGAGAAAAGGACTTATTTCTTCCTGCACAGTTTTATAAAAACTAGACGTATATCCATCCACTCCAGGTGCTTTATTTGATTCCAAATCTTTAATTGCTTTCTTTATTTCTTCTTCTGTTATTTCCTTATTTAATCCTTCTCTCTGGTCATCTGTAATTTTCTGGAGGCCTTGCTTACTTAGATATACCACTACAGCCTCTACATCAATATCATCTTTCATATATAGTTTTGTATAAAAGTTATAAAACTCTTTTAATATTCCATCATCAGTGTGTATTATTTCTTCCTTTGTTTTAATTCTTAAGATGTGTTGGGTTTGTTTTTTCTTCCTAATCCTTCTAGATAGCCACTTCCCTGGTTTATTCAAACTTTCAAAGTAATCTTGTTTAATAAATTTGAGCTGATTTATGTTTAAAGCCCTCCAGATATGGGGAGCACATCCTCTGAGACAGTTGATTCCCCTCCTCCCTCTCTTATTACATTCTGAGAGTCTACCTCCGACCAATCGAGGGCGGCCCATTCTGGGGGGCAGGTCTGGTTGTTGCAAGGCTCCAGGACATGTGGCCGAGGCTGGGCACATGCCCCATCATCCAGGGTTTTCTCTTCGGCGGTGGCAACCTTGCGCCGGCAGGACACGCTACGGGTGCGCACACCTTGGTTGCAGCTGCGGCTGCAGTCAGACCAGTTCCCGACAACCCAGCTGGAGCGGAAAATGCAATTAAAGATGGGCAGGAAATAGAGGTTTTTTGTAATTAGAGGACAAAGGGAAACATTGTGGGGGTGAACCGCTGCCTTTCAAAGTCCCACTGAATATCAACAAAGGCAAAACACTCACGCCGGGGGGCATGGCTCCACGTTGCACTGCCTCTGCCTCTCCGGCAGCTTTGTATCAGGGCTGCAGAAGTGGTTGAACACTGTGGAGCTGTCGGCTTGGTTGCGGCAGACCACCGGCTGGAGTTGGCTGCCTGCAGAGAAAGAGAGAGTTGGAGGGTTGGCAGAGGAGCCGCCAGGCACAGATCTATCATGTCTTGGCCCTCCCTCCATGGCCCAACTGCCATTTCCCTGGCCTTGGAGGGAGAGAAGAGCGGCCAGACAAAGATATATCATGCCTTGGCTCTCCCTCTATGTTTCAACTGCCATTTCCCTGCAGGCCCGGATTACCCATAAGGCCACCCTAGGCCATGGCCTAGGGGCGCAAGCCAATTCACACGGACCCCCCCAAAAAACAAACCGCAATGCAACTCTCTCTCTCTTGGGGGAGGGTGGGGGGAGAGTGCTGCGAGGGGTTGGGGGAGGAGGGAATGGCGGCCCCCCTCGCCATCGCCCCGCCCCCTTGTCAATGAAGGAGGGCGCGAGGCACGCCACGAAGAGGAGGAGGCAGAGGGAAGCCCCGCCCCTGGGCCGATGCCGGCACTGAGGGCGGGGCTTCCCTTCCTTCCTCCTCCTCGTGTGTGCCCTCTTTCCTTGACTCAAGAAAGGAGAACGCGCCACGAAGAGGAGGAGGCGGAGGGAAGCCCCACTCCCAGGCCGATGCCGGCACCGGTGGAGGGGCTTCCCTTCCTTCCTCCTCCTTGCGCGCGCCCTCATTCCTTGACTCAAGAAAGGAGGGCGCACCGCGAGGAGGAGGAGGGAGGAGGTGGGGGTGCGGTAGAGGTTGGTTTGGGGGCGTAATTCCAAAGTGTGGCCTAGGGTGCCAAAAGGGGTTGATCCGGGCCTGTTTCCCTGACTTTAAAGAGAGAAAATAGCAGCCAGGCATAGATCTAATGCCTTGGTACCATGGTTGTTGGTCTCCTGGACTGGAAACCATCCTTACCTCCCGCACAAATGGCCGAACATTTGGTCCACGAGACATACTGCCATAAATACTGGGCCACGGAGCTGCGGCTGATGGGTGCGTTGAACTTATACCGAATCCTCTGCAACTCTTCCCTGACCAGAACCTATAAGGAAGGCAACATCAACGAGAAAGGTTTTGGCTAAACTGACCCACATTTCTCCACTTTTTCACGACAGCGTACCATGACAATGAGGGTGATGTTGGTGGGACCCAAAGCCTCCAGCGATTCCGGCTCGTCTGGCGACCGTCTATAATGGAAGGTAGTCCCTGCGACGTCAAAGCGCCGAGGGGGATCGATCGAGAGTTTCCCGTTGACAAAGTATTCCTCATTTTCCCCTCTGAGAGCTGTGACAGAGAAGGAGTTGAGATAACAAAGATCTTGGGTAGCTTTAGTCCAAACTTTAAGAAGGAGAGAATGCAACGGGAGAGAAGCGGAAAGCCTTTAACTTGGTGGATCTGCTTCTCGTTTTGGTCTGAACTCTAAAGAAATTTTCCAAGGGACTGAGACGATAGATCAATACCTTGATAGGTACATTAAACTTTGAACTAAAACCCAGAGCTGCAAGAAGTCCAAAGCTTCTCACCAAGATAGTTCAGAGAGAGGTTGAGCTCCCGGATGTCGATGTGCACCGACCCTTTGGGGATCCAGATCACCTCTTCGTAGCCTGGAAGAGAAAGGGTTTAGATGTTGGGATGCGAATGGCCCACCGCCTAGCCATTAATAAACAATGACAGCTGTTGCCGAATTCATGGTCTTCAACTCACCTCCCTCAGGCAGCGAATGGTTGAAGATGCCTTCAATGGTTTCACAGCTGCTTCCATCACCGCCACAAACCCGGCATTTGTCTTCTTTGGTGTCTGAACTCAGGATCCGGTCGCAGCCGACGTGCTGTAGGGAAGAAGATTGATGGCGAGGATCATTTATAGTCAGGATTAGGCTTTTGAGAGTTTTTTTGACCCCTCTGAGAACGCACAGAGAGCTCCAACGAAAGTCAACCTTATGTGGTGGAGTCACCGTCTCTGGAGGTTTTAAAGCAGGGGCTGGATGACAATCTGTTGGGAGGACTCGGATGGTGTCTTCCTGCCTGGCAGAAGGGGGTTGGACTGCATGGCCTTTAGGGGTCTCTTCCAACTCTAGGACCCTATCTCTCTAACTCTCTATCTATTTATGTTAGGGCGGGTGGACTAGCTGGCCATCTGTTGGGAGGGATCTATCTATCTTACTGAATGAGGCTGGACTAGATGACCTTTAGAGGTCCTTTTCAATTATGAATCTATGAATGAGGAAGTCTCAGTTATCCATCATTCCCATTCACAAAGATTTATTGGTTGCACTTCCATAGCTTTCCCCAAAGTGCGGAGGCTTTCACCTTGCACTCTCCTCCGACACATATATCATTGGAGTCCTGCCGGCAAGAAGTGCCATCCACCACGGCTGCGGCCCGCTCCGTGTAGAAGTTGAAGCCCTCAGCCAAGCAGTTCAACGAGCAGGACTTGACGCCGCCTGAGGAAAGAGCACCAAAGAAGGACACACACCATTGAAGTCGGACGTGGGTATGAAAGAAGGGGGTTGCACTGGATGGCATCTAGTGTCCCCTAATGTAATATAATATAATACGAATAATAATACACTGTAATAATAATATAGAATAATATACTAATTTTATATTATATATTACATGTAATATTACTAATAATATTACAGTATAGTGGTATAGCACATTATAGTAATATATAATACTAATATTGTGCTGTGTTAATAATATATATTATATATTCATATAATATTAATAATAATATAATATAATACAATATATTACTAATAATTAATATATATATTGTATTATAGTAATACTAATATGTTAAAATTACAATTACTACTGAAAATATATAATAATATATAATGATATACTGTTCTATTATTGTATATTTGTATCTTTTAAGTTGTAATGGTTTTGATTGTGAGCCGCTTTGTGAGTCAAATGGAGGGATAAAGCAGGATATCAATCTATATCTATCTATCTATCTATATATATAAAGGAAGAGTCGTCATGGAACGACCGTCCCAAACAGAGAAACCTTACAATGCAGAGACACCAAACTTGCCAACAGAAATAGGCCTCAGACAAGGTACGTTTGTAGCAAAGAAACTCTCCCCCCCAACCTAAAAGGCCCCCAAAACGAGTTAAAAAAACTACATTTCCCAGCATCCTCTGGGGCTGCCAACGACTCTCCCAGCCTCTACATTCTGACAACATGATTGGCTGCCAATAAGGGCGGATTTGCATAACTCCTGTACTGGCCAGCCAACATGAACATTCCGACCCATAATAAACTGTCAGAGGAGGATAAGGCAAAGGGCTGAGGCACAAAATTTACACCCCTAAAAATCACAGACCACGCCCAAAATTGACAGTAAGGCTTCATTAACTTCATTCTCCCGACTAGCCCTCGGCTCATTGGACATTGTGTATGGCCTGAATTGACAGTAAGGCTTCATTAACTTGCTGTTCTTGACTAGGCCTCAGCTCATGGGACATTGTGTATGGCCTGAATTTACAGTAACCTACCTTAGCACACAGAGCCCCTATGACCCACGCTACATTATACTACAGTTTGGAGGAGGGTGGACCATGGATTATGAGACTTGAAGTACCTCCATGGATAATGGGATTTGTACTACTTCAAAACCCATCATTCCCCACAGACCACTGTGTCCAAGAGCCAAGACCGATAAAGACCAAACTTGGCAAACAATGCACCCCATGACCCACACTCCATCCGGCTGCAGATTAGAGGAGGACACACCATGGATAATGGGATTTCAAGTACCTCCACTCACTTCCAAAGTACCCCACCCACACACGCATCAACCTCTACATCAACACAGCAGACGGAAAGACAAAAAACATTGCATATCCACAAGCTATGCAGAACGCCAGCAACACCACACAACAACAACTCCACAGGACTCCAACATCCCACCCACCAAAACAACCCACAACAACACAGCCATGACCCCAACTCAGACTTCCTCGCATCTCCAAAATAGGGCACAGCAACGTGTGCCGGGTACAGCTAGTATCTATATATATATATAATAAATATATATAATAAAGCAGAATGTTTGTATGTGTGTTTGTTTGTGGATATGTGCCAGCGTTCTGATTGGCTGCCACTTTCACAGGCCACAGCGGCCCATGCGGGTGATGGACCTGCACCAAACTTGGTACACATAACCCCCCTGACCCTCTTTACGTCCTGGTGCGGTTTGGGGGAGATGGACCACGGATTATGGGATTTGTAGTACTTTACATCCCTTTGGTTCCCACGGATCACTGCGGACCCCAACAAAGACCGATAAAGACCACACCTGGCACACAGAGCCCCCATGACCCACTCTACATCCTGCTACACTTCTCAAATGACCCGGGCACCGCCGGGTCCTCAAGCTAGTAAATAAATAAAAGAAAACAAGCTTCCTACGGAATGGATTGGAAGCCAAACTCCCCCGCACTCTTTTCTTTCCCACCCCCATCCCATTCACCCCATTTTTTTCTTTCTATCTATCCCGCTTCATTCCCTGTCCTTATCATTCCTACATCTGCCTTTTTATGTATGATTGTAAAATACTTGAAATAAAGATGATTTTTTTTTAAAAAAAATTAAAAATAAATCACTGAATTTGCCATTGGGATGGCTGGCTTACCGCCTCTGTATGTCTTCCACGTGTAGTATTTGCCTCGGAAAGGTATGTGATCGAATTCGGCACACTGGAGCTCCCTGAAGTCCTGCGACCCAGCAGGGCAGTCCTACAGCAAGGAAAAGGGTTGGCGGAGAAAGACCCTGAAGTTGTTATTAATGGTAATCTCTCAGCCAGCGCAAAATGTCTTCAAAGCTCTCAGCTCTATGTCCATTCCATTCCAGGTTTTGGAAGGGATTCTACAAAATCTGGCAGCTACTGCCAGAAGGGACAGAGAGTTTCTTCTATGCTGACGATTGTGCGATCACCACTCAAGCAGGGAGCTTTGAAATGGTTGAACAGAAGTTCTTCAAAGCTTTAGCATTCGTAATCCATCTAAAATGCAGACATGTCATACGAAACCTCACTGGCACAACCTGGGGATCACAAGCAGACACAGTGAAGACATCTGTCATTGCGCTTTTCTACTCTGCTGCTGAGTACGCATGCCCAGTGTGGAACACATCTCACCACGTTAAAACAGTGGATGTGGCTTTTAATGAGACATGTTGCATTATCACAGGATGTCTAGGCCCAACACCTCTGGAGAAATTATACTGTTTAGCTGGTATTGCACCACTTGATATCCGCAGGGAAGTAGCAGCCAGTAATAAAAAGATCAAGGCATGAATATTTCCACCCCATCTTCTGTTCGGATATAAGCCAATGCCTTAAATCAAGAAATAGCTTCCTAAGACCTACAGAGATACTCGCAGGAACACCCCAGCAAGCAAGAGTCCAAAAGTGGCAGGCTAAAAACTGAGACTGGATGAGAAACTCCCTCCTGGGCACACAGAAGACTGGGCAAACTGGAAGGTGCTGAACAGACTGCATTCTGGCATCATGAGACGAAGAGCCAATCTTAAGAAATGGGGCTATAAAGTGGAGTCCATGACATGCAAGTGTGGAGAAGAGCAAACCACAGACCACTTACTACAATGAGGCCTGAGCCCTGTGACATGCACAATGGAGGACCTTCTCACAGCACCATTACAGGCACTTCTGATCAAAGGACATTCCGTATAATGCCAAGTTTTTAACTTGGTTCGTGATTTTTCTATACATTATAGCTATATTCCCAATTCGCTTCTGACACGATAAATAAATACATACTGAATCTGTTTAGGAAAAGGACTCAGAAAGTCCCTTCAGTGCTCGAATGTATACCTGGAGAGTTCAGCACTTTCTCCAAGCACAGATTCGTGTTTTGCTGTATAGGGACAATATAGCATTGTTTTGTGCCCTTTTCTCAATCAAAGAGATACAAGTAAATAATGATAATAATTATTATAATTTTCCCGCTACTCACGTCGGTGTTGCAGGACCGATAGCGTTTCCGTTCTCCCAGGCAATATCTCCCTCCGATTGTTGGCCTTTGGCACCGAAAAAGGAAAGAAGCGTATCAAAACACAGTAACACGGTTAAAATATCACCAAATCTTAGTATCATTGTTTGTTAATGATAAAAGGCGACAGTTTCCTTGTAATAATTAGAACGAAAGAAAAATAGCCTTAACCATTGGTCCCAGTAAACACTCCATTGTAATTCAGGCAATAACTTCACAGTGGTCTTCAAATTAGTGGGGTTTTCAACCTTAGTGGAGTCATTGTATATGTATTTTTATACCTTTCCTGTCACCTTGTGTCCAGAATGCTGAATTATTTAGTTTGATTTATCAATAAAAAAGATTTTTTAAAAAAACATGGTATCACTTAAGCCCCCTTTGGGGAGATAAAGCAGAATTCTGACTTGATTTTATTATAAGTAGCTCGTGTGCTGAAAAAGTGTGGGCACCCCTGGCTTACACATATGAGGATTTAAAGATAGGTCTGCAAACACTCTTGCACAAGCCAGTCAAAGTGGTCTCAGTGGTGATTGACACACTGGGTGCAGTGCCTAAAGACCTTGGCCTGCACTTGAAAACAATAGGCACTGACAAAATTACCATCTGTCAGCTGCAAAAGGCCATCCTACTCCTATTCGCCAATACATCACACAGTCCTAGGCACTTGGGAAGGATCCGACATGTGATCAAATACAAAAGCCAGCAGAGTGATCTTGTTTGTTGTGCACTCATCTTGTTGTGTATCAAATCATAGTAATAATAATAATAACAAAAAAAGGAAAAAATCTGTTGCTCAATTGAAAGTGTTATTTCCTGTTTAATTGTGCGTAACACACTTTGAAAGCTGTTGTCCAACTCCGGGAACTTGGTTTCTGTGCCTGACACAGACTAGGTTGTATGGGGTGAGATATTTGCCAAAAAATGATCGCAAAAGGTGCTATAGCAGGATGTCCCACCAAGACAAAGTTAATCAACTTTTCCCGTGGTTTTTTTTATTATAGAACCAACTACCAACCCCGGTGGTCATCTCAACCCTCTCGAGGAAATCTTCTCTGTCAGGGATTGGGATTCCGGGCCAAGAAGTTGGCGCCCAAAACCCGTATCCCTAACACAGACACAACAACTGATAAGAAACACCTGGGCGGCCGAACAGCCGCGGCCCCAGCAGGAAAGGTGCTGGTGGGAAAAGGGAAAGCGGGAACTTGTCTTTTGAAAATGTGGGAGTGTATAAATACGGAAGCGCCAGGACACTCGGCACTTCCGACTTAGTCCCTGTTTGTATTGCTGAATAAAGCTTTCGTTGATCCACAACCCGGTCTCGGCATGATGCATTGGGAGCAACTACAGCTTAGCTTACACTTCTCACTGTACCAGGCCCCAGGGAAATTCGCCTGGAAACTACAAGGCGCAGGGCGTTTTCAGTCTCTGCCCCAGTTCTATGGAACTCGTTGCCACCTTATATAAGAGCCATCCGCAGCCTGCGGTCCTTTACTCAAGCGCTTAAGACTTGGCTCTTTGGCAGAGCATTTGAGTTGTAATCTAAATTTTAAATTGTTTTACTTGTTTATGTAAGTCTACTCTGTTTTACTCTGTTTTATGTAAATCGCCCAGAGCACTTCGGATGGAGGGCGTCTAATGAAATAATAAATTGATGATGCTGAATTAGGAAATTTATTTATTTATTTATTTCCACCATTTCTACCCCGCTTCTTCTCAACCCCTGAGGGGGAACTCTCGGGGGTTGTAAATGGTATTTACAATCCATAATTTAAGGCACAAGACTTGCAAAGAGTCTCCTTCCTGGGAGGTTTGGAAGCAGAGGCTGGACGGCCATCTGTTGAGAGGGCTTTGATGGTGCTTTCCTGAATGGAAGAATGTCATTGGACCTAATGGTCCTTGGGATTCTTTTCCAACTCTAGGACTTCTTTGCGGTATGAAAAGGCTCAAAATGCTAGATGGAAGGGGTTTACCGGGGGCTGTCACAATGGCGGATGGACGAGGAGACACCTCCTCCACAGGTCCGGCTGCATTCGCCCCAGGATGACCACGAGCCCCAGGCCCCATCCACGCCTTCGGGCCGAGTGCCGAAAGGGACACATTCCCGCTTGTAACACCACTGGGGGAAAACAAAACAAAACAAAACAGAGGGTTGCAGTTAGCAGGCTTGAAGTAGCATTGAGTAGCCAGGAAGCTGCAAAGTCAATCAGTGAGGGTCTGTGCATAGATGTAGCAAGTGGAGTGCTTATATATACCTGTGGAATAATGTCCAGGGCAGAAGAGAGAACCCTTGTCTGTTTAAAGGAAGTGTGAATGTTGCAATGAGAAAGCTTGGATAGCATTGGAGTAGCCATGAAGCTGCAAAGTTAAGCAAGTGGTGTGTGTGTGTGTGTGTGTGTGTGTGTGTGTATATATCCATATTGATATCTATATCTGCGTAATAATGCCCAGGATGGGGGAAAGAACTCTTGTCTGTTTGAAGCGTGTTGCAATGAGCAAGCTTGGATAGTATTGGAGTAACCAGGAAGCTGCAAAGTCAATCAGTGAGGGTCTCCCTGCATAGAGGTAGCCTGGCTGAGGATGCCTGAAGGCACCCTCTGTTTGGGATCCAGCCCTTGATTGCTTGTTGTCTGGAATATTCCCTTTTCTGAGTGGTGCTCTTGGCGTTTTTAATACTGGTAGCCAGATTTTGTTCATTGTGATGGTTTCCTCCTTTCTGTTCAAATTGCCCATGTGCTTGCGGATTTTCAATGGCTCCTCTGTCTAGTCTGACATAATGGTTGTCAGAATGGTCCAGAATTTCTGTCTTCTCAAATAATATCCTGTGCCAAGGGCCAGTGAACACCTCTCAAACAGAGGGTGCCTCCTGGCAATAAGACTGGGCTACCTCTATGCAGACACCTTAACTCAGTGTTTCCCAACCACTGTGCCGTGGCACACTAGTGTGCCATGAGCGATCATCAGGTGTGCCGTGGGAAATTGGAACCTCCAATACCCTTTCTCCCCCCACCTGCCGAATACTTTTTCTTCTCCACTCGGGCTCCCTTCTTACCAGCCTCGCTCTGCCTCGCTTTGCTCTGGGGCAAGTCTGCGCATTAGCGCCCGCACGGGTCACATCTTCCCCCCTCCCCCCTCCCCTCCTGAACACGCTCACGCTGCCCCCTCGGATCAAAAGCGGCAGTGGAGAAGAAAAAGTAAGTGTTTGGTAGGAGGGAGAAGAAAGGGCGTGAAGGGGAAGGGGGAGGACGAGGTCTCTGTCGAAAGCTGGCATGGGCAAACTTGGACCTTCCAGGTGTTTTGGACTCCAACTCCCACCATTCCTAGCAGCCTCAGGCCCTTTTCCTTTCCCCCCCTCAGCCACTTAAGCAGGAAAGGGCCTCAGGCTGTTAGGAATGGTGGGAGTTGAAGTCCAAAGCACCCAGAGGGCCGAAGTTTTCCCGTGCCTGTTTTAGGGACCTTAAAGTGGTGAGCCTCCTTCCAACATTGTGATTCTGGATAGAAAACAAACAACAACATAACATGACATTGTTTGAGTCCACAGTGCTCTCTGGGTGTAGGTGAACTACAACTTCCAAACTCAAGGTCAATTCCCAAGCAAACCCTTTCAGTACTTTCTGTTGGTAATGAGAGTTCAATATGCCAAGTTTGGTTCAATTCCATTGTTGCAAGAGTTCAGGATGCTCTTTGATTGTGTGTTAGCTATAAATCCCAGAAACTGCAACTCCCAAATGTCAAGGTCTATTTTTCCCAAACTCCACCTGTGTTCACATTTGGGCATATTGAGTATTCATGCCAAGTTTGGACGTGATCCAACATTGTTTGAGTCCAGAGTTTTTGGAACTACAACTCCAAAACTCAAGGTCAATACCCACCAAACTCTTACAGTATTTTCTCTTGGTTATGGGAGTTCTGTGTGGGAAGTTTGTGTCTTTCTGCCATTCCTGCCAGGATATCTATGTTGTGTTCATCGAAACGGGTCCAGGTTTCACACTGAGTGTATAAATACATTTAAAAACATATTAACTATATGTATTACTGTGTTAGAGTGTCATTTTGGTTGGTGGTGTGCCCCAGGATTTTGTAAATGTAAAAAATGTGCCGTGGCTCAAAAAAGGTTGAAAAACACTGCCATAACTTATTGACTTTGCAAACTTCGTGGTTACTCAAATGCTAATTCAAACTTGCTAATTGCAACACCCACATTTGCTTTAACCAGACAAAGGTTCTTTCTCCCATCCTGGACATTATTACACAGTTATATGAATATATACATTCCACTTGTCTCACTACTTTTATGCAGATACCCTCACTGATTGACTTTGCAGCTTCACGGCTACTACAATGCTCATTCACACTTGTTAATTGCAACATTCACACTTGCTTTAAACTGAGGGTGCCTCCAGGCAGAAAAGACCAGGCGACTTCTATGCAGATATCCTCACTGATTGACTTTGAAGCTTCATGGCTACTCCATTAATTTACAGAGGAAAGGCAAGGCACTAAAGGCAGCCTTTTTGGCTTTGCTTTCAGCTTTGCTTCCTTGCACTGAAAATGAAACTAACTTTGGGAGCCTTCCGAAATTTACAAAACTGAGTATGAGCTAAGTTCCAATTCTTAAATTTTTGGTGCAGGCCACAGCCACATATTGGATATTGCCTCGTAAGTACGAATTTAATGAATTTAATCCAAATGATAAGGACTAATGGGAAAAAAAGCATACCTCTATGAGCTACAATATCAGTTATCAATCTTGCTCGGGATTTTTTGTGCTGCTGTTTTTAATCAGAACGGCCAGAGATCCCAAAGGGATCTAGGAGTCTTAATAGACCGCAAGCTGAGCATGAGCCCACAGTTTGGTGCGACAGCTAACAAAGCCAATACCATTCCAGGTTAACGTTTGACTTCAACATAATCCACATGAAAAGGATTGAAGGGCCTTAGTAGACTGTAAGCTGAACACAAGCAAACCTACCACTGACTCCTATCTCTTGATATTACAAACCCAGCTTGGTATCTTACCCCCTTTTCAATGGTGTTCGACTGGCAGATGGTCCCTTCGGCCGCTGGGATGCTGTTGGTGACGCACCGGTTGCTCTTGCTGAGGCACCACAACTCATTGCAAACTTCCTACAGAGGAGTAGAGAAGGTAATGGGTGGGCATGGGAAGCGGGCAGGGGGAAAATGGGGGGCATATAATCCTAACTGTGGGCTGTACCTTTTTCCCCCACAAAGGCCTCCAAATTATTTTTTGAACTCTCCAAAACATCCCCAAACTGCCCTATATTCCTCCTTCCAAAAAATCAGAGAGTTCTCATTCTCCGAATCATCAACATATTGCTGCGATGTTCTATATCGGGGTGCCCACACCTTTTCAGCATGCGAGCTACTTATATTAAAACCAAGTCAGAAAGATCTACCTACCTCCTCAAGGCTGGAGAGGGGCGGGGCAGGGCTTGGCCAGAGGGGGGCGGAGCCAGGTCATGCTGCACCAAGCCCCGCCCCCTCCCTTCTGGCTTTGGAGCTCCCAGCAGCTTCTCCAGGCTTGAGGATGGCGATGCCAAGCCAGTGGTGGCATAGCTTGCACAAGGCTGGCTTGGCCCTGCCCTCCACAAACCTGGAGAAGCTGCTGGTAGAGCGGAAGCCACAGGGGGGCGGAGCCAGGCCGTGCCAAGCCCCGCCCCCTCCCCCTCTGGCTTTGGAGCTCCCAGCAGCTTCTCCAGGCTTGAGGATGGCAGTGCCAAGCCAGTGGTGGCATAGCTAGCTTGGCCCTGCCCTCCACAAACCTGGAGCAGCTGCTGGGAGTGCCGAAGCCGGGGAGGGGGCGGAGCTTGGTGCGGCCTGGCTCCGCCCCCTCTGAGAAGTGCCCCATCCGGCTGAGATCGACCTCCTTCGGTCCCGGGATCGACTGGTCGATCGCGATCGACTTCCTGGACAGCCCTGTTCTACATAAATTCAATGGGATGAAGCCCAGATGGATGGAAATTTGTGTATTTTGGGGATCATTCTGTGCAAAAATCACTTTAAGAGAGGAAAGCAAGATATGAATATATATGTATATGTATATGTATATACACACACGTACACACACACATACATATATATGTGTATCTGTGTATAGGTTGTTCAAAACAAACACACACACACACACACACATATATACAATAGAATCTCAATTAACCGGACCTGTCAAACAAATGGAAAAAAAATTGCATTCACAAAACTCTTCGTATCATACTGTGTGACATTAAGTTTGTTTTTACTTGGAGAGCGTCTTTAAAGACGCTTTGAGTCTCCTGGTGGAGAGGAAAATCAGGGTATAAATAGACATATTAAAAGCAAAATCTGGAATAGATTCGCTGCCCGACTGGACCGGATCCGCTGGTTGCGGGGCCCAGAATTAGCTGCCCAACAGCAGGAGTCGAGCACCAAACCCGCCTCGCCACCCGCTCGGGAATCAAGAGTAAAAGCAGGAAGTCTCTACCCCATATTTACACTGGCGAGATTTAACTCCGTACTGAAATCGGCACTGCTCATCAGCATCGTAGGCTTGGCCTGGAGCCACCGTCGGGTAGATAAAGTCTTGCTTGGGTGGAGCGTTGTTCAAACACAGTCCCATCCCGGAGCTGGAGAGGATGGGAAGGAAAGAAGAGCAGTTACAGCTGTGTGATGGAGTCTCCTTCTCTGGAGAATAATAACAATATAATAATAACAACATACTTTATACCTCGCCTCCATCTCCCCGAAGGGACTCGGGGCGGCTTACATGGGGCCAAGGCCAACAGAACAGTGAAAACATAATACATTAAAATGAATATCAGAAAGGTGATAACAAAAACAATATAACAAAATAAACAACATTGAACTGTATATAAAACACCATCAAAACCAAACAACCAGAAATGAAGTTCATTGTCTCATCAAGGGAGGGCAGACTGGTGCCACAACATTAAAGGATAGAGCTAATGGGTGAAGTGCAATCTGCTAGGAGGGCTCTGATTGTGTCTTCCGGGAACTAGATGGCCCTTGGGGTCTCTTCCTACTCTACAAGTCTATGAAACGCACACAAGAAAGGTGCAACTTACTCCAAGAAGCTGGTGATGTAGTCCCGGCTACAGGTTGACCACACAAAGGGGTTGGTCTTCATGGTGATATGGGCGGCCATGAGTTTGGCCGTCTCCTGGCCCCTCGAGCCACAGCTGTTGCCGACCCCATCGTGATTCATCCCAAACCTGGAAGGAGCCCCCCAAAAAGGAAAGATCAAAAGGCTGGCTTGAAAAGGTTAGGAAGAGGGGAGGAAAGAAGGAATGTTAGGAAAGAAGTGAATAAACGAGGAAGAAAGAGGGTGGGAGGAAGAAAATGAGAAAAGAAGGGAGGGAAGGAGGGAAAGAGTAAAGAATGGAGGGAGGAAGAAAGAAAGAAAGGAAGACAGAGAAGGAGGGGGAGCTAATAAAGAAGGGAGGGGGGGAAGAAGAAAAGAAGGAAGGAAGGGAGAGAAGGGCAGAGGATGGAGAAAGGAAAGATGAGAGAGAGAAAGGAAAGGAGGAAAGAAGGGAGGGAGGGTGGAGGAAAGAAGGAAGAGAAGGAGGAAATGAAGGAAGGAAGAGAGGGAGGGAGTGAGAGAGGGAAGGAAGAGAAGGGGAGGAGATGAAGGAAGGAAGGAAATGAAGGGAGAGAGGGAAGAAAGAAGGAAGAGAGGAGGAGAAAGAGAGAGGGTGGGAGGATAGGAGAGGGAGGAAATGTGGAAAGAAGAGAAGGTTAGAGGAAGGAAGGAAGGAAGGAAAGGAGGTAGGTGAAGGAAATAATCAAGGAAGAAAAGGAGAGAGGGAGGAGGGAAGAAGAAAGGAGAGAGAGGGAAGGCAGGTTACTGTCTGTATTCACAAGATTTTCCATGCACAACCTTTCCCCCCAAATGGTGCAAACATACGTGTGGCCAATCTCATGGGCGATGGTGAAAGCCGTGGCCAAACCCAGGTCTTCATTGATGCTGCAGCTCCGCTCGCGTTCACACATTCCACCCACAGGCGCCAACCCTGCAAGGGAGAAATAGAATTGCACATGTTTTTCAGTTTCCCAGAAACCTTTCATAGTCCATAGTAAACTGAGCAAAATTCTTGCTGGTCTGTTATGATTTGAGATTTCTCTTTGTTCCAACTTGGGAGCAAATAATCGTGAATAGTCTGTCTGTAGAGGAAGTTGGGGATGAATTCGCAGGGTCTAAAATTGACTGCCATATCCAGTTTGTTCACAAGCAAACAGTGGGTGGTGCCGTAGACTAAGCTCACAGCAAACTAGCAGGGTATTAAAAAATTCACATGCAATATATTCATCAAAGATTGTAATTCTACAATTCTACAATATATCATAACACTACATCATACACAATGGTATCAATTAGTATCAAAGAACAACGTCTGTGGTAGCCAGAGGCAAGAGTCCAAGAGAACCATTCACTGAAAACCTATTAGTAATATAGTACCTTCATATGCGTCCTTAATGCATAGTAATAATCCGAAGCAAATGGTCTCTCGTTCGAATTGAGTCCGTGGTGTATCAAAGGGCAGACGAATAAAAGAGAAAAATACCTCTATTTGTAATATCCAAATAGTAACTACAAATTATATTCAATATCCAGGCTCGGTAATCCGCGAAAATGAATGGTCAAAAGGCGGACAAATCCAACGCCCAAGCGGCAGCGTTTTTCCCGAAAAGGGGAAGTGAGCTGCTAACAGACCTCCCAGAAGGGAGGCTGCCGACGACTGTAGCGCTATATGGTGTACGGAGCCAGCTTATCCGTGCTGTTTCGTCTCCTCACGAAACTTCCTCAGGGCCAGAAACTTGACGTGGTGGCGTCCTCGCCAATATGCAATCATTTCTTGGATTGACATCAAGCATGGAGGACAGCCTCTTCCATTCCGATAGGAAATGGTGACTCAATTCGAACGAGAGACTATTTGCTTCGGATTATTACTACGCACTAAGGATGCATATGAAGGTACTATATTACTAATAGGTTTTCAGCGAATGATATCCAGTTTGTTCCCTGGATTTGGTTTGGGCATATTTCTCCAAATTAGCCTAAACCGGAGTTAACAAAGGACCTTGTGTTGATAAAGAACACCTTTGTAGGGTTCCCACCTACCGAGAGTCCCACAAGGTTTGTTTTTGTAGATACAAATGTCATACCTGAAAGAAAAACAAAAGGAAAGAGATCATTAAAGAGGGGGGTAAAATGGCAGACAGTTTCAGACCAAATCTCACTAGTAAATTTAGAGGGCGTTTCTGCTATGGTTGTCATACCCACTGGAACTTTCGGAGGGGAGGATCACATGCTCTTTCCTCCTCCAAATAAGGCTTTATGAAAGAGATAAAGAGAAGAAAGAAAGGCAGAAAGAAGGGAAGGAGGGAAACAAGAGATGTAGAAGAAAGGAACAGAAATAAAAACAGGGACCAAAGAAGGAATTTACGAGTCAAAGGTTTACGAGTGTCGCACACCGGCCGAGAACCAGGGCCCTTTAAATATTCACACAACCACGGCTGGAAATAACAGTTTATTTATTGGCGTAAACAATGTCCAAAATAATATCAGTAAACATGAAAATAGCCAAGGAAAAGCATTCGAGAAAATCCCAGGAAATGTTCCCAAAGCCTCAGGTTAATTGTAAGGTCTCTGAATATAAATCCACTAAGAAGCGGCAGAACTTAAAACTAGGATAGTCCCAAAAAGGCAAGCTCAAGTTCTGTCACGAATGACCAAAAAATCATGAAACCAGGAGTTCATGGAACTGCTTGCAGTAGAATTGAAAGTTGACCAGGAACTTTACAGGGCTAATAACAAGATCTCAACATTCAAATATTTCCCTCCCTTTTCCCTGGGAAAGTCACAGCTGCGGCTAGAATCAGCAAGCCAGGTGTCTCAATTCCCGCCCACTGGACTCTCAGAAAAACTAAATTCCCTTAACTGCTTTTCCAGAGTTTCATCACCTTGGCCCTGCACTGAAAATCACACAGATCCCTGCACACCACCACAACCCACAACCCCTGAAGTCACAGAAGCCACAGGCCCAACAACGAGTATCATGCACCAAAGCCTATTGTAAGTGTCTGTCGAAAAGAGCTAATAGGGCTCTTATCTCATACCCTTCCAGCAACATAATCTCTGCCAGGTGTGGCCTTGAAGACGCACAGAGCTGGAAGAAGTTCAGGCCACACCACACCAACATGAGAAGCACCGGCATGAACATTGCTGACTCAGGAAGGATATGAGGAAATATCCACTGGACATTGGGGAACTGGGTCAAAGGGGATATGATGCAACCTCTTCTGGGCATTGCATGTCAGGGGGGTTGGGCCTTTGGGATTATGGACAGGTGATGGGGGTGTGTTTGGTATATAAGCTGTGTTTGTTCCTGTGATGCCAATTCTGGCATCACAGGTGCTATACCTTCAATAAACTTCGTGAGATCGAATTGCTGTCCACGCATGGTCTTTACAAGGGTTGGAGCGTTATCATTACATCTATCATGGATTGACTTTGGGGAAACCCAAGATAAAATTGAACTAAAGTATAGCTGATGTTGCACTCTAGCCTGGGAACACCTTTCTACTCAGCATCACACAAAGTCCAGGACTAGTTAACTACATCACTTATTTACAAAAAGCATATATAAAAGGAAAAAGGAGCATTTCCCAAAAAAGCAGTAGAAAATGTGCTATGAAATAGCAATATCCAAATATACAGAGTTCAATAGTCCAAGACAGCAAGGTACATGAAATCCATGAATTCAGGAACGAAGGCATAAATCCATAAGCATGGAACAGGAACTTTTCCAAGACAAGACTCTATCCCAGTGGCTCCCAACCTTTTTTTTTGACCAGAGATCACTTGAACAAGGACCACTTTGACCAGGGACCACTCTCCAACATTAGTACCAAAAGGGATATGAATTGGTTTTTGGTCAGCTTTATATTTGGTTTGGTTATTTGGGGTGCTAATTCAGAAAATTGCATCGGATAGACCACATCAGCGCTAGTTCCTGATACAGAACATATGCCATCCAGTAGTTGCCATCTGCTCACCCACAGAAAACCATATTTAATAATCTAGAGCAGGAGTGTTCACACTTTTTCAGCCTGCGAGCTACTTATAAAACAACCAAGTCAAAATGATCTACCTACCCACTACTCAGAGAGCCATAAAAGCAAAATATTTGGAAATTTATTTAAGTGAGAGCCATATAATATATTTTAAGACTGAATTCAACTAAATGTGAGTATAATAAGCCCCTGAATTTATTCATAATAATAATGATGATAATATTCATTCAGCCTCTTCTGTTACTACTACTACTACTGCTACTACTACTACTAATAGTAACAACAACAACAATAGGTTCCTAGAGTAGAAGGAGACCTCCAAGGGCCATCCAGTCCAACCTCCTTCTGCCATAAGGGAAAAACACAATCAAAGCATTCCTCACAGATGGCCATTCAGCCTCTGATAATAATAACAACAATGGGTTCCTAGAATAGGAGGAGACCTCCAAGGGCCATCCAGTCCAACCTCCTTCTGCCAGGGCCCTTCCACACATCCTATTTTACAGTTGACACACACAAAACGGGGCAAACGGCATGCATGACATCATGGCGGCAGCAGAAATGGCATGGGAGCCATACACACCGTGTATGGCTCCCATATAGGCCATAGGGACGGCGGTCACACCGCCGCCATGCTGACTGGCCGGCAGCACCTGGGCGGTGCTGGGAGCTTGCAGGGCAGGACTGAGCCTTCCTCCCGCCCTGCCTGCGATCTACCAGGATGCCCTACGCGATCTACCTAATGAGCAACCCTGATCTAGAGTCACAGACCTTATTTTAGGTCACTGGTGGGCTGTCGCCCATTGATTGGGAACCACTCCTCTATCAGGAACATAGGCAACTTGAAAGCTGAATATGAACTTGATTTTATGGCAATGTTATCTGCTCTGAAGAGACCAGGAAAACATCACTCAATTTAAGCTCAAACCTGGCCAAGAAGCCATGAGATCATCCTTTTCGAGACCTGGGTTTCAAGGGTTGTATTGTTGAAGGCTTTCAGGGCCGTAATCACTGGGTTTTGTAGGTTTTCGGGCTGTATGGCCATGTTCTAGAAGCATTCTCTCCTGATGTTTCACCTGCATCTATGGCAGGCATCCTCAGAGGTTGTGAGGACTTCCATAGATGCAGGTGAAACGTCAGGAAAGAATGCTTCTAGAACATGGCCATACAGCTCAAAAAACCTACAAAAACCCAGTTTCAAGGGTTGCTTCTCAACGAGTATTTCTGACCTTCTAATTAACCTTTCCTTGGCTCTCTCTGTGCAGAGACCTAATTTCATATCTCGGGTAACTCATCTTCTGAAGCTGAGAAGGCCGATTTCCAAGAGAAATGGCATACTAAACATCCTCTATCTCTTCTGCAGCTGTTGGCCCTTCTCTCTGATTTACGGCCTGTGTTTCAGCCTGATCAGACAGACTCAGTGAAAAATCCATCATTCCCTTCATCCTCCGAGGCAGAATCCCCAGCATCCTGCTGCTGAGCCCTAACAGCTGGCTCTCCATATCCACACATTCTGTATCTATTCAAGCCGTTTGAAAATATTCAGGGAATATCACACATTTGCCTCTCTATATTCTGTAACTCGCCTTGAGCCGCAAAGAGAGACAGGTAAGAAATAAAATTATTATTATTATATCATTGTCTCTTCTTTTTCAGACTATCTGGAGAAAAAAAGATGGGAGACCCTCGCCTCATTTTTGCCCCTCTTGCTCTGGTTCACCTGGTAATCAAGACGGCCGTGTCGTGGTTGGCGATGCCGTTGTCCGGAATGGCGTTCCCGTGGCCATTGCGGTTCACAATGGATTTCTGCCACTTGCAAAAGCTGTCGAGGGACTTCCCCGCGTGATGGTTGATCTCCAGTGTGGGCTGAAGGAAAGGAAGGGATGGTGCCATTTGGTTTTTTTTTTTAAAGAAAAGAAAAATCACACAAAGAGAAAAGAAAAAAAAACCAGGGTGAGTGTAGTGGAGCTTTGGCTAGTAGATTAGAACTATATAATTTCTACTATGCCACCAAGGAAGAGGAAAGGCTTTGAGGGGGGGGGGGGAGACAAATCTTATATTTGTTATAATTATTATGGTATGTCTATATCTTCATCTCAAGTACTATTATACACATTTTCTACAGTTTTGAAAATTTCATGTATCCTGAATAACAGAAAAGAACACACTCTTGTCATCTAATATCAAAGCAGGTAGTCGCGTCTTCCCATACTGTCTGATGTTCTTTCTATCTAATCTTAAAGTTATTTTCAAGTCCTTTATCTCAATCCAAACGTGTCTCCCCTTACGAACCTTCCTGGAATTTAAGATCATCTGGGGAGGCCCTGCTCTCAATCCCACCTTCCTCGCAGGGGCGCTTGGTGGGGACGAGGGACAGGGCCTTCTCAGTGGTGGCCCATTGGCTGTGGAACTCCCTGGGGATATTAGATTGGCTCCCACGCTCCTGACCTTTAGGAAAAGAGTAAAAACCTGGCTCTTTGAGCAAGCTTTTGGAACCTCATTGTAACCAGATAAACTCAGTACTGTGAACGAATATGGAACTGCTGAACTATGCCAATAGACATGGATTTAAACCCGGAAGTCATTGGTTTTTATAGTTTTAAATTGTTTTTATATGAATTTTATTATGTAATTTAACCTGTTTTAAACGATGTATTTATGTGTGTTCAGCATCTAATTGTTGCCAGTCTGTACGCTGCCCTGAGTCGCCTTCAGGCTGAAAAGGGTGGGATCAAAGTGTGATAGATAAATAAATAAATAAATGTTAACCATTGCCCTGTAAACCTAAAAATTCGATTCCATTTGTTTGTCAACTAATATTGTGTAGGTGGGAACTTACTATATTATATTGCCATCTTTTCTTCTTATTTTAAACACTATACAAACGTTATGTATTTGTGTGCGTGTTTATAAAATATCGATACACAAATGTGCCCACTTGCACAGACAAGCTCCTGCCTCCACAAACAGCTATAGCTCCCACTCCTCAGGAGACACCAAAGGCCCTCCCTCCAATGACATTGCAGGTTATAGTGAGTGCCATGAACATATGCAAGAGGGGTTTGGGGACTGACTCAACATAATGGAAGTTGTAGTGTACCCTGCATCAAGACACAGCACTTGGACCCTCACTGACAATGAACCTGGACCACATTTGGCACACAGAACCCCCATGACTAACAAAAAATACTGGAGAACTTTGGGGGAATTCATCTTATTTATAGTTGTAGGTACTGGGATGTATAGTTCACTCTGCACTCTGAACTCCATCAACGATGGACCTGGAACTAACTTGGCACGCAGAACCCCCATAACCAACAAAAATATTGGAAGTTCTTTGGAGGGATTTATAGGAGTTGTAGTTTTGAGAAAGGAACCCTGGGGTATCCATTCTGGAGAAAAAACAGACCATCTAGGATGAAATGGTCCCCAAATGAAAGCATTCCTTGGGTGGATGGTGTTTGGGGAGGACATTGGCAGGGGTTGGGCTACATGTTCATGGCGCTCACTATAACCTGCAATGTCACTTGTTTTATTTATTTATTTATTTTGAGATTTATTAATCGCCCATCCCAGATGGCTCTGGGCGATTTGTAATAAAACACGCAATTAAATACCTAAAACATCTAAACAATTTGAGCAATCTAACCAGTTTCTCAGCCAAATGCCCTCTCAAACAGCCACGTTTTACAAGCCAAGCGAAAGTCTTTTAAATCACAAGTGGCTCTGATGTAGGGAGGGAAGACGTTCCAGAGTGATGGAGCGATCACCGAAAAAGCTCTACACCAGGTTGATGTCAGATAGGCTTCCTTAGGGCCAGAGATCTGTAATAAGTTCTGATGGTCTGAGCACAGTGATCTCCAGGATCAACAGGGAACAAGGCGTTCCCGTAGGTACACCGGCTCCTGGCCATACAAGGCCTTGAAGGTTAATACCAGCACCTTGTGGGTAATCCGGAACTTGACCAGAAGCCAGTGTAATCGGTGTAGGGCAGGTGTTATATTGCTCCTCACAGGAGTTCCCGTGAGGAGTCTGACTGCCACATTCTGCACCAGTCGAAGTCTCTGGGTCACCAACAAGGGAAGGCCAACATAGAGGCCATAAAATAGTCAATTCTTGAAGTTACCGTGGCATGAACCACTGTGGCCCAGTCATCCTCGGACAGGTAAGGCACCAGCCGCCTAGCCTGCCGAAGATGAAAAAAGGCCGACTTGCTGACAGCAGAGACCTGGGCCTCCATTGTCAATAATGGATCAAGAATGACACCAAGGCTTTTGACAGTGGTAGATGGAAAAAGAGGTTCACTGTCTAAGGTAGGCAACCGGACATAATCCAGCCCAGAGCGACCCAGCCACAAGATCTCCGTCTTCGCCGAATTCACCCTCAGTCTACTGGAGTGCAACCAACCCATTACGGCCTCGAGGCAAGATGTCAAATTATTGGGAACCGAGTCCGGCTGGCCATTCATCCGCAGAAGGAGCTGGGTGTCATCCGCATACTGGTAGCACTCCAGCCCATAGCTCCAAACCAGCTGAGCGAGTGGTCGCATATAGATGTTAAATAACAATGGAGATAAGATGGCCGCCTGAGGGACCCCACACATAAGTGGTGATTTTTCAGAGGTCATCCCATTCCATTCCACTTGTTGACAATGGTTCCGGAGAAAGGAGCCCACCCAATTTAGGGCAGACCCTAGAACCCCGGAAGCAGTGAGGCGGTGGGTCAAAAGATCGTAATCAACCATGTCAAAGGCAGCTGTAAGATCTAAAACTACAAGCAACACTGATCCGCCTCGATCATGCTGGCGTTGATCCAAGATGGCAACCAGCACAGTCTCGGTCCCATGTCCCGAAGGAAAGCCAGACTGAAAGGGGTCCAGCCAGGCTGTATCATCTAAGAAGTTCTGGAGCTGATCTGCTACCACCCTCTCAATTACCTTGCCCAGGAACGAAAGATTCGAAACCAGGCGGTAGTTGGGAAGGAACCAAAGGATCTAAACTTGGCTTTTTCAGTAACAGACGGACCATTGCCTCTTTCAGCCCATCTGGAAAAACTCCTTGCTCGAGGGAGCCATTGATAATGTCCATCAGAGGGCCCCGTAACTCCTCTCGGCAGACTTTAACCAACCAGGAGGGGCACAGATCGAGGGAGCAAGTGGTTGACTTCACTCCAGTAAGACTCTTATCAACATCCGCTACATCTAACGTGACAAACTGACTGAGGGCAGGCACTTGAAGGAGTGCCTTTGGAGGCTTCTCAGCACTTGGAACTATAGCCTGTTGGTGGAGGTCGGAGGCTGTCTGTGTAAGTGGACACCCCTGCCACATACACACATTTTCACTTTTATTATGTTTATAGATAGATAACTGTATTCTCACTTTGCTTCTGACATGATAAATAAATACTATGGGCTGACCCTACAACCTCTGGTTTGTGGATAACTGTTCCCCGATTCCGTCTTTTTGGGGACTTCACCTGATCATCAGTCAACAAGATGAGCCGGGTGACCAGGATATTCACAATATTTCCCAGGCTTGAGTCTTGGAAAAGTTTAGCAACCTGACCTCCAGGAAACAAAGAAAGACCAGTGTTAAAGCCACAGATATATACACACAGCCTTGATTGGCACACAACAACAAAATCACAACACAGGCATATTATACAATAAGAGAAAGTCACAGGTATAAAGGAAAACATCATTAAGAGTTAATGATCTCAAGAATAAAATTTGCAACAGCCACACAAAAGAATGCATCAGAGTGGTTCAGAAGATATGGGATTTTATAACACCCTTGCCATTGAGAACACTGAAAAATGGAATTTCCTTATTTCAACCATATATTATCATATTTAAGGCATACAAACAAAGAATGGTGAAGAACAAACCCCTTTTGGAACATTCCACATTTGTATATCTCCCATCCAAAAGAGCTGCTGGCAACACATTACATCTTGCAGTCGCCAAAGTTCTCCTCTGGGTGGGATTAATAAAAATGTGAAGAAAAGCACAGAATTAATGGCGTGGTAGGGGAACAAGCTGTCTTTGCTGCAAGAGTCAGATTGTGAAAGTCAAGATCCAAAAGTCTGTTCTTGACTGATTAGCAGGCTTCCCAGTGTTAAATCCAAGATGGATGTGGCTTTTGAGGATGGATGTTACTATCTATTCTAAGGGGGAATGGGCCCTATAAAATATGCCTCTGATCTTGGTATAACTGTACATGAAGTTCCCATCTCCCTAGGAATTTGATAGATTCTCCAATGGAGTAAAAACATACTATTGGTTCATTTGAAGGACCCAAGTCATTCCTAAAGAGGACATATTTTGTGAGATATGGGCAAGGGTACTGTCCGATAGTTAAATTCTAAATCTATATTAATTATATGGTAGGTGGGTATGTGCATTTGTTGGCAAAAACACCTGTAATAAATATGACGTGTGGATTCAATGAAATTGTATGAAAGGGGTATGAATGAGGTCTGTAGAAGACACCATCCTGAGATTGAGGCCTGGAAAACCACAAAAGGAGGTGAAGAATTCATGAACTCCTAAACTGCTGACATGATCCGAGACAATGATTAACTGTGGTTGAAAACAACATGTTTACATAGTCAAAAACAACAACTCTTTTAAGTTAAGATAGTCAAACAATGGTTCCTTAAGAAGGAAAACCAATGATCAGTTAAGGAAGAAGAGCAAACATCTGTCTGGGAAATGATGGAGTCAGGATGTTTTCACTGCCAAACAACCTGCCAGTCATTTGCAACTTTTTGGAACAACAACAGCAAGAAATATGCTATGTATTTGTAAGTGACCTTTTTACTATCCAAAAGTGTGGCAGACTGCAAGGGAATGCAGGGTCTGTACACCCAGCTCTGTCCCCAAGGGATGGAGAAGGAAGAAGGGATAGTAACGTATGCATGATGGATGAATGAACGAGTATATGTGAAGGTTTCCCCCTGTTTTGTTTGTTTGTGTAACCAGTGTAGCTATGGTCTGTGAGTCTACTCCTGTCTCTGAAAGTGCCTAATGCAACCTGTCTAGTTGGAAACAGCCAACAAGAAAAGGAGGAAATGGAAGGAAGAGAAGAGCGGGAGGGAGGGAGGGGGAAGAAGGAAGAAAGAGAGGGAGGAAATGAGGAAGGGCGGGAGGGACGAAGGAAGGAAGCGAGAAGGAGAAATAGAGAAGGTGGGAGGATAGGAGAAATGGAATACAAGATCAGTTTTAATGCCAAAAAGCATTCACGGCACACCTTGCTTGTAACACTTACAATATTCATGATGGCCAGGATGTACTGCTCGATGTCCCTCCGGCCGTGGTAGCCCACCATCATCTTGTCAGCTACCACCAGGGTCTCCACGTAGCGCTCTGTGCTGACTGACCGCTTCAAGGGCAGCTGGCCCCGTTGGCTTGAGTTGCCCAACGTCTTTAGAGGAGACTGTTTCAGGGTCCGCAGCAACCAGGATCGGCCTTTCCACGGTTTCTCGTCTGCGAAGAAACAGCCATGAGGAACGGCATCCTCTGCTCCAATCCGATATGGCACTAAAATCATCCGGTGGACAGATCTACCGCTAAAGTGATCCCAAAAGATGCTGTAGGGATGCCTCGCATTGAAAAGGTCGCATAACGAGACCTCACATTAAGATGATCCCATATTGGGGTCTACCACTACAGCGATGCCATGGGGAGATCTCGGGCTCAAAAGACATCATAGAAATCATTATTATTATTTTGTGTGATTGATGTGTACTTGGCTCTGACTTTTAGGTGGGCATAGTGGTCGTAATTATGATAATGATGATGATTATGATGATAATTGTTGTTATTGTTATTATCATTATAAAAACAAACAGGTCAATTCCCTGGTGAGGTATAAAGGTTGAAGCAGGTCTCCACCAGCATGAAAACGAACATTTTGAACATGCATATCTTTAACTCTCTCTTCTCAAAGTAGATTTTGCCCTTCTCAAATTGAAATGATGCAGGGATTCTAACCCAGATCCATAACAACATAATGATGCCTCGGGTTTTGCAATGTAACTGACTCCCCATAGTGGGAGATGTAGTTTACCCTACAGCCAGAGAACACACTGAACCCCACCAATGATGCATCCAGAGCAAACTTGTCCAACATAACAAACTTTAAGTACTGATGGGGTTTTTCGGGGTTAACCTGGCATGATGTGAATTGTAGTTCACCCACAATCTTATGCATTTTGTACAATTAAAATTGACTTTTTCAAATAATCTGTGTAATGTCGGGTACCCAAGATAGTGTCTTTATAAATAAACTTTTAATTTTTAAAAAATCATCATAGGGATACCTCACATGGAAAAAAAACCCGTAAGAGGAAGATGAAGATGATCCCATCCAGGGGTCTACCATTAAAGCAACCCCATGGCCTGAAAAAGATCCTAAAGCAAAACCTCACACTGAAAAGATCCAACAAGGAGCCCTCACGTTGAGATGATCCCATACAGGGGTCTAGCACAAAAGGGATCACTTGGGGAGGACACCTTGCACCAAAAAGAGATCTTGCACTAAACAAGGACATTTGAAGAGCGTGTGTGGAAAAAAGATGCTATAGGGATATGTAGTAGGGCTGTGCCAAGCTTCAGAGGTCCGTTTTGTAATTCGAAGATTTGTATGATTCGCGAACACAAATCTTCAAATTACTAATCGGAACGGGACCCCCTCTGAAGCATCATGGAATGAGACGGAAGCATCCAAAACTTTCAGAGTTTTTAGTAAAGATTTGTTATTTCAAAGCATTTCAAGCTGTGCTTTTGTTCAATGTAACATACTCCATAATTATCTGGGGTGGAAAGAGGTTGATGTGATTGACAACGGCAGCTGCATGCTGTTTTTTCCCCTTTTCAGCCAATTATACAGCTTTCTGAAAAGCTGGTCTCCTTCCATCAATGTCTGTGTTTCTTTGTGGAGTTAGTAGGAGAAAGAAAAAAAACCCTTGTGCTTAAAAAAACCTTTTGAATATTCCTAAAAATCAGTAAATGAATGAGTCTTTCTGAAACTTTGCAGGATTGATGCCCTGCTTATATTGTCTCACTGTGCGGAAATTCAAGAGGATGCCTTAAAAATTCTTTAAAATCAGGGGATGACCAAAATGTTCTGAAACTTGGCAGGCTTGAAGTCATAAATGTTGCCTACAAGTGTGCCAAGTTTCATCCTGCTCACTATAAAATTGACAGAGAAACCAGTCTTGAAAAGTTTTCCCATTACTGCTAATGGAACAAATCTTGACGAAACAATGACTAAGCTTCAGAGATTCAAATTACGAAATGAAACGGGACCCCCTCCAAATCTTTACTAAACAAAATGGGGTCCATTTGAATCTCTGATATGAGTTACTAATCAGGTTTCAGCCACTTCGCACACTGCTAATATCTAGTGTTAAAGTGACCCCACAGAAGTACCCACCACTATATACCACATAGAGCAGTTTCCCAACCTTTTTTGAGCTGCGGCACACTTTTTACATTTACAAAATCCTGGGGCACACCACCAACCAAAATGACACAAAATGACACTCTAACACAGTAATACATATAGTTAATATGTTTTTAGATGTATTTATACACTCAGTGTGAAACCTGGGCCTGTTTCGATGAACACAACATAGATATCCTGGTAGGAATGGCAGAAAGACTGAAAGTATATATCCTATATCCAGAGAGTACTCTGGACTGAAACAATGTTGGATCAGGACCAAACTTGGCATGAATACTAAATATGCCCAAATGTGTACACAGATGGAGTTTGGGAAAAATAGACCTTGACATTTGGTAGTTAGTTTCTGGGATTTATAGCTAACACACAAACAAAGAGCATCCTGAACTCTTGCAACAATGGAATTGAACCAAACTTGGCATATTGAACTCTCATTACCAAAAGAAAGTACTGAAAGGGTTTGCTTGGGAATTGACCTTGAGTTTGGAAGTTGTAGTTCACCTACACCCAGAGAGCACTGTGGACTCAAACAATGTCATGTTATGTTGTTGTTTGTTTTCTATCCAGAATCACAATGTTGGAAGGAGGCTCACCACTTTAAGGTCCCTAAAACAGGCATGGGAAAACTTTGGCCTTCTGGGTGCTTTGGACTTCAACTCCCACCGTTCCCAACAGCCTGAGGCCCTTTCCTGCTTAAGTGGCTGAGGGGAGAAAAGGAAAAGGGCCTGAGGCTGCTAGGAATGGTGGGAGTTGGAGTCCAAAACACCTGGAAGGTCCAAGTTTGCCCATGCCAGCTTTCGACAGAGACCTCGTCCTCCCCCTTCCCCTTCACGCCCTTTCTTCCCCCTCCTGCCGAACACTTACTTTTTCTTCTACACTGCCGCTTTTGATCCAAGAGGGCAGCGTGAGTGTGTTTAGGAGGGGAGGGGGGAGGGGGGAAGATGTGACCTGTGCAGCCGCTACTGCGCAGACTCGCCCCAGAGCAAAGCGAGGCAAAGCGAGCAGAGCGAGGCAGGGAAGAATGGAGCCCGAGTGGAGAAGAAAAAGTGTTCAGCAGGAGAGGGAAGAAAGGGTATTGGAGGTTCCAATTTCCCACGGCACACCTGATGATTGCTCACAGCACACTAGTGTGCCACGGCACACTGGTTGGGAAACACTGACATAGAAAGAGAGATCAAAAGGTAAAACAGGGAGACCTAGTGCTGAAAAACTCCCTAAGAGAGACTTAGAGATCCCATATCACTGGGACTCAACAAAGGACAAGGGTTTGAGAGGAAGGGCATATGTTCCTTTTTCCTATATAGAGAGACTTTAAAAAGTTCCCCAGAGGAAACAAAGTGCTACAAATCCCACGGGGAGACTTAGTTCTGTTATATAAAGAGTACTTGTGTCCAGCTTTGATAAATAACCCTTTATTGGGTTTCTTTGTTAGTGAGCAGAAGGCAAACGAAGTTCACATCAATGGGGTCCTTTAAGGACCACCAACCAACCAACCCCCTGAATAGTTGTGATTTTAATGAATGCTTTGGCTGTGATTTGGATCTGAAACCGGGGCCTCATTCACGGGTCACATCCACCCAACCGTTCTTGCTTCCCAAAGAACAAATTGGAAACAGATTGGCACTCTTTCTTTTCCGAAACAGACATTTCAGGTCAGCAAACGTTCCCCCGCCTGTTCCTCCTCCTCCTTCCGGAATTTGGGAATGTGATCCCAGGGCTCCTGGCATTGAAATGCAAAGAAGGTCTTGTTCTTTCTCTTTAAACTGCACGTGTCTCCCCCATTGTAGACCTATATATTTGGTTTTTGTAGAAATTATTAAATCCGAGAGTCACCATAATCAACTTGCGGTCAAACGAACTCCAAGACCTACCTATCACACCACAAGCGGCATCCATGTGGGGGTGCTGGAGAGAGGAGCGCTTGTACACTACGTGTGGGGGTCCTTCCTGCTCATCCCGGCTGCTGAGGTTGGTGCCAGGATTCAGCGGCTCAATGAAGTACTCGTCCTCATCCGTGATGATCACGCCATGCTGGAAACCAAAGGAGAGGTCCATTGCATGACCTAACTCTAACCCTATCTGTATCTCTAACTCTATGTCTAACTCCATCTCTAACCCTATTTCTAGCTTCATCTCTAACCCTATCTCTAGCTCCATCTCTGACCCTATCTCTAACCCTGTCTCTAGCTTCATCTCTATCCCTATCTCTAGCTCCATCTCTAACCCTATGTCTAACTCCATCTCTAATCCTGTCTCTAAATCCATTTCTAATCCTATTGCTAGCTTAATCTCTAACCCTATCTCGATCTCTATCTCTGACCCTATCTCTAACCCCATCTCTAACCCTATCTCTAGCTCCATCTCTAACTTTATCTCTAGCTCCATCTCTGACCCTATCTCTAACTCCATCGCTAATCCTGTCTCTAAATCCATTTCTAATCCTATCTTCATCTCTAACCCTAGCTCCATCTCTGACCCTGCCTCTAGCTCCATCTCTAACCCTATCTCTAACCCTATCTCTAACTCCATCTCTAACCCTATCTCTAGCTCCATCTCTAACTTTATCTCTAGCTCCATCTCTGATCCTATCTCTAACTCCATCTCTAATCCTGTCTCTAAATCCATTTCTAATCCTATTGCTATCTTAATCTCTAACCCTATCTCGATCTCTATCTCTGACCCTATCTCTAACCCCATCTCTAACCCTATCTCTAGCTCCATCTCTAACTTTATCTCTAGCTCCATCTCTGACCCTATCTCTAACTCCATCGCTAATCCTGTCTCTAAATCCATTTCTAATCCTATCTTCATCTCTAACCCTAGCTCCATCTCTGACCCTGCCTCTAGCTCCATCTCTAACCCTATCTCTAACCCTATCTCTAACTCCATCTCTAACCCTATCTCTAGCTCCATCTCTAACTTTATCTCTAGCTCCATCTCTGATCCTATCTCTAACTCCATCTCTAATCCTGTCTCTAAATCCATTTCTAATCCTATTGCTATCTTAATCTCTAACCCTATCTCGATCTCCATCTCTGACTCTATCTCTAACCCCATCTCTAACCCTATCTCTATCACCATCTCTAACCCTATCTCTAGCCCCACCTCTAACCCTGTCTCTAGCTCCATCTCTGACCCTGTCTCTAAATCCATCTTCAACCCTATCTCTAGTTCCATCTGTAACCCTATCTCTAACTCCATCTTTAATCCTAACTCCATCTGTAACCCTATCTCTAACTTCATTTTTAATCCTGTCTCTAAATCCATCTCTATCCCTATCTCTAACTGCATCTCTAACCCTATCTATAACCCTATTTATAAACCTAATATCTGAAGCGTTTGCATGGCCCACATCAAATATTTTAGAATCAAAATTTACCCCATACTTTTTCTTTTAGTTTTGTAAATCTCAGAAGGTTCCCAAAATCAGTTTCGTATTATGAAATCGTGCTATGCTAATGATTATATATATATATATAGTGTGTGTGTGTGTATGTATGTATATGCATATGCGTGTGCATGCGTGTGTGTATATATATATATAGTGTGTGTGTGTATATGTATGTATGCATATGCATATGCGTGTGCATGTGCGTGCGTGTGTGTGTGTGTGTGTATATATATATATATATATATATATCGTAAGCTGCTTGAGTCCCCTTGGGGGTGAGAAGGGCAGCATATAAATGTTGTAAATAAATACATAAATAAATAAATATTCAGTGCAAGGAAGCAAAGCCATTAAGTCAGAAAAGGCTGCCTGCCTTGTCATTCCTCTCCTTGGAATTAATGGAGTCTCACCTTGGCATTAGGAGTGATGAAAAGAGGGAATAGTGCATTTTGGGAAGGGAGGAGCTCTATGCCAGAGAATTCAAAAGATCCTGCCCTAAACTACATTTCTCAGACTGCATCAGAAAGAACCAATCAGGATAGCGGGGAGAGAGGTCTGCCCCTCCCTAAAACTGAACATTTGCCAAAAATCTGTGGATAAATGAAATGTTCTGAAATTTGTAAATGTGTTCTACCATTGTAGAAAGTTTCACTCCAATAACTTTAAAACTCAGGAAAATATGAGTCCTTGAAGTTTACCCAATTATAGTCGTTTTCTCTGCTGAGAAAATTGGGTCTTTGGACCGTAATACGTGTAAAGATTGTTGTTTGTATTACATGAAAAGGCAGCTGTTACAGCCACAGGAAAAGAGAAGGGAGCTATTGTGCATGGCAGAAAAAGGGAAGTGGTAGGTATTTCAGAAGTGAAGAACCCACTTACCAGTCCATTGCAGTTACTGATGGCGACTTTGGAATTCAAGTACTCATCCTGCAAGTGGCCGGCGTAGTGGCAATCCTCATGGAACTCGTGCTGCTGGTCAACCCCATCCCGCTTCCAGTACTCAACCCGGAAACGCTCCGCCAGCAAATTAGTGTGCAAGGTCAGGTTGAGGAGGAACTGGGTGTGGTGGGCTGATACTTTATAGAAGACCTGCTGCTCCGGGGGTTCGTATGAGGGCTGCCCCGCACTGCTGCGCCGAGAGCGCCGCTTCCGCTGGGTTTTCAAGTCAAAGCTGAGGACATCCCCATTCTGGTCCACTTGGACGGGGAAGGCAATCTCATAGTGGTCCAAGCTGGAGAGGAAGTCCTCTGTGACATCAAAAAACAGAGACACATGCTCACAAGGATGACTCAGAAAATGTGCAAAGCCAATTTTGTCCCTTCATTTGCCCAGGTATGCATTTTTGGAGGTAGACTTTCTATCTACATACTGCCCTCTTGAGGTTGCATACATACATATTCATTCATTTTTGGTTTTTTATTGAAACCACAGAAGAATTTTAAGTTGGATACTAAAGGGTATGTTTGCAAAGTCTGGTCCAGCTCCATCATGTCATGGAGGAGCCTTTGGGGAACAAATATACATACATATTTTCACTATTACATAAGACACTAGAGGTGTGCGAAATGTCAAAAATTCATTTAGCGTCTAATTACAAAATCAGACCGTCCTCCTCTTCGCAGATTCAACAATTTATTGGAACTCTGGTTGGCTGCTGTTATGGAGGGACACGTCTCTCCTTTCTCCTGATTGGGGCTTTCCGATGCTGAGCAGCATTCTGGGAAATGTAGTTTAGGGCAAAGCCTTGTGCATTCTCCGGCATTCATTTAAAGAGGAAAGGCAGCCTTTTGGCCTTTGCTTTACTTCCTCGTCTTCCCAAACTACATTTCCCAGAATTCTGTGCTTTCTCAGCTCGTCCCAGCCTGCTGCTTTCCTCTCCTCATGGCGAGAGGTCATTAATTTAAAGAGGAAAGACAGCCTTTTTGGTTTTGCTCTGCTTCCTTGCGCTAAAAATGAAACTGATTTTGGGAGGCTTCCAAGGTTTACGAAATGGCGCATGCGTTGGATATTGGGTCGTAAGTACGGATTGAACAAATTTGATCCGGCTTACGACGACTGATGAAAAAATTGCACACTGTGTTAGTGTTTACGAATAATGGCCATACAACCCGCACCTTGTGACTGGGAAGTATACCCAGGAAGGTTGCCCACGCACACGGCCGAGAGGAACGCCCAGGCCACGAGGCGCCAGACCGCTGCCATGTTGAACGACGGGGCTCTTTTGCGTGGTCTGGGCAGCGAACTTGGACCAGGCTGGTGAGGTCTGCCCCAACATTGCTTTCTTCAATGCGCCGCTTATGCTAAGAGACAAGTTGCCGGTCCTTTCCGGGCCATCCTCGACTGCGGGGCGCACTCCAGAAAGCAGCGAGACAGGCGTCGTTGCGGCACGTCGGCAAAGACCCACCTCGCTCAGCATGGACTGCTGGTCAGTTGCATGGGCCTGGCAGACAAAGCACAGAGTCAAAATGTTAATGGGGAGATGTAACGTACTGGTTCCGCTTGCAAGATCTAGTCTTGGTCACCCACTTCCCATTTGGCAATTGCAAGCCCATAGCCAAGGGGGTGGTTTAGGGGTTCACCCCCCTCCCCCGCTCAAAATTTTCAGGTCAAAAAAACCTAACCAGGTTTACTCATGAATTTTAACTGTTTCAGCAAATCTCTCTGACAAGTCCATGAAAAGCAAACATTACAGTCCCTCCAGAGCTGCAAGCAAATTTTTGATGGTTAAACATGTTTTAAAAATATTTTTGTGAATATTTTTGCAAATATTTATTATTTTTGTGATTATTTTTACAATTACTTTTGCAAATTTTGTGATTATTTTTGTTAACATTTTTTGGAATATTTTCATTATTATTTTTTCTGAATATATTTCATGATGATTTTTGTGAATAGTTTCACAATTATTTTTGTGAACATGTTTGCAAATATTTTTGCGAATATTTTTCACAAACATTTTTGGGATTGTTTTTGTGAATTTATTTCATGATTCAATTCGTGAATAGTTTCATGATTATTTCTGTGAATATGTTTTCCGAATATGTTTGTGAATATTTTTTGTGAAGTAATTTCATGATTATTTTTGAGAATAGTTTCACAATTATGTCTATGAATATTTTTGTGAATACAGACAGAGCAATGATTCAGGACGTATTATCTTTGATACTTCACCTTGTTGATGGGAAGCTTCCCACTGGAGTAGAAATCATCTATTGGACAGATGGCAAGCTACTTAACCTCAGTAGACAGAAAGCCAAAACCAAGGTTACAACAAGCACCAGGAATGTGGCGCAGCTGGCTGGGAGTCAGCTGCATAAGATCTCTACTGACCAGAAGGTCATGAGTTCGAGGCCTGCCCGAGTCGGGGTGAGCTCTCGACCAATTGTGTAGCTCGTTGTCTGTCTATATATGTTGTATGTCTATGGCATTGGATGTTTGCCTGTATATGTGCATTGTGATCCGCCCTGAGTCCCCTGCAGGGTGAGAAGGTCAGAATATAAATGATGTAAATAAATAAATAAACATCTGTTACAGAACTCCAGTATGCTGATGACAACGTCTGTGCGTATTCAGAAGAAGACCTACAAGCCACTCTAAACACCTTCGCAGAAGTATACGAGAAGCTTGGCCTGTCACTGAACATTGAGAAAACCAATGTTCCAGCAGTCACTAGCCAATCCCTCTCCAATGCCAGAAATAAAGCCTAATGGTGTAACATTAGAAAATGTTGACCATTTTCGCTACCTTGGCAGCCATCTCCACAAAAATCAACATTGACACCGAGATTCAACACCGCCTGAGCTCTGCGAGTGCATCATTTTTCTGAATGAAGCAGAGAGTGTTTGAGGATCAAGAGGATCCGTAGGGATACCAAGGTGCTTGTTTATAAAGCTATTGTCCTCCCAACCCTGCTATACGCCTGCGAGACGTGGACTATCTACAGATGTCACATGCAACTCCTGGAACGATTCCATCAAATCTCCTGGAAAGACGTGGACAAATGTCAGCGTGCTGGAAGAAGCAAAGACCACCAGCATTGAAGCGATGGTCCTCCGCCATCAACTCCGCTGTACCGGCCACGTTGTCCGGGTGCCCGACCACCGTCTCCCAAAGCAGTTGCTCTACTCCAAACGCAAGAACGGAAAACGGAATGTTGGTGAGCAGGAAAAGATATTTAAAGATGGGCTCAAAGCCAACCTTAAAAACTCTGGAATAGATACCGAGAATTGGGAAGCCCTGGCCCTTGAGTGCTCTAGCTGGAGGTCAGCTGTGACCAGCAGTGATGTAGAATTTGTAGAGGCACGAATGGAGGGCAAAAGAGAGAAATGTGCCAAGCGGAAAGCACATTAAGCCAACCCCGACTGTAACCGCCTCCCACCTGGATCGCCTTAGTAAGATTACCTTTGCACAATGATTTCAGGGCCTTGTTGAGATCTATGTGCCAGATCAGGAGACATTGGCCTGAAAAGTGATCTTGGAGGAAAAAAGTTTCAACTCCTTCCGAATTTTCTTTCTGGCTGTGGGCCTGGCACTTGCATGGGAGACCATCAATGGAGACCCGTGTATATTTCAGAGACAAACTAAATCACCGAGAGCTGGGTGCAAGAACAACAAGTAGTACAAGACTAAGATATAAAAATATCTATTTCATAACAGCATACACAGCATTGGGTTATACAGATGTTACACACATTAATCAGGACTAGTCATACATAGAGAAACATCACAGGAGATGCTCTGTACGCAATAGAACAATGGCAATAAATCATAGTAGAATCGCAACTCCTCAAATAATGTTGGGATGACCACCAGATCGTTACGCCAACGTTTTATTGAGCACAGAAGTAGGATTAACACAGGGAACACTGATTTACCCTTGTATACACATTGCCTACAACATAAACACCAACCTGACTCACTGCGCATTAGAGTACTTGATAAAATTGAACCACATACGCATACAGACCCCTTTAAGGCCCTTTGCAAACTTGAAAGACTCTGGATAATCCAATTAAACTCAGAGATTCCGAATGGGTTAAACGAGGTAATCAGTGTTCAATCACTAATTACCTAATGTTCCACCTGAATTACTTCATAATACACTCCTGATCCTTCCTCTCTCACCTTTATGATCACCTTACTGCCTAGATAAGGTTAAGCCTGAATGCTTCGCTGACTGGTATGTTACCTTTAATTTATAATTTACTCTGGGTTGTTTTATAGACTATTGTATTGTATTTGATATGTACCTATACCTCTCTTTAGACACTTGGACCACGGAAATATCATTTATGGCCTTGATAAAGCACCGCCCAGGGGCGAAACGGGGGAGTGGCCCCGAAAAAACTTTGGCATCGCCAACCCGTCGGCCTCTTTTTGAACTTATATTTTGGAGCTTATTCTACCTCCTATATCCCTGTGTCATCCGCCATTTGGACTTTACAGTATTTGGGGACATCATTTGATTCTATGGACGGTCATTATATTATTTGAGGAGTTGCGATTCTACTATGATTTATTGCCATTGTTCTATTGCGTATAGAGCATCTCCTGTGATGTTTCTCTATGTATGACTAGTCCTGATTAATGTGTGTAACATCTGTATAACCCAATGCTGTGTATGCTGTTATGAAATAGATATTTTTATATCTTAATCTTGTACTACTTGTTATTTCAGAGACAAACCCATTATTATAATATTCCTTGCTTTGAAATTCTTGGAGTGTGTCAACTTATGGTGACTCCATGAATTTCAAAGCAATGAATATATAATATAATAATGGGTTTTCCTCTGAAATATAGACTGGTCTCCATTGCTGGTCTCCTATGAAAATTAAGAACTTTGGTCCCAAAACAAGGTGCTGGCTGCTGAAGATGCTGAACAACTGCATTGCATCCTGTCAGATCCCCAAAATCTGGAGGAAAGCAAGAGCCATAGCCATTTTGAAACCAGGCCAAGACCATAATCACCCCAAAAGCTATAGGCCAATCTCCTTGCTGTGCCATCTCTACAAAGTCCTGGAGATACCTATTTTGCATAGAATGATGGAAAAAAATAGACCCATGTATGATTCCACAGCAAGCTGGTTTCAGGAAAGGCAAAAACTGGACATCACAAGTGTTTAACCTGACACAGCACATAGAAAATGGTTTTGAAAGGCAGCAGACAACAGGAGCTATCAGACTATCAGAGGCGCATACATGCCTACCTTACAGGACTCTTGTTAGGGTGAAATAGAGAGAAAGCGAGCCATGCATCGGAGCTTATTAGGGGAAAGATGGGAGAGAAATTATTTGCCGATACATCACACAGTCCTAGACACTTGGGAAGTGTCCAACGTGTGATCCAATATAACAGTCAGCAGAGTGATCTTGTTTCCTGTGTACTAATCTTGTTGTGTTTCTAATAATGATGATGATGACGATGATGATGATTCTGGCAGCCCAAGAACAAGCCATTAGAACAAATGCCATCAAAGCCAGAATCGAAAAGTCGACGACAGATCCCAAGAGTAGACTCTGCAAGGAAGCAGATGAAACAATAGATCACATCCTCAGCTGCTGCAAGAAGATTGCGCAGACAGACTACAAGCAGAGGCATAACACCGTTGCTCAGATGATTCATAGGAACTTGTGCCAACAAAAACCATCTGCCTGAGACAAAGAACTGGTGGGATAGCAAGCTTGAAAAAGTTACAGAAAGTAAACACGTCAAACTACTCTGAGACTTCCGAATTCAGACTGACAGAGTTTTGGAGCACAAGACTCCTGACCTCACAATCATGTTAAAAAACAAAATATGGATAATCGATGTTGCAATCCCAGGCGACAGCAGGATTGAAGAGAAACAATGGGAAAAGCTGACACGATATGAGGATTTAAAGATTGAACTGCAAGGACTCTGACACAAGCCAATCAAGGTGGTCCCAGTGGTGATTGGCACACTGGGTGCAGTGCCTAAAGAAGTTGGCCTGCACTTAAACACAATCGGCACTGACAAAATTACCATCTGCCAGCTGGAAAAGGCCACCTTATTGGGATCTGCACACATTATTCGCCGATACATCACACAGTCCTAGACACTTGGGAAGGGTCCAACATGTGATTCAATACAACAGCCAGCAGAGTGATCTTGTCTGCTGTGGACTCATCTTGTTGTGTTTCAAATAATAATTTGTATTTATAACATACCCTCTCCAAAAAAAAGACTCAAAGTAAATCAGAGGGGGATGAAAAGGGGGAAATAATAATAATAATAATAATGTATTAATAAGACACATGATAATCATCATCATTATCATCATCTGTATTTATATCACACTTCTTCTCTCCCAAACAAGACACAAAATAAAGTGATAAATCAGAGGGGATAGAGAATAGGGAAAACAACAAAAACAACACAATGTAAGACAATTTTTGTTCCTGGGTTATGAATGTCATTTCCTAATTGGTTCTATCATGAAAACATGGGGAAAGATTATTCAACTGTGAAAACTTTATTTCTCCCAGGGCATCCTAAAGCACATTTTGCTCTTGTTTTTCAATGAATATCTCGGGTCCCAACCAATTCGCCACAGAAACTTCGTTTTTGTGGCGACCACAAAAACGAAGTTTCTGGAGTGGAACATCGACTTTCAAAGTAAGGGCCGCACAATGAAGCAGGAAACAACCCTTTTGAACCAGGAACAGAACATTTTGCACATTTTGTTATATAGTGTCATAATAATATAAAATGTACAAGGTTCATCATCCGGACCCATCAAGCCATGCAGAAGCATTTGCGATACACACCAACCAATTACCATACATACATACTTTGACACATTACACACACACACACACACACACACACATATAGATAGATAGGAAAAGGGTCCCCTAGAGGCCATCTAGCCCAGCTCTAACTCAATGCAAGGTTTCAAGCTCAAACATCCAGAGACAGAAGCCTCGCTGTAACTCTGAAGTCTTCCTAATGTTCAGCACATGCACACTTGTGTGCAAACACACACACACACACACACACACATTGGAAAGGGTCCCCCAGAGGCCATCTACTCTGGCTTCAACTCAATGCAACTCAAGTATCTGGAGATGGATGCACCGCTGTCTCTCTTAAATCCTTCTAATGTTCTAC
Source organism: Anolis apletophallus (assembly GCA_030556195.1). NCBI lineage: Eukaryota > Metazoa > Chordata > Lepidosauria > Squamata > Anolidae > Anolis > Anolis apletophallus. The sequence goes on from JARBWK010000011.1 coordinate 67,056,385, forward strand.
CCAAACACAAACATATATACATATATATATACACACACATACATGGGAAAAGGTCCCCCAGAGGTCATCTAGTCCAGCTCTAACTCAATGCAAGCTCCACCATCTGGAAATGGAGGCCCCAATAGATCTCTTAAGTCCTTCTAATGTGTAATCCAAACAGATATACATAGATACATAGCACAGGGTCCCCCAGAGGCCATGTAGTCCAGCTCTAACTCAAAGCAGGGTTTATAGTCTGGCTCTAACTCAATGCAAGCTCAAACATCCAGAGAAGGAGGCCCCACTCTTACTCTGAAGTCTTTCTAATATTCAACCCAAACATATATAAGCCATGTAGTCCAGCTCTAACTCAATGCAGTTTCAAGCTCAAGCATCCAGCGACGGATGCCCCAGTGACTCTCTTAAGTCCTTCTAATGGCTAACTCAAACACACACACACACAGGAAAGGGTCTCCCAGAGGCCATCTAGTTCAGCTCTAAAACAAGGCAGGGTTTCTAGTCTAGCTCTAACGCAATGCAAACTCAAGCATCCGGAGAAGGAACCCCCGCCGTCTGTCTTAAGTCCTTCTAATGTGCAACCCAAACATATATTCATACATACATTGGAAAGGGTCTCCCATTGGCCATGTAGTTCGGTTCTAAATCAAGGCAGGGTTTCTAGTCTAGCTCTAACGCAATGCAAACTCAAGCATCCGGAGAAGGAACCCCCGCCGTCTGTCTTAAGTCCTTCTAATGTGCAACCCAAACATATATTCATACATACATTGGAAAGGGTCTCCCATTGGCCATGTAGTTCGGTTCTAAATCAAGGCAGGGTTTCTAGTCTAGCTCTAACGCAATGCAAACTCAAGCATCCGGAGAAGGAACCCCCGCTGTTTCTCTTAAGTCCTTCTAATGTGCAACCCAAACATATATCCATATATACATTGGAAAGGGTCTCCCAGAGGCCATCTAGTTCGGCTCTAAATCAAGGCAGGGTTTCTAGTCTAGCTCTAACGCAATGCAAACTCAAGCATCCGGAGAAGGAACCCCCGCTGTCTCTCTTAAGTCCTTGTAATGTGCAACCCAAATATATACATACATACATACATACATACATACATACATTGGAAAGGGTCTCCCAGAGGCCATCTAGTCCAGCTCCAACTCAAGGCAGGGTTTCTAGTCCAGCTGTAACTCAATGCAAGCACAACCATCCAGAAACAGAGGCCCCACTAGCTCTCTTAAGTCCTTGTGATGTGCAACCCAAACATATATACATACATTGGAAAGAATCCCCCAGAGGCCATCTAGTCCTGCCATAACTCAATGCAAGGTTTTGAGCTCAAGCATTGGGAAACGTAGGCCCCACTGAATCTCTCAAGTCCAACCCAAACACACACACACACACACACACACACACACATATACACACATTGGAAAGAGTCGCTTAGAGGCCATCTAGTCCAGCTCCAACTCAAGGCAGGGTTTCTAGTCCAGCTCTAACTGAATGCAAGCTCAAGCATCCGGAGAAGGAGGCCCCGCTGTCTCTCTTACGTCCTTCCAATGTCCTCATATAACCCTTAGACCTGGTTTGACCCTTTGGGGCTATGGAAAGCAAACCAAGCCTCTTCCCTATGGGAAAGAGAGCATCCGTGCCACCCTTCTGGCTTCACTTCCTTGGACCAAATGCGTCCTTGAATCCATACGGCAAGGAATGTTTCCTTGCCGTAATAAAAAAAAAGAACTGGGGAAAGGCAGTGAGAGGAAAGCGAAGGGGCAAAAAACAACTGTTCCCAATTTTGCCACTCCAGTCTGGAGGCCTTTGGCTCGCAACCCAGATGGAGACGGGAGGTGCTTAATGGGAAGCAGATGGGGATTTTGCACTCCCAAAAAACGCCGCCTTCCCTTCCCCGAACCATTCCAGGGATTCGGCTCAAGACGACTCCATTCTTGGAGAGGCCTTTTGGCTCTGGACGGAACGTTTTTCCGGATTCGGAAATCAAACAGGATCCAAACACTGTGGATAGCATTGAAATGCATTAAACCATCTCCATTGGAGGGCTGAGGAGGTCCAAAAAAGGCCATCTTTCTAATAATTTCATAGCTCCTCCAAGGAGTTTCCGGTTGCTCGACTTACTATAGTATAGTATTAGGTCTATTACAATATTATTATTATATTTATTTCCTAGCTTGAGTACATAAGGTTGTGGGTGAACTACAACTCACATCATGCCAGGTTAACTCCATCAGTACTTAGTTTGCTATGTTGGGCAAGTTTGCTCTAGATGCATCATTGGTGGGGTCCATGTGGTCTCTGGCTGTAGGGTAAACTACAACTCCTACCATGGTGAGTCAGTCCCCTCAAACTCCTCCAATAGATTCAGTTGTTCATGGGGGTTCTGTGAGCCAAGTTTGGTCCCAGTCTATTGTCGGTGGTGATCACAGTGTCTCTGGATGTGGGTGAACTATAACTCCCCGAAAAGGTCAGTTCCCCTCAAACCCCTCCAGTAGGTTCAGTTGGTCATGGGGGTTCTGTGTGCCAAGTTTGATCCAGGTCCATCGTTGGTGGGAGTCCCAGTTTATCTGGTTGTAGGTGAACTACAACTCCCAAAACTGAAGGTCAATCTCTCCCAAACCCCTCCAGTAATCAAATTTGGGGGTGTCAGGTTTGTGTGCGAAGTTTGGTCCATCAGCTTTTGGGTTCACAGTGCTCTTTGGATGTAGGTGAACTACAACTCCTATAAATCCCTCCAAAGACTGCCAGTATTTTTTGTTGGTCATGATGGTTCTGTGTGCCAAGTTAGTTGCAGGTCCATTGGTTTTATGTTGTATTGTATTGTGTGTTTATTTTATCTGTTGTAGTAGGCACACTGTGCCATATGTAAGCCGCCATGAGTCCCTTTGGGGAGATGGAGGCGGAGTACAATAATAAAATTGTTGTTGTTGTTGTTGTTGTTGTTCGAAGTGCTCTTTGATTGCAGGTGAACTGTAAAATCCCAGTACCCACAACTCCTATAAATCAAGATGAATTCCTCTCAGACCCCTCCAGTATTTTTCCTTGATCACGCGGGTTCTGTGTGCCAAATGTGGTCCTGGCCCATTGTCGGTGGGGGTCCCAGTGCTCTGCCTTGATGCAGGGTGAACTACAACTTCCATCATGTTGAATCAGGCCCCCAAACCCCTTCAGTATGAGCAGTTGCTGATCAATTACTCTGTGTTTGCTGTGTGCCATAGCAAAGAGTAGGAAAGGGTTAAGGGAGAGGCAGTGGGTGGGATCATGCAAATTTCACACCAATGGAGAGAGAGTAAAGAACACTGGGATGTCTGTGGTGGAGGGAAAACATAAAATCTAGGATGAAATGGTCCCTGTATGGAAGCTTTCACTTGGGTGGTGGGCAGTATAGTGTAGGTACAGGACATTGGCAGAGCTCTTGGACATGTTCATGGCACTGGATGACCATCTGCCAGGAAGGCTTGTTGTAGTATGGTTTCTCCGGTTAATGAAGTCTACTGTATTCACCTCCCCTATTGTGGGGGAAAGGATTGGAGGACCTCGAAGGCCCTTTTTCCAAATCTGACTTGAAACTGCCAAACAAATGGACTTTCTGGCCAACAGATCTCAGTAAAGCGCATAATGGGTGCTGTAGTCCCAAACTATCAATTTCTGGACCAAAACGGCTTCCCTTCCTTATTGCACTGTATTCCCAGGCTCGGAAAAATAACATGTTGCAAAGGATTAACCTAAATGAGGCTCGAAAGTCGGATTTTTTGGACGGAAAAGGGGGAAAAAAAGAAGCAAAGAAATCCTTCTCGGGATCTAATCAGGGGAAGCATATGACTTGATGCTCGGTGCCAGATTTCCAGCGGGCTCTCTCTGGCAAGGGCAAAGTCAATAAAAATGGTATTTTTGCCGCTTCCTCCTTTTTGCATCAGACTCCCAACGTTTTGCTGCTGAAAATAATTGCTTTCATCATGAATGAGTGAGTTAAGAATATGTTGCAACGGTTTGCTTTTGCCGGAGCCGACTGGGAAGTTCAGGACTGAGCCTTCTTCTCTGAAACGCCTTTTGAACTTAGTTGACAGCAATAAAATTAAGACCAAGGGAGAAAGCAGAAGGAAAAACTGGGACATTTTAAAAGCAGACGGGAAAGCAGGAAGGCAGAGGATCAATAGGGACGATTCCTACTAAATTGAGACATTCAAGACGACAAAGGAAGGAGAAACTGGGACATTTAAAAACGTAAATGGAAAAGTGGGAATGAAAAGGATTAATAGAGACCATTATAGTGAAATTGGAAGACACAATCTAATCCCTCCCGACAGATGGCCATCCAGCCTCATAGATATTCATGGAGAATTGGGACTGTAGAGTCACAGACTCCTAGAGTTGGAAGGGCCATTCAGTCTGAACACGTTCTGCCATTAAGATACACAATACACAATTAAAGCCCTCCCGACAGATGGCCATCCAGGCACTGCTTTACAACAACAACAACAACAACAACAACAACAACAACATAATCCTAGAATTGGAAGAGACTGACCCCAAGGGCCATTTAGTTTGACATCATTCTACCACTGAAATACACCATCCGATCCCTCCTGACAGATGGCCATCCAGGCACTGCTTAACAACAACAACAACAACAACATAATCCTAGAGTTGGAAGAGACTGACCCCAAGGGCCATTTAGTTTGACATCATTCTACCATTGAAATACACCATCCGATCCCTCCTGACAGATGGCCACCCAGCCTCATAGATATTAACTACAGAATCAAAGACTTGTAGAGTTGGAAGGTCATTCAGTCCAACTCAGTTCTGCCACTGAAATAGACAATTAAAGCTTTCTCAACAGATGGCCATGCAACTACTTCTTTAAAATAATAACAATAATATTACTAATATTATTAATATTACTAATAGGAGTAATAATCGAATCCTAGAGATGGAAAAGACTGACCCCGAGGGCCATTGAGTTCGACACTATTCTCCCATCGAAATACGCCATCCAATCCCTCCCAACAGATGGCCATTCAACCTCAGAGACATTAGCTATAGAATCAAAAACTCCTAGAGTTGGAAGGGCCATTCAGTTCGACCTGGTTCTGCCACTGAAATACACAATTAAAACCCTCCCGACAGATGGCTATCCCGGCATTGCTTAATAATAATATCGATGATGATGATGATAGAATCCTAGAGTTGGAAGAGACTGATCCCAAGAGCCATTGAGTTTGACACAATCCTACCACTGAAATACACCATACAATCCCTCCTGACAGATGGCCATCCAGCAAGCATGCAGCTGAAAAACCAACTGGAAGATCCGGCCCAGCAAAAACTGGGACATAACTGTAAACAATTAGGGAAGACAGAAATTAGAAGCAGATGAAAGAGAGAAGGAGACGTATAATTTCATGAAGGCGGTCTAATTAAACGTCTGGCGGAAAGTTGGGAAGCAAAAAAAGAAAGATGGAAAGGAAAGAAGGGAGCAGAGGAGAGGTCAAAGGCATTTTCTTCCCTGAAAGAAAAGGGCCATGACAGTTCTGCTTCGTTCTGCTTACGTGGGGAATTTTTCGCCTGAACATTTCCAAGCCCTCCTCTCCACCCAAACAGAGGCCCTCCTCCGTCCTTTTGCAATGCTGGCATACATTCCCACTCAACACATATAGGAAAATATAGAGGGATCCCAAACATTTTCACCAGATCCTGAAGAAAGGGTCCTTCTTTTGTAATCTTCCTCCTCCCGAACCAGATTCGGCTTTTTAATCTCTCCCCGTGGTCAGAAAGTTCTGCAAGGCTTTCAGGGCAAGGATTCTTTCTTTCTTTCTTTTTTTCTCCCCCAAGGAACAGCTGGAGCGAGGGAAGGAGGGAGGAAGAGAGAGAGAAAGAGGGAGGAATAGAGGGAGGAGGGCAGAAAATCAAGGACAACCCTCCGGATTTGCGTAAGGCCGAAAGGGACATCCCAAAAGATATGGGGCAGAGAGAGCCAAAGAGGTTCAAAACTCTCTCCCTCCCCTCCACTCTATCTGTCTTGTCATCTATCTATCTATCTATCTATCTATCTAATTTACATATGGATACATATACTATCTGGATATCTAGCTTGCTTATCTTTTATATATATATACATATACTATCTGTCAGTGTGTTCATCTATCCATCCATCCATCCATCTCTCTACCGATCCCTCTCTCTCTCTCTCTTCATCCATCTTGTTAAAAGTCCTTTATCTTTTATATGTAGATACATATACTATCTGCCGGACTATCTATCCATCCATCCATCCATCCATCTTGTTTAAACATATACTATTTCTCTATCTATCTATTTCTCTATCTCATTTAAAGCCTCTTATTCTCTCGTCTCTCTCTCTCTCTCTCTCTCTCTCTCTCTCTCTCTCTCTCTCTCTCTCTCTCTCTCTCTCTCTCACACACACACACACACACACACACACATTTAGATCAGTGTTTCTCAACCTTCCTAATGCCACGATCCCTGAATACAGTTCCTCCTGTTGTGGTGACCCCCCCCCCCCAACCATAACATTTTTTTTGTTGCTACTTCATAACTGTCATTTTGCTACTGTTATGAATCGTAATGTCAATATCTGAGATGCAGGATGTATTTTCAATCACTGGACCAAATTTGGCACAAATACCCAATATGCCCAAATTTGAATACTGGTGGGGTTGGGGGAGGATTGATTTTGTCAATTGGGAGTTGTAGTTGCTGGGATTTATAGTTCACCTACAATCAAAGAGCATTTTGAACTCCACCACCGATGGAATTGAACCAAACCTGGCATACAGAACTCCCACGAGCAACAGAAAATACTGGAAGGGTTTGGTGGGTATTGACCTTGAGTTTTGGAGTTGTAGTTCACCTACATCCAGAGAGCACTGTTGACTCAAACAATGATGGATCTGGACCAAACTTGGCACCAATACTCAGTATGCCCAAATGTGAACACTGGTGGCGTTTTGTGAAAATAGACCTTGACATTTGGGAGCTGTAGTTGCTCGGATTTATAGTTCACCTATAATGAAAGAGCATTCTGAACCCCACCAATGATAGAATTGGGCCAAATTTCCTACACAGAACACTCATGCCTTGAAGGGACTCGCTGGAACGAGCCTCCCTCCACCCTCGCACACTTTCCCTCGCCCACACATATGCAACATGCTGCCATGCATCGAGCACGCCTGCTCTCCCCTCCCCACAGGTAGTCTCAGAAATAGCACTCCTCTTGGCTGAGAGGCTGGCCAATCACAGCGGAGGAGGGCTTTGGTGGGAGGATTTGCCTTCTGTTTCCAAAAAGGAAGAGAAGGACAGGTGGAGAAATCTTCAGCCTTCCCTGCCAAAGGAGTTCCTAAGACCATCAGAAATATATGTTTTCTGTTGGTCTTTGGAGACTCCTCTGAAACCCCCTCGTGCCCCTCCCCGGGTCCCGACCCCCAGGTTGTTAAACACTGGTTTCCATATAGATACATATACTATCTGTCCGTTGGTTTATCCATCCATCTCATGGGATCTTTAGGGAAATGCTAAAGAATGCTCAAACTTTCGTACATGGTCATGCTCAAGATCCTGCAAGGAAGACTCCAGCATACATGGGGAGAGAGAGAGAGAGAGAGAGAGAGAGAGAGAGAGAGAGAGAGAGAGAGAGTTGCCAGATGTACAAGTTGGGTTTAGAAAAGGCAGAGGAACGAGAGATCAAATTGCCAACATCCGCTGGATAATGGAGGAAGGCAGGGAGTTCTTGGTGCGATGGGGATACCAAGTCACCTTGTCTCTCTCCTGAGGAATCTGTATAAAGACCAAGTAGCAACAGTAAGAACTGACCACGGAACAACACAATTGTTCAAGATTGGGAAAGGAGTGTGGCAGGGTTGTATACTCTCACCCAACCTATTCAACTTGTATGCAGAACACATCGTGCGATGTGCAGGGCTTGATGAATCCAAGGCTGGAGTTAAAATTGCTGGAAGAAACATTAACAACCTTAGATATGCTGATGATACCACGTTGATGGCCAAAAGTGAGGAGGAACTGAGGAGCCTTCCAACCAAGGTGAAAGGAGAAAGTGCAAAAACTGAGTTGCAGTGAAACATTTTAACAAACCAAGATTATGGCAACCAGATAAATTAATAACTGCCAAATAGAGGGAGAAAACGTCGAGGCAGTGACAGACTTTGTATTTTTAGGCGTGAAGATGACTGCAGACGCAGATTGCAGCCAGGAAATCAGAAGACGTTTCCTTCTTGGGAGGAGAGCAAGGACCAATCTCGATAAAATAGTGAAGAGTAGAGACATCACACTGGCAACGAAGATCTGCATAGTTAAAGCAATGGTATTCCCCGTAGTAACCTACGGATGTGAGAGCTGGACCTTAAGGAAGGCTGAATGAAGGAAGAGAGATGCTTTTGAACTGTGGTGTTGGAGGAAAGTTTTTATTTATTTATTTATTTGCTTCATTTATATTCCGCCCTTCTCACCCCGCAGGGGACTCAGGGCGGATCACAACGCACATATACAGGCAAACATTTAATGCCATAGACATACAACATATATATACAGACAACGAGCTACACAATTGGTCAAGAGCTCACCCCGACCTGGGCAGGCCTTGAACTCATGACCTTCTGGTCAGTAGAGATTTTATGCAGCTGACTCCCAGCCAGCTGTGCCACATTCCCGGTGCTGAGCGTGCCTTGGACTGCGAGAAGATCCAACCAGACCATCCTCCAGGAAATAAAGCCCAACTGCTCATTGGAGGGAAGGATAGTCGAGGCAAAGATGAAGTACTTTGGCCACATTATGAGAAGACAGAAAAGCTTAGAGAAGACAATGATGCTGGGGAAAAGGAAGGAAAAAGGAAGAGAGGCTGACCAAGGGCAAGATGGATGGATGGTATCCTCGAAGTGACTGGCTTGACCCTGAAGGAGCTGGGGGTGGTGACAGCCAACAGGGAGCTCTGGCGTGGTCACGAAGAGTCGGAAGCAACTGAATGAATAAACAACAACACTATCTGTCCATCCATCCATCCATCTATCCATCTCATTCAAAGCCTTTTATGTTTTACATATGTTTTACAAATTATTTGTCCATCTATCTGTCTTTCTGTTTATCTATCTATCTATTGTGTCTAAAGCTCTTATCTTTTCTACATAGATACATCTATCTGTCTCATTTCAAGCCTCTTACGTTTGGATAAATATACTATCTGTCTGTCTATCTCTCTATCTCATTTAGAGCCTCTTATCTTTTATATATGGATATACATATACTATCTGTCCATCCATCCATCTCGTTTAAAGCCTCGTATCTTTTAAGTCTCACTGCACTCTCTGGGCAATATGTTTTACATATAGATTTGATGTATTTCGCTGTGAACTGTCCTGAGTCTCCTTCGGGGTTGAGAAGGGTGGTATATAAATACTGCAAATAAATAAATAAATAAATATTTTGTATACATGTACACTTAGATTTTGTGTACATGTATAATTTACATATACAGTCTATATGTCTACCTATCAATCTATTTTTTCTATCTATCTGAGTATGCTCTTTCTGCCCCATATATCTTGTATATAAACACACACACATACAGTCTGTCTGTCTGCCTGCCTACCTACCTACCTACCAATCTGTCTATCTCTCTGTCTATCTATATACCTACCTACCTATGTGTTATAGCAGTCTCTCAGTTCCCTATTAGGTTTGGGAAGGGAGGCATAGAGCCCCAAGGCCTTTGAAAGCAGCGCTCAGCCAAGCAAAGGAAATCCATGGGTGTGAGGCCGCATTTCCTCCGAATGAATGCCGGAGAACAAGGGAGGGTGGCGAGTTCGAATCGCCGGGCTGGGAGCCAAGATTACGTTCCGAGGAAGTGCGGCCAAGGCAGGGAAGAAGAAAGCGTGACCTATTATCCCCTTTTCAAAAAGAAAAGAAAGAAAAACCAGGAGGTTTTTGTCGGGGGATCTCTTTTTTTCTCCCGGACTGCTCAGCGTGAAGGCCAGGAAATGGGTTCGAAAGGAACCAATGTTCTGTCCCAACTTGGCATGAGAGAGAAAGGCTTGAAGTTTCTCAAAGTTATGATTTCCAGTTTAGGGGGAGCACTTTAGATCAATGTTTAGATATTTGGCTTGGAAACAGTCTCCATGAAAGGGATCTTGGAGTCTCATTAGACCCCAAGCTCAGCCAAGCGTGTGATGCTGCAGCAGAAAAAGCCAACGCAATTCTAGGCTGTGTCAATAGGAGTCCAGTGTCCACATCAGGAGACATCACAGTCCCAACTCTCTTCGGCTTTGGTAATTTGTAATGTTCCTATGTCCAAGACGATATAGACAAGATGGAATATGTCCAGAAGAAGATAGGTTTTGAAGCAGCGAGTGCATGGTCATCTGTCAGGAGGGATCGGATGGTGTCTTCCAGTTGGGCGGGTCTCTTTTGACTCTAAGGTTTTATGAACCTGCTCAGTTGTCACATCAATTGGTTGAGGTTCTCCCACTCGTCTCAACTTCCTTTGCCGTCACCAAAGCAAGGAAATGAGGTCAAGGCTTCAAAGGCGATACCTCCAGCGCACAGATCCTCAGTCTCACGTCTACTGTTCGCACACGTCTTCCGGACGCTCAGCTTCCAATTCAATCCACTTCTTCTTCAGGAGACATTTTCACCGACTCTCCGGTCAGGTAAAGTTGAAATAGCATTGAAGTTACTTTCATAGCCTCCAAGCAGTCTGGATGATTTCTCAGTAATTTACAGCCTTTGCTCAACTCCTAACACAGTGGTTCTCAACCTTCCTAATGCCACACCTCCTTAAAACAGTTCCTCATGTTGTGATGACCTCCAACCGTAAAATTATTTTTGTTGCTACCCCATAACTCGAATTTTGCTACTGTTATGAATTGTAATGTAAATATCTGATATGCAGGTGTATTTTTATTCACTGGACCAAATTTGGTACATATACCCAATACACCCAAATGTGAATACTGGTGGGATTGGGGCGGGGATTGATTTTGCCATCAGTCAAAAACATTGATTTTGTCATTTGGGAGTTGTAGTTGCTGGGATTTAGAGTTCACCTACAATTAAAGAGCATTCTGAACTCCACCAATGATGGAATTGAACCAGACTTGGCACACAGAACTCCCATGACCAACAGAAAATACTGGGTGTGGTGGACACTGACCTTGAGTTTGGGAGTTGTAGTTCACCTACAACTGTGGACTCAAACAATGATGGATTTGACACGAATACTCAATATGCCCAAATGTGAACATTGGTGGAGTTTGGGCAAAACAGACCTTGCAATTTGGGAGTTGTCGTTGCCGGGATTTATAGTTCACCTAAAATGAAAGGGATTCTGAACTCCACCAACGATAGAATTGGGCCAGACTTTCCACACAGAACCCCCATGACCAACAGAAAATATGGAGTTTTCTGATGGTCTTTGGCGATCCCTTTAACATCCCCCTGTGATCCCCCAGGGATCCTGACCCCCCAGGTTGAAAAACGCTGCCCTAACATATCATTGCCATTTGCTGTATTTAATCATTTCTATTATGAGATGCCACCATAACCTTTGGAAGAAGTTCTTGGTGGAATGGGTTGCCTTCAAAGATGGTGAAGTCTCCTCTGGAGAGGCTGGATGGATGTCTGTTGGTAGGGTTTGGATTGTGTCTCCCTTTATGGCAGAAGGGGGTTGGACTGGATGGCACTTGGGGTCTCCTCCAACATTTATTTATTTATTTATTTATTGTTCATTTTTATATACCGCTCCTCCCTGCAGGCTCGGGGCGGTTCACATAAAACAACAGATTAAAATACAGATAAAACACTTTGTTATATAAAACACAAGGACATGGTCAGAGTTGTCCAGGGGAACTTAGATTGAAGGCCTGCTTAAAAAGGGTCGTCTTGCAAGCCCTCCGGAAGGGGGCTAACTCTGTGATAGCCCAGACGTCGTCTGGTAACGCGTTCCATAGCGTCGGTGCCACCACGGAGAAGGCTCGTTGTCTTGTCACTGAGAGGTGACAGGAACGAACTGATGGAATCATCAGAAGGTTTTGTTCTTCTGAGTGCAGAGATCTCGGGGGAACATATGGGGTGAGGCGGTCCCTCAGGTACACTGGCCCTAGACCATACAAGGCCTTAAAGGTCAAAACCAGCACCTTGAAAACAATCTGGTACTCTATTGGCAGCCAGTGCAATTGCTGTAGGATTGGTGTGATGTGCTCTCTCGCAGGTGCTCCCACCAGCAATCGAGCGGCAGCATTTTACACCAGCTTGAGTTTCCAGGTTGTCAACAAGGGAAGGCCAATGTAGAGGGCGTTACAGTAGTCTAACCTTGAGATGACCGTCACCTGGGTCACCATAGCTAGGTCATTCCTGGATAGGTAAGGAGCCAGTCGCCTAGCCTGTCGAAGATGAAAAAATGCTGTCCTGCTAACCGTGGAGATCTGAGTCTACATCGATAGCAGTGGGTCTAATTGAACCCCCAGGCTTTTTACCAAAGATGACAGGCTTAACTGCTCGCCATCCAGGGTAGGCAACTGGCACTCACCCATACCAGGATGACCCAGCCATAGGATCTCCGTCTTCAATGGATTCACCTTCAACCGGCTGGTGCGCAGCCATCCAGTCACGGCTTCAAGGCATTGATGGAAACAATCAGGTACGGTGTCCGGCCTGCCACCCATTCTTAGCACTAGCTGGGTGTCATCAGCATACTGATGGCACTCCAGACCAAAATCGTGAACCAGTCGGGCGAGCAGATGCATGTAGATGTTAAACAATAAAGGGGAAAGGATAGCTCCCTGGGGGACCCCACAACCTAATGTGAGTCTCCCAGAGACCATCCCTCCCCTCTCCACTCGTTGTCCCTGGTCTTGAAGAAAGGAGGCTACCCATTTAAGGGCAGTCCCCCTAACTCCCATCGCAGCTAAATAGTGGGTCAATAATGCATGATCTACCGTGTCAAAAGCTGCCGTGAGATCTAACAACACCAGCAGAGCTGACCCGCCATGGTCCAACTGGCAGCGAAGTTGGTCTGTAATGGAGACAAGCACGGTCTTGTCTCCATTGAGGGTTCTATGGTGGAAGAACTTGAACCCAAAATGTCATGTAAATATGGAGGTAGACAGGTCAACCAGGGAGAACCCAAACATGGTTGATGGGTTTACTATACATTAAGCAAGGAGATGGGGTAGAAGGAGGAGGACAGGTTGATTAGGTGAACTCTAAGGATGGTTGATGTGTTGATGGTGAAAAAAGCAAGATGTTGGGACAGAGGACAGGTTGACCAGTTGAAACCCAAACATGGTTGGTAGGCTAATGTGGAAAGAAAAATATGGTGGACTGGTTGATCAAGTGGAATATATACATAGTGGTAGACAGATGGATCAGAGAGAACCCAAACACGGTTAATGTGTTGACTATGCAGAAGGCAAGAAGGTTGAATAGATGCAGGACAGATTGAGCAGTTGATACCCAAACATGGTTGGTAGGTGAATGTGGAAAATAAAAACATGGTGGACAGGTGGACCAGAGAGAACCTAAACATGGTGAAAAACAAAGCATGATGGGGAGGTTCACCAAGTGGAACCCAAGCATGGTTGATACGTTAACGTTGTAAAAAGCAAGAAGGTGGAATAGATGCAGGTGGATAGGTGGGAATCAAGTATGGTTGATGTGTTGACCTTGCAGAAAGCAAGAAGGTGGGATAGATGTAGGAGAACAGGTTGACCAGGATAGGTTAATGTGTAAAACGAAGTATGGTGGACAAGTTGACCGAATAGAATATATGTACGCTGGTAAACAGGTTGACCAGAGAGAAACCAAACATGATTGATGTGTTGACCTTGCAGAAAGCTGCAAGATGGGATAGATGTAGGAGGACAGGTTGACCAGTTGAAATCCAAACATGATTGGTAGGTTAACATGGTGGATGGGTTATCCAGGTGGAACATAAGTGTGGTGGTTGACAGGTTGACCAGAGGGGACCCAAGAATAGTTGATGCATTGACTATGCAAAAAGCAAGAAGGTGGAGTAGAATGAGGAGGACAGGTTAACCAGGTGGAACCCAAGGATGGTGATATGAAAGCAAGGTGGGGCAGAATGACCAAGAAGAACACAAGCGAGTTGAATGGGTTGACCAAGTAGCATGTAAGCTTAGCGGATGGGTCAACTACAAAGAACACAATTCACTCCTGAATCAAAACACTCAGCTTTCCCTTTTTTACATCTTTTTTACATCTAACTTTACAACCAACAGGGATCTTTTGAGAAGACTTGCCTTCTTTCGAAAACGCAAGTGCAGATTTTTCCACTCAACCTGCAAACACTTCGTGTCACTGGTTCTTCACACCCACGATCAGGTCAGAAGTTTCCGACCGCATTTCTGAACCACCCGGAGGCTTAAGACAAGGGCTGCAAATCTCACATACATTTGGGGGGACGGGACAGAGAGAGATAAAGCTCTGCTCATCTTTGTCCCTTCAAAGATGTCTACTTTATCCTCGCAGATTGCCTTAAGCAAGATTTTTGGAGGAAAATTTAGGGAAGTCCATGTGTGGAGGACATGGGATTTCCCCCCCAAGGATTCCCCACCCACTCCAAATAATTCTTCACATTTTGGAAAGACCTGTTGCTGTTTCTTCTCCACCTTTTACACATTTTCCCCGACACCGGTTCAGCTTCCTGCCACAGCTTCCTGCTCTGGTGGCAGAAAATTCGTCAATGTTTTCTGGCTCAGAAAAAATGATTGCAAACACATGCAAATCTGGATTAATCCAAGCCATGTGTGGTTGGGGAAGGCCGTGTGCTTCCCAGATCCTGGCTCTTGACTTTGGTGGGATCTCCACCCCAAACTGAAAACGTTTTGGACTGAAAAAGCCCACAAAACCGCACCAGCATGGCTGTGAGATGATGGGAGGTGGAGTCATAGCCTCATCAGAAGGGAGGCCAGGTTGACAAGGGTTGTTAGATTCAAGTGAGAAGAAAAGAGATGGCACCTAAATGCTATAACTTGACTGTAAGAGTTGGAATAGACTGCCAAAGAGGATGGTGGTTGTCTCCATCGTTGGAGATCCTTCAACCAAGGTTAGATGGGCATCTCTAACCTCTGGAGGTCCATCAACCAAGACTTTAGTTGCATGACACAATGAGATTGAACTTGATGCAATTCCTTCCAACACTACAATTCTAGAGTTGGCATGGTCGCCTTCTTTTGAGACCTCCAAACAGAGCTTGAACAAAGCACTTCAGTGGCCCACTCCTGCAGGGCTGGGATTTGGACTAGATGACCTTTGAGCATCTTTTCCTGCTTTCATTCCTACAATAGATAACCCTTCCAGTTCGAGGAGTCTATGAAGTCCTTGCCTGGATGTTCATGGAGGTTCAGGTGTTCAGCCCAATCTACTACCTAGCATCCCCATCTCTCATGTCTCTGGAAGATGTCTCAAGTGGTCAGTTGTCTCTGGTGCTCTATGATGTTGACTCCCTCCAAATAAATGTTACCTTCAAACCCAACCCTTAAGCTGTGGCAGAATGGGACTGGACCGGACAGACCTTGGGGCCTCTTCCAACTGGGATTCCATGTTTATACTAACAATGATTTCCTCTCGTTCTCTGTTCGGTAGCTATTTCTGAAGCACCCTATGATCACCATTTTGGTAGCTCCAGGACCCTCCTGAGATGCCCAACCCAGCTGCCCACTTGCCATTCTACTTCGGCAGCATCTCCCGTTCGGATGCCGAGGAACACCTGAAGCTGGCGGGGATGTCGGA
Organism: Anolis apletophallus; assembly: GCA_030556195.1. Classification (NCBI taxonomy): domain Eukaryota; kingdom Metazoa; phylum Chordata; class Lepidosauria; order Squamata; family Anolidae; genus Anolis; species Anolis apletophallus. The sequence continues at coordinate 67,072,163 of JARBWK010000011.1, forward strand.
CGGGCTCTTCTTGCTTCGCCAGTGCCTCCGAAACCTTGGAGGCTATGTCCTCTCCGTGGTCCACAAGCTCCAGTTCTACCATTATCCCATTGAGCGGCAGATGAATGGGACCTTTGCCATTGCTGGGGCGAAGGCTCACTGTGGACCCGAGGAGCTCTGTGAGTTTTACTCCAAGGATGCTGACGGGCTTTGTTGTCCACTCCGGAAGCCCTGCAGCCGCCCCGACGGCATGGAGCCCAAGTCCGGCATCTTTGACAACATCCGGGAGAACATGGTGCGCGAATACATCCGGCAGATGTGGCATCTGGAGGTACGGACACATGTTCTTCAACACCCTTTGTTTCCCTTCCCACTACTTTGACAAATCACATTAAAGCACGGTTTCTTCTGGTGAGACTCCGTAGCTTTTGACAGGTTCTCACAGGGTTTGAAAAGGTATGGGTTGAGATGGTGAATTTGGCCAACAAGGAGGTGGATTTGTCCAGCGTTATCCCCACCTAAAGGGTTCCTTCTCGCAGGGAGAGTCACTGGAGCTGGCCATCATCAGCCAAGCCCCGCAAGTGGAGAAGCTCCTGGCCACCACAGCCCATGAAAAGATGCCCTGGTTCCACGGCCCCATCTCCCGGCAGCAAGCCGAAAGCCGGCTGTACTCTGGCTCCCAGCCGGATGGGAAATTCTTGTAAGTCAGGAGAAGATTTGAGGTCAGGGAGGTGGAAAAACAACTCAGTCATTCCAATGCTGCGTTCCCTTGTTGTTTCATGGTGGGACATCTGTCTGTGCATTCTTACTGTCTAGTATCCAAAATACCACTTCTACTCTGCCTCTTCCTCCTTCTCTTCTTCTTCTTCTTCCTCAGTTTCCACCTCTTCTCTTTCTTCGCCTCTAGATCTATCTCTCTTTCCATCTCTTCCTCTTTTACCTCTTCTTCTTCCACATCTTTCTCATCCTCTCCCTCCTCCTCTTTATCTAAATCTTCTTCCACCTCTTCCTCTTCTTCTACTGCTTTTTTTCTGCCTCTTCTTCCTCCTCCATATCTTCTAACATCACGTCATCATCTTCTACCACCACCTCTTCCATCTCCACTCCTCCTTCTCCTCTAGATCTACCTCTCCTTCCACCTCTTCCTTTTTTACCTCTTCTTCTTCTTCCACATCTTCCCCATCCTCTACTTCTTCTCCTCTTCTTCTAACTAGTCTTCGACCTCTATTTCCATCTACACTTCCCCTTCTCCTCTACATCTACTTCTTCTTCTTCCACCTCTTCCTCTACCATCTCTTCCGCTCCTTCTACCAGAAACTCTTCGTCTGCCTCTTCTTCTACAGTTACCTTTCTTCCTCTTCCTCCTCCTATTCTTCTACCATCACATCATCATCTTCTACCACCACCTCTTCTTTTCCTTCACCTCTAGATCTACCTCTCCTTCCACTTCTTCCCCTTTTACCTCTTCTCCTTCTTCCACATCTTCCATATCCTCTACCTCTTCTCTTCTTCTAACTCATCTTCCACCTCTACTTCCACTCCTCCTTCTCCTCTACATTTACTTCTTCATCCACCTCTTCCTCTTCTTCTACCACCACTTCTTCTTCTGCCTTTTTTCTACATGTACCTCTTCTTCCTCTACTTCTTCCTCTTCTTATTCTACCATCACAACATCATCTTCTACCAATCCCTCTTCCTCCTCCTCCTCCACCACCACCACCACCTCTTCCTTCTCTTCTCCAAGCTGAATGTATTCAGCTCTCTAAATCACTCCTCGACCTAGACTCCTATTGATGTGGTCTCGAATTGTCTTCACATCCAGGTTGAGACAAAGAATGGAGAATGGATCCTATGCCCTGTCCCTCATCTATGGAAAGACAGCTTATCACTACCAGATCTACCAGGACAAGGCTGGGAAATACTCTGTGGAAGATGGGAGCAAGTTTGACACACTTTGGCAAGTGGGTTTGAGCTGTGTTTCACCGCTTTTTCCTCCCATCCTTTGTGCAATTAAATATGGGATAGTGACAATGAGATTCCTGAGCCGTTTTTGGCCCCTGGACCCCCAATTTTACCATTTTGACCATCGCTAACTCATTTCTTCCCCCAAATCTCTTTCCCCAGTTAGTGGAATATCTCAAACTCAAACCAGATGGTATGCTCTACTATTTAAAGGAGGCCACTCCGAACCCCGATGCTCCAACAGGTAAATCTGATTTAATTCTTCAGGCTTTCCCACCATTGGAAATGGGAGTGATATTGAAGCCAAAGTATGGAAAATCCTTCCCATTCAAGGCCCAATTGGCAACGACTTTGGTCTGATTCTAAGTAAATATAAAGGCTGACACAAGCTAAGGAAATGTTTCTAATTTCTAGGAGCCACGGCTTCATCTCCGCCAGCACTTCCCTCTGGTTTGGTAAGCCCCTCAAGCCTATAATTCTAGGACTTTCTTACAACTTAATGGGGAAACATTTGGTCAAATCCCTTATTCCCAGCCCTACCTCGCAGGGTTGTTGTTGAGCATCTCCTCATCTCAGCTTTGCTCTTTCTCCATCAGCCGCCTCGAAGATTCACATCCCAGAACTCCGATGGATACACGCCAGAACCCATTGGTGAGTATGCCACCTGCAAAAAAAGATATATAATTTTTATTTATTTGTATTGTCGAAAGCTTTTGTGGCTGGAATCACTGGGTTGTTGTAGGTTTTTCGGGCTGTATGGCCATGTTCTAGAACAGTGTTTTTCAACCTTTTTTGAGCCGCAGCACATTTTTTACATTTACAAAATCCTGGGGCACACCACCAACCAAAATGACACAAAATGACACTCGGACACAGTAATACATATAGTCAATACGTTTTTAAATGTATTTATACACTCAGTGTGAAGCCTGAGCCTGTTTCGATGAACACAACATAGATATCCTGGCAGGAATGGCAGAAAGAAACACACAAAGGTCTTGCTCAACAGCTGGGAGTTATAGTTCACCCGCAATCAAAGAGCATTCTGAACTCCACCAATGATTGAATGGAATCAAACTTCCCACACAGAACTACCCTAACCAAGAGAAAATACTATAAGAGTTTGGTGGGCATTGACCTTGAGTTTTGGAGTTGTAGTTCACCTATATCCAGAGAGCACTGTGGAGGAGAGGGAGGAAGACGTGGGGCGAGTCTGCGCAGTAGCGCTCGCAAAGGTCACGTCTTCCTCCCTCCCTTCTCCCGCAGAAGCGGCAGCGTGAGCAAAGCGAGCAGAGCGAGGCTGGGAAGAAGGGAGCCCGAGTGGAGAAGAAAAAGTGTTCGGCAGGAGGGGGAAGAAAGGGTATTGGAGGTTCCAATTTCCCACGGCACACCTGATGATTGCTCACAGCACACTAGTGTGCCATGGCACACTGGTTGGGAAACACTGTTCTAGAAGCATTCTCTCCTGATATTTCATCTGCAACTGTGACAAGCACCCTCAGAGGTTGTGAGGTTTGTTGGAAACTAGGAAAATGGGGTTTATATATCTGTGGAAGGTCCAGGATGAGAGAAAGAACTCTGGCTGTTGGAGCTAGGTGTGAATGTTTCAATTGGCCACCTTGATTAGCATTTAATGGCCTAACAGTTTCAAGGTGTGGCTTGTTACTGTCTGGGGGAATCCTTTGTTGAGATGTGATTAGCTGTCCCTGATTGTTTCCTCTCTGGAGTTTCCCTGTGTTTGAGTGTTGTTTTTTATTTGCTGTTTTAGTTTTTTTTAGTACTGGTAGCCAGATTTTGTTCATTTTCATGATTTCTTCCTTTCTGTTGAAATTGTCCCCATGCTTGTGGATTTGTGTAGCCTGACATGGTGGTTGTGAGAGTGGTCCAGTATTTATATGTTCTCCAATAATAATAATAATAATCTTTATTTATACCCTGCCCCCATCTCCCCAGTGGGGAGTCGGGGTGGTTCACATGGGGCCAAGCCCAAACAACAAATTACATTAAAATAAAATCAAAAACAGCAGCAATGAACACAATAAAATACATACATATAAATAAAAAGCAATATACAATGAGATATCTAAAATCACAATGACTGGACGGGCCACAGGCAACATATAAAATATTAAAATCTCACGGTGAGATAAATGGAATAGCAACCTTAGCAGTGGTTCCCAAAGTGGGCGGTATCACCCCCTGGTGGGTGGTAGGGCAATCTAGGGGGCGCTGGAAGGCTCAGGAGAATTTGGGGGGCGCTGAACCCCTGTAAGGGGGTGGTGGGGGCGGTGGTGTGAGCCGGGTGACAGGCTCCCATCCATCTCTGTGTGTTTCTCTCTCTTTTTCCCTCCTCCTGCTCCCTCCTCCTGCTCTCGCCAAGCATAGGATAATAATAATAATAATAATAATACCTTTGGGGTTCCCTTCCAACTGGTTGAGTCTTAGAACAATAATAATAATGTCCTTCAACATATTTAGTGGAACGTGGATTCAGTGCGGAAACCAATTTATTAACAAAAAAAGGAACCGATTGCAAAATAGTCAATCGCGATGATTTGAGATTACTGCTGACGAAAATAGAGCCAAGGATTACTAGATTGGTAGCAGCACGCCAGGTTCATCCTTCTCATTAAGATGATTTCAAATGTTTTAACTTTTTTTTGTATTACCTTTCTATTCTAAGTTCAATAAATAGTTTCATAATTTCAAACTTCAATGTTTCTAATTTACAACTTTATTATATTTTACGAAAAACGGTAGAAATATTAATACATATATCTTTCTGTTTAATTGCTATTTAAATTTTTAAAAAATTAATTTCTAGTGGGGGCGGTGAGTACATTTTTTTCTGGAAAGGAAGCAGTAAGCCAAAAAAAGTTTGGGAACCACTGCTTTACAGGGAGAAAACATCCTTTATGGGGGAGGGGGGGATGGACTCCGAGCACGGGGGCATTGAGGAGAAACAATGGTAGAACTTAAATAGCTACTCTCTGAAGGCACAGCGGAAAAGCCAGGTTTTAAGGTGTTTTTTAAAGGTCTCCAGATGGGGGCTTTCCTAATCTCTCCGGGCAAGGAATTCCAGAGTCGGGGGGCCACAGAGGAGAAGGCCCTCTCCCTTGTGCCCATCAGACGAGTCTGTGAGACTGGCAGGGGCAACAGGAGGGCCTCCCCCGAGGAGAGGAGGGTTTGAGCTGGTTCATGGAGAGAGATCCGGTCACGAAGGTAGGCGGGTCCTGAACAGTTTGCACTGCAGACTACATCAACCAGAGAAGTCAGCCATAGCAGAACACCTGATGAACCAATCTGGACACAGCATATTATTTGAGAATTCAGAAATGCTGGACCAATCTAACAACTACAAGCCAGGCTACACAGAGAATATGGATAATATTCTGGTTTCATCCCGTATAGACTACTGCAATGCTCTCTACGTGGGGTTGCCTATGAAGACTGCCCGGAAGCTGCAATTAGTCCAGCGCGCAGCAACCAGACTACTAACGGGAGCGGGGTACAGGGAGCGCACAACTCCCCTGTTGCGCCACCTCCCCTGGCTGCCAATTAGCTTCCGAACACAATTCAAAGTGCTGGTGTTGACCTACAAAACCCTATACGGCTCCGGCCCAGTTTACCTGTCCGAATGTATTCTCCCCTATGAACTGTCAAGAGTGTTAAGATAGTCTGGAGAGGCCCTGCTCTCGGTTCCACCACCTTCGCAGGCGCGTCTGATGGGGACAAGGGACAGGGCCTTTTCTGTGGTGGCCCCCTGGCTGTGGAATTCCCTCCCAAATGAAATTAGATCCGCCCCCTCCCTCCTGACTTTTAGGAAGCGGGTGAAAACGTGGCTGTGCAATGAGGCCTTCGCAGAATGAAGGAGGAGATCGCGAAGCGACTAAACATAAGAACATAAGAACATAAGAAGAGCCATGCTGAATCGGGCCTCAGCCCATCTAGTCCAGCATTCTGTGTCACACAGTGGCCCACTAGTTGTACACAGGGATCTCTAGCAGAAAGGAGGGCAAAACCCTCACCTGCTCCCGACCCCCACAACCAGTACCCGGGAAATCCTGCCTGCCTCCATCAACACAGAGGTGGCACTTGGATGTCCATTTCAGTAGCTACTGATTCCCTTGGTATCCATGAATCTGTCTAATCCTGCCTTGAAGCTGTCCAGGCTGACCGCTGTCACAACCTCCTCTGGAAGTGAGTTCCATAACCCAATGACCCTCTGGGTGAAGAAATATTTCCCTTTATTAGTCCTAACTTTCCTACCTTGGAGCTTTAGGGAGTGCCCCCTAGTCCTAATGTTGTGTGACAGAGAAAATATTTTTTCTTTATTCACCTTTTCTATCCCATGCATGATTTTATACACTTCGATCAAGTCACCTCTTAAACGCCGTCTTTCAAGGCTGAAAAGACCAAGGCGTTGCAACCTGATTTCATAAGGGATCTGCTCCATCCCTTGGATCATTTTTGTTGCCCTTCTTTGTACCTTTTCCAGTTCCGTTATATCCTTCTTAAGGTGCGGTGACCAGAATTGTACACAGTACTCCAGATGTGGCCTTACCATAGATTTGTAGAGAGGCAATACAACATTTGCCGACCTATTTCCGATTCCCTTCCTGATCATGCCTAGCATAGAATTTGCTTTTTTCACTGCTGCTGCGCACTGGGTTGACATCTTCATTGAGCTGTCCACCAAAACCCCAAGATCCCTTTCCTGGTTTGTCTCAGAAAGCTTTGATCCCATCAGTTGATAAGTGTATTTGGGGTTCTTTGCCCCGATGTGCATGACTTTACACTTGTTTAGGTTAAAATGCATTTGCCAGTTTGTTGCCCATTCACTCAATTTCGAGAGATCTTTCTGGAGCTCTTTACAATCGGTTTCATTTTTAACTACCCTGAACAGTTTAGTGTCGTCTGCAAACTTTGCTACCTCACAATTTACTTCTACATCCAGGTCATTAATGAATAAATTAAAAAGTAATGGTCCTAAAACTGAACCTTGGGGTACGCCACTTCTCACCTCTTTCCATCCAGAGAAGCTAACCACTTGATATTCACCGAATATATGGATGAAGTTGGGCTTGATTTTACTTTGGCGAAAGGCTTTTTAAATGTATTTATTGTATTGTATTTTATTGTAAAATTTATTGTAAATTTAGGATGTTTTTAGATTTTAAATGTTAGCATTGAATACTTGCTGTTTGCCGGTCTGAGTCCCTCTTCGGAGGTGAGAAGGCCGGGGTATAAAAGTTTTAAATAAATAAATAAAACAAATTTCAACAGAAAGCAATAAACCATGAAAATGAACAAAATCTGGCTACCAGTACTGAAAAAAAAACCCTCTAAAATTAAAACAGTAAATAAAAAACAAAACTCAAACACAGGAAAACTCCAGACAAGAAACAATCAGGAACACCTAATCACCTCCCAGGCAGTAACAAGCCACACCTCAAAACTGCCAGGCCATCAAATGCTAATCAAGGTGGCCAATTGAAACATTCACACCTAGCTCCAACAGCCAGAGTTCTTTCTCTCATCCTGGACCTTCCACAGATATATAAACCCCATTTTCCTAGTTTCCAACAAACCTCACAACCTTTGAGGATGCTTGCTTACCACAGATAACAAACGTCAGGAGAGAATGGTTTTATTTATTTATTGCACTAATAGGCTGTCTTTCTTCTAATTTTCCTATTGCATTTGCGTTACACTACCATCTTGTGGCCGCTTATGGCATTACAAGTGGATTCCCAATACCCCACTTGAAAAGCTTGCAATGAAGTGAGAGAATCCTGGCAAGAATCCTTGCAAACCGCCTTCTGCCCATCTCAGAAGACACTTTCCCAGAATCCCAGAACGGCTTCTGCCCCTCCAGAGGAACAGTGGACATATCTTCACTGCACACAGCTCCAAGAAAAGTGCCGGGAACAAAATCAACCTCTGTACATGGCATTCATTGACCTTGCAAAGGCACTCGACACCGTGAATCACAGTGCTCTCTGGACCATCCTCCAAAAAATCGGGTGCCCTAACAAATTTGTGAACATCCTGCGGCTCCTCCATGATGACGTGATGCCAACAGTCTTGGACAGCAATGGCTCCCAAAGTCACCCATTTAAGGTGGAATCAGGTGTCAAAAAGCAATATGTTATTGCCCTAACTTTATTTTCCATCTTCATCGCTATGATACTTCACCTTGTTGACGGGAAGCTTCCCACCGGAGTGGAAATCATCTATTGGACAGATGGCAAGCTATTTAACCTCAGCAGAATGAAAGCCAAAACCAAGGTCACAACATCTGTTATAGAACTCCAATATGCTGATGATAACATAGTCTATGCGCATTCAGAAGAAGACCTACGAGCCACTCTAAACACCTTTGCAGAAATGTACAAGAAGCTCGGCCTGTCACCAGCCAATGCCTCTGGAATGCCAGAAATACAGCTTAATGGTGTAACATTAGAAAATGTTGACCATTTCTGCTCCCTTGGCAGCCACCTCTTCACAAAAGTCAACATTGACACTGAAATAAAACACCGCCTGAGCTCTGCGAGTACAGCATTTTTCCGAATGAAACAGAGAGTGAAGATCAGGACATCCATAGGAAGACCAAGGTGCTTGTTTATAAAGCAGTTGCCCTCCCAACCCTGTTATACGCCTGCGAGACTGTCCACAGGCATCACACTCAACTCTTGGAACAATTCCATCAACGTCGCCTCTGAAAAATCCTGCAAATCTATTGGAAAGACAGGTGGACAAATGTCAGCATACTGGAAGAAGCAAAGACTACCAGCATTGAAGCAATGCTCCTACGTACGCCATCAACTCTGCTGGACTGGCCACGTTGTTCGAATGCCCGATCACCATCTCTCAAAGCAGTTGCTCTACTCTCAACTCAAGCACGGAAAACGGAACGTTGGTGAACAGGAAAAGAGATTTAAAGATGGGCTTAAAGCTAACCTTAAAAACTGTGGCATAGACACCGATAACTGGGAAGCCCGGACATTGAGCACTTTAGCTGGAGGTCAGCTGTGACTAGCAGTGCTGCAGAATTCGAAGAGGCACGAATGGAGGGCAAAAGGGAGAAACATGTCAAGAGGGAGGCACGTCAGGCCAGCCCTGACCGGGACCGCCTTCCACTTGGAAACCAATGCCCTCACTGTGGAAAAACATGTGGCTCAAGAGTAGGGCTCCACAGTCACCTATGGACCCACGGCCAAGAGACTACACTTGGTAGGCCATCATACTCGAACAATGAGGGATCACCTAAGTAAGTCTGTAAGTAAGTAATCCTGAAAATGCAAAACTGCAAAAAATAGCGAGCCCTATTGAAATGAAGGGCTTCAGGCCCAAGGATATCATAAAGTCTCACTAGAAAATGCCTATTTTGTTGGAGGAGGGTGAACGAAACGGTATTGTATTGATCGCAACTTCCTCGTTGTGATTTTCAGCTGGGTCGAATGGAAAACTTGGATGCAATAATCCAGTTTTTGTATTTTTGGGGGGACAGGAATCGGGAAAAAGTCTCGGGTGCTGCCCATGGATACGCCATGTTATGAGAGCCCTTACAGCGATCCCGAAGAACTGAAGGATCGGAAATTGTTCCTAAAGAGGAGCAACTTGATGGTGGACGAAGTCGAATTGGGGTCTGGCAACTTCGGGAGTGTCCGGAAAGGAGTTTACAAGATGCGGAAGTAAGTGTCAATTTTATTCCTATTGTTGTTGCTGAATTTCAACAGGGAGAAAGGTAAGGCACTAACTACACTTAGGTAGAATAAAATGCAGAGGTATAGCATGGGTTGGCAACAGTCCAGGTAAAAGGGATTTAGCGGCGAAAAAGGACAATGCAATTCTAAGCTGTATCAATAGGAACCTACTGTCTATTAGTTCAACACTCGGCAGCCAGGTTACTAACAGGAGCGGGGTACAGGGAGCGCATAACTCCCTTGTTGTGCCAGCTTCACTGGCTGCCAATTAGTTTCCGAGCACAATTCAAAGTGCTGGTCTTAACCTACAAAACCCTATATGGTTCCGGCCCAGTTTACCTGTCCGAACGGATTCTCCCCCATGAACCATCTAGGGCGCTAAGATCCTCCAGAGAGGCCTTGCTCTAAGTCCCGCCATCATCGCAAGCGCATTTGGTGGGGACGAGAGACAGGGCCTTCTCCGTGGTGGCCCCTCGGCTATGGAACTCTCGCGCAAGCGAGGTTAGATCTGCCCCCTCCCTCTTGTCCTTCAGGAGGCTAAAAAAGACCTGGCTTTGGAACGAAGCATTCCCAGAAGAAGGCTGAGATTGGTTATAGGCCAATTGAATGATCACAGCTATAGACGGAGTTGAATTTGTGTTTATTCGGCGATTTGGCTTTTATGTATTTTATTCCTATGTATTTTAATTATGTATTGTTGTTAGATGTTTTAAATTTTATTGTAGCATTGAATTTTTGCTGTAAGCCGGTCTGAGTCCCTCAATGGAGGTGAGAAGATCGGGGTACAAAAGTTTTAAATAATAAAATAATAAAATAAAATAATTATCGAGGGAAGTCACAGTGTTGTTGAGCCACCATACCCCCCTCCAAAATTAATCTGGACTGACAAAAGACTTCACAAACACACACACACACACACACATTATTAAATCTTTTCTTCTTTATCAAAGTTCTGATATAACAAATCCATTGAAAGCCACAGGAGAACCTAGCAGCAACTGTACCCATGAACTTTAACAAACTTAATTCTTGTGTAAATGTAGTAAATGATATTTTGGTGTAAGTTGTATTGCTTGTGTACTGTATTAATTCATAAGTGTATAATATTAAACTCTTCTAATGTATTGTGGAAGCATCCGTTTTGCCCCACGTCCCCTCTAGTAGCATAAACCCCTGGGAATGGAGATCACTGAGCCATCAGGAAATATCCCTCCAGCAATCTCCCAGATTGGGAACTGTAATCCCTTTTGTGTATAGGTGAAAGGCAGACAATCAACAGGGCTGTGTGTTGCACGGCCTGGTTTATGGCTCCCATGGAAGACAAGGTTAAAAGAAAGATGACTAAATTAGCCTTCTGAAAGAACAGCCGAGTCTCTGGATATCTGGCACCATCATATTTTGTCTTCCGTGTCTTGCACCTTTGTCTTTTTTGGAACTGGACACTTAGGTCAATCAACAGACCATCTGCATACCCATGTCATCATCATCTTCGGTTTTACGCCCCTCACAGGGGTGTCTCTGCAATGGACTAGACTTTTAAACTCTCCAATTATTAGCTGTCTTTCTTCCCGCTACGGGGAACCCCTCCTCCCGCCTATGACTAAGAGGGAACCCCTAGCCAATCACAGAGCAGATCCTAGCTGGCAGGTTTCTCAACCAATCGGGGAGGCACGAGAAGCCTGAATAGTATTTTTCTGTGAAGGTATGCTTGTTCAAGTAGTGACTCAGTACTTGCATATAAATATTTTAGATCCTTCGGTTCCCTCCAATTACCGCCCAGTATCGAATCTATCGTTTTTGGGCAAGGTGATTGAGAGGGGAGTAGCAGATCAGCTGCAACAGTTCTTAGATGACACAGCTGGACTTGATCCCTTCCAGTCCGGCTTCCGTATTGGGCATGGGACGGAAACCGTGCTTGTATCCATTACAGACCAACTTCGCTGCCAGCTTGACCAGGAGGGGTCAGCACTGCTTGTGTTGTTAGATCTCACATCAGCTTTTGACACGGTAGATCATGCACTACTGACCCAGCGTTTAGCCGTGACAGGAGTCAGGGGGACTACCCTTAAATGGGTGGCCTCCTTTCTCCAAGATCGGGGACAACATGTGGAGGGGGGGAGGGACGGTCTCTGGGAGATTCCCTTTAAGTTGTGGGGTCCCCCAGGGTGCCATCCTTTCCCCTCTATTGTTTAAAATCTATGTGCGTCCACTGGCCCGACTAGTTCGCGACTGGTTCGCGACTTTGGTCTGGAGTGTCACCAGTATGAGAATGGATGGCAGGCCGGATACCGTACCGGATTGTTTCCATCAGTGCCTAGAAGCCGTGACTGGATAGCTGTGTGCCAGCCGGTTGAAGGTGAATCCGTCAAAGACGGAGATCCTATGGCTGGGTCGCCCTGGGTTGGATGGATGCCGGCTGCCTATCCTGGACGGTGAGCTTTTAAGCTCGTCGTCTTCAGTAAGAAGCCTGGGGGTCCAATTAGACCCACTGCTATCAATGGAGATGCAAATCTCCACGGTATGCAAGACAGCGTTTTTCCATCTATGCCAGGCTAGACAGCTGGCTCCTTATCTACCCAGGAGCGACCTAGCCACGGTGATCCAGGCAACGGTCATCTCGAGACTGGACTACTGTAACGCCCTCTACATTGGCCTTCCTTTGTAATCAATCTGGAAACTCAAGCTACTGCAAAATGCTGCTGCTCAACTGCTGGTGGGAGCATCAGCACCAGAACACATTACACCTATTCTGCAGCAATTGCACTGGCTACTAATAGAGTACCGGATTGCTTTCAAGGTGTTGGTGCTAACCTTTAAGGCCTTGTATGGTCTAGGGCCAGTGTATCTGAGGGACCACCTTACTCATATGTTCCCCTGAGATCACTACGCTCAGAAGAGCAAAACCTCTTAGTAGTTCCATCCATTCATTCCTGCTGGTTGTCCACAACCAGATCAAGAGCCTTTTCCGTAGCGGGCCTGTCGCTGTGGAACTCAATGCTAGATGAAGTCCGTGCCATTAAGGAACTGGCCCCATTTTGGAGAGCCTGTAAAACGTCCCTTTTTAGGCAGGCTTTTAACCTAAATGGCTCCTGAGGAAGACGTCAAATTCTTGAGTCCTATATAAACTGTTGTTTTTATGCTCTGTTTTATGTTGTTGCTGTTCTTAAATTGAATTGTTGCTGTTTTATAAATTGATTGTATGTCAACCGCCCTGAGCCTGCTGGAAGGAGCGGTATGCAAGAATGAACAATAAATAAATAAATATTGTGAAATAAAATAAATAAATAAATAAATTCCTTTCTCAACCAATCAGGGGGAGGCGCGGGAAATTTGAATAGCTGTCAAAACTGTATTAAATGTCTTGTATTTTTGTGTGAAGGTATGCTTGTACTTTTTCGAATGGTGAGTTGGCATCACTTTTGTCCAGATTGCAATAAACCTCTGTCTTTTGCCTTCAAACCTAGCGTGCTTTGCTCTCTGTCCTGGCCAATCTGGTTTAGCAGAAGCTCGACAAATACAGACCCCTTCTCTGCAGTTCTAGCTGAAATCACTACAATAGTCATGTGAAAGGGATCAGTAGACCCCTTTCCGAAGTCCATGAGTCCAAAGTGTGATGCAGAAGAGATGAAGGTCAATGCGATTCTAGGCTGCATCAGTAGGAATCTAGTGTCTCAATCAAGGGAAGTCATAGTCTATAAGACTGTGCTCCATGTCCTCCTTCCTCAGGCGGCACATCGACGTGGCCATCAAGATGCTGAAAAGTGGCAATGAGAAGGCAGACCACGACGATATGATGAAGGAGGCCCAGATCATGCACCAGCTCGACAACCCTTACATCGTCCGTGTGATTGGCGTCTGTGAGGCAGAGGCTCTCATGCTGGTGATGGAGATGGCCTCCGGAGGACCCCTCAACAAGTTCTTGTACGCCAAAAGGTGAGGGATTATACCTAGCAAACAGGGATCTAGGAGTCTCAGTGGACCACAAGCTGAATGTGGTACAAGAGCGTGATGCTGCAGCAGACAAGGCTAATGTGATCCTAGGCTGCATCAAGAGAAGACTAGTGTCTAAATCCAGAGAAGTCTATAGACTTTGCTTGGAATAAGACTGTGTCCAGTTCTGGGCACCGGAATTTAAGAATGATATGGAACACATAGAAAGCCTCCAGACTAAAATAGTCAAAGGTCTGGAATATATATATATATATATATATATATATATATACACACACACACACAAACACACACACACACACACAGTGTATATATATATATATATATATATATATATATATATATATATAAAGAGAGTGGTCGTGCAAAGGACTTTATGCACGGCCAAACTATGCCCCCCAGAAACACCAATCCAACGAGACACATTCCCCCAGACCACGAGGTATAACCTTCACACAAAAAAACCCACCTCCCTACCTTGCAACCCCTCCAAAACAAGCCCCCCAAAACCGCCCATTGCCTCCCGTTCTGCGCTGGCCGAAAGCACAGAACACAGGGAGAGCAATCGCGCAGGCGCACTCTGAAACCCCCTCCCCCCCCAACACACCAACCCATCCCGTCTCCCTCTCTCCCCACTCACCCTGAACCTTCGCACCCACACCGCCAGCGCCCTAACCGCCTCCTCGCGCCAGCGTCGTACGCGTCTCGTGGGTGGCGTCAGGCTGTTGCGGGACACGTACGACGCTGGCCTTGCGTGCCAGGGCGGGAGGCAGGGCCGGAGATCGGCGATCTGCCCTCCGCCGTGTCCCCCGCGGTTGCAGCGACCGCGCCTGAAAGAAGGTAAGCTCCCGGGCTTACCTTCTTTCAGCTGCCGTCGCTGCGACCGCGGGGGACACGGCGGAGGGCGGATCGCTGACCTCCGGCCCTGCCTCCCCATACGCGCCAGGGCAGGAGACAGGGCCGGAGATCAGCGATCCGCCCTCCGCCGTCCCCCCCACGGATCCAGCGACCGTGCCTGAAAGAAGGTAAGCTCCCGGGCTTACCTTCTTTCAGCTGCCGTCGCTGCGGCCGTGGGGGACACGGCGGAGGGCAGATCGCCAATCTCCAGCCCTGCCTCCCGCCCTGGCGCGCCTGCCCAGCATCGTACCCCTCCCGCCCCTTCTTGGGAGAGAGAGAGGGACTGAGAAAGACAGAGGGGGGAGGCCTGAGACAGAGAGGGGGAAAAGGAAAGATAAAGGGGGGAATCAGACAGAGAGAGATGGGGGGAGAGGGGAGAGTGAGACAGAGACAGGGAAGTGAGAGAGAAAAAGGGGAAATCAGACAGAGAGAGGGAGGGGGGAAAGATAGGGGAGGAAGTGTACATACACAGACACAAACATACACAGACACACACACACACAAATGTACGCACACACATGCATACACATACACACACAAATACATACAAACAAACATACACATACATACACAAATACATACACAGACACACACACATGCGTACACAGACACATACAGACACATACAGACACAAACAGAAACACACAAACATACATACACACACATACACACACATATATTACACACACAAAACTCATTGCCACAACATTACCAACCCTTACATACCCACACTTCCTCACATCTCCTAAATAGGGCACAGCAACGACTGCCGGGTTCAGCTAGTGTGTGTGTGTGTGTGTGTGTGTGTGTGTGTGTGTCTCTCTCTCTCTCTCTCTCTCTCTCTCTCTCTCTCCATATCCTTATTCGGGAGCTGTGAGTGCTTAGTTAGTAGAACAGAAGGTTAACAGGAGATATAAGAGCCAATATTTGAAAGGAAGTCAAAAGAAAGCCCCCTTTCTGCCTCTTTGCAGACTAGGACACAATAGGGCCACGGATTCAAATTCACCAAAAATTAGGAATAATGTTATGGTTAGAGAAAAGAGATTCCACCAAAACATTAGGAAGAACTTCCTGATGGTAAAAACTGTGTGACCATAGAATAGATTGCCTTCGATAATGTGGAGAGTCTTCTTCTTTGGGAGGTTTTAAGGGTTGCCGGGACAGCTCAGATTGTGAGGAATGGGGTTGCCTTCAACCTTTTGCTTTATGTGCCTTGCACCTTTGTCTTTCTGAGAACTGGACACTTCAGTCAATCAACAGACCACCTGCATACCCATGTTATCATCTTACAACATCATCTTCCATGTCCCTTCCAACCCTAAAATTCTATGACTCCATCTCTGGCCAAAGCAATGACAGCATTCTCTCCCTTTCTTTTCAGGGAGGAGGTCTCCGTGAACAACGTGGTGGAGTTGATGCACCAGGTGGCCATCGGGATGAAATATCTGGAAGAGAAGAACTTCGTCCATCGGGACCTGGCAGCTCGCAATGTCTTGCTGGTCCACCAGCACTATGCTAAGATCAGCGATTTTGGCCTCTCCAAGGCGTTGGCGGCCGATGACAGTTACTACATGGTGAGCAAAAGTTGGAAAGGACCCCCAAAGGCTATCCAGTCCAGCCCCCATTCTGCTAGACAGGACAACACATTTACCCCCCACCCCCGGCAACAGCCATCCCTCTAAAGCAGTGTTTAGAAAGACACACATGAAGGTCTTGCTCAACAGCTGGGAGTTATAGTTCACCCGCAATCAAAGAGCATTCTGAACTCCACCAATGATTGAATGGAATCAAACTTCCCACACAGAACTACCATAACCAAGAGAAAATACTATAAGAGTTTGGTGGGCATTGACCTTGAGTTTTGGAGTTGTAGTTCACCTATATCCAGAGAGCACTGTGGAGGAGAGGGAGGAAGACGTGGGGCGAGTCTGCGCAGTAGCGCTCGCAAAGGTCACGTCTTCCTCCCTCCCTTCTCCCGCCGAAGCGGCAGCGTGAGCAAAGCGGGGCAAAGCAAGCAGAGCGAGGCTGGGAAGAAGGGAGCCCGAGTGGAGAAGAAAAAGTGTTCGGCAGGAGGGCAAAGAAAGGGTATTGGAGGTTCCAATTTCCCACGGCACACCTGATGATCGCTCACGGCACACTGGTTGGGAAACACTGCTCTAAAGCACCTCCACGATGCCTTCCTGTTATGTGACACAGTGGCTGGTTCTATTGACCAAATGACTCCAGGTCAAGATGATGGTTCCTTTGTGTTGACAGTTTTACCCCCCCCCCTATATATATTTAGGCCAAGACTACGGGAAAATGGCCCCTGAAGTGGTATGCACCCGAATGCATCCTCTTCCGTAAGTTTTCCAGCAAAAGTGATGTCTGGAGTTATGGGGTGACCATGTGGGAAGCGTTCAGCTATGGACAGAAACCATACAAGGTGAGATGCAATTTCGCTCTCTGTTTCGTCTTACATCTCAATCCATATATATCCCTTTAGATGTTTATTGGAAGACAGAGAGAGAGAGGGAGATATATCTACCCATCCAAGTACAGGCAACATCTGACTTACAAATGACTCATACTTAAGAACGAGGCTGAGACAACAGGAAGTAAGAGAAATCTATCCCCCAGAAGGGAAATTCTCACCTGGAAGAAACCTACACAACCTATCTTGTTCGTAACTTGAGGTGCCTGTAATTATTGGAAGACACTGAGAGATAGGGTATAGATAGATAGTTATAGATACATTAATATTATATTATATTGTATATATTATATTTTACTATACTATACGTAACCATAGCCATTGAAAAGAAAGCTGAAAGCTGCTTATTGTCTTGCTTGGTATTTCTTGTTATTTCCTAACAGTTATAAACACTATTATATTATATTATATGATATTATATTATATTACTAGCTTGGGGACCCGGCGGTGCCCGGGTTTTTTGAGAAACGTATTAGTTGGTCTGTAGCAGTTATTTATGCAGCTCACAGTGGTGTCAGGAAGTTAGTGAAGGTACTGTGAGTCCCATCGTCCATGGTCCAACCTCCTCCAAACAGCACCAGGACGTAGAGTGGGTCATGGAGGCTCTGTCTGCCAAGTGTGGCCTTGATCCCTCATTATTGGGAGTTGCAGTGGTATCCTGAAATTACTGAAGGTACTGCAAGTCCCATCATCCGTGGTCCACCCACCTCCAAACAGCATATTATAATATAATATAATATTATTTTATATTATATGTAACCATGGCCACTGAAAAGAAAGCTGAAAGCTGCTTATTGTCTCGCATGCTATTTATTGTTCTTTCTTAACAGTTATAAATACATTAATATTATATTATTTATATTATACTATACTATACTATACGTCACCATAGTTGCTGAAAAGAAAGATGGAAGCTGCTTATTGTCTTGCTTGGTATTTCTTGTTCTTTCCTAACAGTCCTTCATCTTGTTTTGCGACCTTTCTTTTTTTATGAATAATAACTTGCTTCAAGCAAGAAACCAGACCCTATACGAACTGTCTCTTTCTCTCTCTTTGTTCTTGCCTTCTTTTCTCACAGAAAATGAAGGGTCCCGAAGTTGTGACGTACATTGAGGAAGGGAAGCGGTTGGAGTGCCCTCCCAAGTGTCCCCCGGAGATGTACAAACTGATGAACCAATGCTGGACATTCAAGTAAGAGAAGATATAATAATAATGATGATGATAATGATAATAATAATATACTTAATTTTCTCAATTTTCAAGCCGAGGAACCTCCATTGTCGCCTCCTGGTTGCATGTCCAGCAAGATTGCTTGGAGTGTCTCTATGTCTTTCCCCGCCAAAGCAGTACCTATTTATCTACTCACACTTGCATGTTTTTGAACTGCTAGATTGGCAGGAGCTGGAAGTGATAGACAGGAGCTTATCCCGTCTCACATATTCAAACTGCTGACCTTCAGGTCAGCAATTCAGCAACATAAGGGTTTAACCCACTGCGCCACCACAGCCAAGATCATCTTGGGGATGTAGCCCAAAGGCTACATTCTTGCCTGTGAGGCTGAGAGAGTGTGACCAAGTTGGGTTTCATGTCTGGTATGAGAGGAGATTTATGGTTAGCCCTGCCTTCCTCCAAGAGTCCCTCTACACCAGGGGTGCTCACATTTTTTCAGCATGCGAGTTACTTATAAAACAACCAAGTCAAAATGATCCACCTACCCACTACAAAATGTGAAACAAAACACAATATCTGCTTTGAACTGGGTTTTCTGAGTCCACACTGCCATATAATCTGATTCAAAGCAGATAACATGGGATTTTATTCAACTGTGTGGAAAGGACCTCAGATAACCCAGGGCCCTTCCACACATCCTATTTTACAGTTGACACATACAAACTGATTTCTTACTACTGGACGAATTGCTGCCGAATTTGGCCACAAGACACCTACAAGGAGTGACCATCACTAAAAAAAATGATTTTGTCATTTGGGAGTTGTAGTTGCTGGGATTTATAGTTCACCTACAATCAAAGAGCATTCTGAACTCCAACAACAGAATTGGGGCAAACTTCCCACACAGAACCAACATGATCAACAGCAAATGTTCAAGGCAGAGAGGAAGGAAAGGAATAAGGGAGGGAGGGAGGAAACTGGAAGGAAAGAAGGCAAGGCAAGAAGGAGGGGAGAAAGGAAGGAAAGGAAGAAAGGAGATGAGGAAGGAAAGAATGGCTCCCATATGGGCCATAGCGACGCCGGTCACGCCACCACCACGCTAACTGGCCGGCAGCACCTGGCCGGTGTCAGGAGCCTGTGGGGCGGGACTGAGCCTTCCTCCCGCCCTGTCTGCGATCTACCAGGACACCCTACTGGTAGATCGCGATCTACCTAATGAGCACCCCTGCCTACACCGTGGAGCCACTTTTGTGGGATTCTGGGAGTTGTAGTTTTCCCTCTTGGGTCTTGTCAAACTACAACTCCCACTGAAGGGGCTAGAGATGAGGTAGTAGTGGAAAATTACCAGCCAAAGCAGATAGTTCAGACAAGGGGAAAAGTTCAACAGGGAAATGCCTAGTATCAAGCAGGTGCAGGAGGTGGGAGACGCAGGAGGGGGAACTGGCTGCTGAGAAAGGGAGGCATATGAATATTTATAAGAGTTGGTGCCAAAAGGGAGCAAAAGAAAGAGATAAGATATGAGGCACAAATGGGAGGAAAAAGCCTGAAAATAGCCTATGCGCTGACTATAAATTTGAGCTGCATCTCGGTTTTGTGTGGCGCACTCCTTTATTCACCCGACAGGGTGATTTGATCAAGTAAACATATTGTATGATCTCCTTGCTTCCAGTGTTTGATTGGATAAAGAGACCCTGGAGGTTTTTGGGCAATTTGGTAATAGAGGGACACAACAGCACTTCCCAACACCACAATTCCAAAGTATTGAAGCATGGCAGTTCAAGTGTGTTAATTCAAAAGTGTAGATACACCCTAAGACAGTGTTTCCCAACCGCTGTGACACGGCACAGTGGTGTGACGTGACGGACCTCCTGCTGTGCCGCGAGAAAAGCTCTCTGCCCCCTTTCCTTCCCCCCTCCTGCCGAACTTCTGCTGCTTGGGGGAGGAGGAGGAAGGGCCGGGGTGCCGCCTCCTTCAGCCGTTTCCCCAGCCAGCCTCCAATCTGCCATGACTCCCGCCCCTCACTTGCTGAAGCCGCGCAGAGGAGGAGCCCCGTCCACTGAAGCCCGTCCACTGCTCATGCTCCTCCTCCGTGCGGCTTCAGCGAGCGAGGGGCGGGAGTCATGGCAGAGAGTGGCGCTTGGGATGGGGGCCTTGACTCCTGCCCCTCGCTCGCACTGCCCCCTCAAGGCTGGAGAAGCTGTGGGAGAGCTGAAGCCAGGGAGGGGTGGGGCATGGCGTGGCCTGGCTCCACCCCTCCCCCCGGCTTCAGCTCTCCCACAGCTTCTCCAGCCTTGAGGGGACAGTGCCAAGCCAGCATTGTGCTGGCTCTGCCACCACTGGCTTGGCACTGCCCCCTCAAGGCTGGAGAAACTGTGGGAGAGCTGAAGCTGGGGAGGGGGGCGGGGCATGGTGGGGTCTGGCTCCACCCCTCCCTTGGCTTCAGCTCTCCCACAGCTTCTCCAGCCTTCAGGGGACAGTGCCAAGCCAGCATTGTGCTGGCTCTGCCACCGCTGGCTTGGGACTGCCCCCTCAAGGCCGGAGAAGCTGTGGGAGTGCTGAAGCCGGGGGGGGTGGGGCATGGCGCGGCCTGGCTCAACCCCCTCCTCCCGGCTTCAGCTCTCCCACAGCTTCTCCAGCCTTGAGGGGACAGTGCCAAGCCAGCATTGTGCTGGCTCTGCCACCGCTGGCTTGGCACTGCCCCCTCAAGGCTGGAGAAGCTGTGGGAGAGCTGAAGCTGGGGAGGGGGTGGGGCATGGTGTGGCCTGGCTCCACCCCCTCCTCATGGCTTCAGCTTTCCCACAGCTTCTCCAGCCTTGAGGGGACAGTGCCAAGCCAGCATTGTGCTGGTTCTGCCACCACTGGCTTGGCACTGCCCCCTCAAGGCTGGAGAAGCTGTGGCAGAGCTGAAGCCGGGGGGGGGAGGGGGCAGGGCATGGTGCGGCCTGGCCCCTCCCCCTTTCCCGGCATCAGCACTCCCAGCAGCTGCTCCCAGCAGGCCACCATCCCCCAGCTGTTCTTTACTGTGTTAAGAGTGTCATTTTGTGTCATTTTGGTTGGTGGTGTGCCCCCGGATTTTTTAAATGTTAAAAGTGTGCCGCGGCTCAAAAAAGGTTGGGAAACACTGCCCTAAGAGACTCAAAGCCACCTAAAAGTGGGATTTGAACCCTAAAGGTTTCCCCACTTCTGGTCCATAGTCTCTACCCAATTCCAATGGGAATATCCTTGTTTTATATTCCCATACCAAGAAAAACATTAGAATTTTCTCACTGGAGATTAGATTGTTCTCCAATTTCATTGGGTTCTTTTTGTTTCTCTGAAGGTGGGAGGACCGCCCGGATTTTGCCACGGTGGAGACACTGATCCGGACCTATTACTATAGCATCGCCGATAAGACGGAAGAAAAACCAGAGGAGCGAATTAAAACCACACATGCTTAGCTTTGAAAATGAATAGATGACACACACTTCCTTTGGCACTCTCAACCTTTTCGAGGGGATGAATTGCTCCAGATTGGGAAGAACAATGGTTGGTTCAAGAGCTGAGAGTCTCCTCCTCCTCCACTCCAAATCCAAAACCCTCCTAAATTGTTCCAGTGCTCCAATATAGCACAAAAAGTATGCTTTAATGTACCGCAAAAGTATTAAAAATGACCTTCAAGCTATATGAATATGGAATATCAATGAATTTCGAGTTTAGACTTGGGTCCCATCTCCAAGATATCTCATGAGGTCCAAAATCTAAAATGCGGAAGACTTTGGGGGCCAAGCATTTTGGATTATAATATGTATGACATGAATTTCTCCCCAAAATTCAAGGATTTGGGATAAGGAATATTCATTTTAAAAGATCCCAAATTCATGGATTTTGGAGAAGGGGAACTCAATCTGTATTAATACTGTATCGAACACACAAACAAGAGATCAAAATCCTACAGAGCTTCAGTACAAGTACTTGCCGACAAAGTTACGTTACTGTAGAATTAATGCAGTTTGATGCCGCTATGATTCATTGCTATGGGATCCTGGGAGTTGTAGTTTGCACTCTTTGGCAAAGAAGGAGAAACTACAACTCCCATCATTCCATAGCATTGAACCATAGCAGTTCAAGTACAGCCTTCAACCCCAGAAATGCATACCAGGAAAATTTCATTCAAAGCACCCCCGACAGATGGCCATTCAGCCTCTGTTTAAAAGCCTCCATAAGAAGGAGCCTCCACCACACTCCAGGGCAGAGAGTTCCACTGCTGAACAGCTCTCACAGTCAGGAAGTTCTTCCTAATGTTCAGATGGAATCTCCTTTCTTGTAGTTTGAAGCCATTGTACTGCGTCTCCAGGGCAACAGAAAACAAGCTTGCTCCCTCCTCCCTATGACTTCCCCTCACATATTTATACATGGCTATCATGTCTCCTTTCAGCCTTCTCTTTTTCAGGCTAAACATGCCCAGCTCTTTAAGCCGCTCCTCATAGGGCTTGTTCTCCAGATCCTTGATTGTTTTAGTCGCCCTCCTCTGGTCACATTCCAGCTTGTCAATATCCCTCTTCAATTGTGGTTTCCATTTTATTTTATTTTATTTATTATTTACCATACTTTTATCCTGCCTTTCTCAACCCGGAAGGGGACTCAAGGCGGCCTTACAAAGGCAACAATTCAATGCCGTATGTATATATACCTCAATGGATAAACAAAATATTAAAACCATCCAATTAAAACATAACATTAAAGCAATTAAAATCACATAATCTGGGTCATATTCCAAGTCCAGTCCGGACATCCGTTCCACCATTTTTCCTAACATGTCCTAAGTTGAAGCAAGGAATTCTGCTAACCGGGTGGAATTTGAAGATCTCCCTGAAGCAAGAGTTTGACTTCAGTGACGCCAAAACATGTTACACTCAGTACATAAACTGGCCTGCTTATAAGAAATACAATTACACAGGAAAGAAGCTGGTGAATACAAACTAGAATAAATGTTTACATTGGCATTTATATTTAACAATATAGGGTAAAGGTAAAAGTTTTCCCTTGACATTAAGTCCAGTCGTGTCTGACCCTGGGGGTTGGGGCTCATCTCCATTTCTAAGCTGAAGAGCCGGCGTTGCCCATAGGCACCTCCAAAGTCATGTGGCCGGCATGACTGCATGGAGTGCCGTTACCTTCCTGCCGGAGCAATACCTATTGATCTACTCACATTTGCATGTTTTTGAACTGCTAGGTTGACAGAAGCTGGGGCTGACAGCTGAAGCTCACGCCGCTCCCCGGATTCGAACCTTTGACCTTTCAGTCAACAAGTTTAGCAACTCAGTGGTTTGACCCTCCATTTAACAATATATTATTTGCCATACTAATAATACTTTTAAACCAGCCGTGTGATGCACTGAGAAATGTTCAAAAAGGCATTCAAGTAGTGCAGCAATGGATGAAGCATGCACAACGATGTCGCCCCTCTTACCAGTATGAGTTTGGATGTGTATTTGAGGCAACTAGGGTCTCGAGAAAGCCTTGCCACAGATCTTGCAGACACAAGGTAACGTGTGGATCCTCATGTGCATCTTAAGAGCGCCTAAGCTCACATATTCCTTGTCACAGTATTTACAGCTGAAAGATTTCCGAGACTGGGAATCACAGTGCAACTGCTTATGCTTGGCGAGTCTGGAGAACATGGACTAGGTCATGTTTCATAAGCTACATTGAAATTTCTCAGCTTCAATCGCATGGGCACCTGAGAGCTTGAACTGGATCCACTCTTCTTCGTCGCTAACGAAACTCTTGGAGCCACTCAGACCCGGATTAACAGCTTTTTGCACCCTAGGCCACACTTTGGAATTACGCCCCCTTTAAACCAACCCCACCTCTCCCCCCCCCTCTGCCTCGCGCCGCCGCATCCTTCCTGTCCTATGGCAATGGGGCTGAGGGGAAAGGTGCGCGCGTGCTGTCATTGAAGGGAACGGGCCCCTTTGTGTGGTGGCCCGGGGAGCGAGTTCGTTACCCCTCGGGAAGGACTCAAGGAGGCAGAGGAGGGCGAGCGAGTGCCACAGAACCGAGGCTCAAAGGGATGGGGAAAGCCGGGCTGGGTCCAGAGCATGCTCTCCGTCCGGGGCAGAGGCTTCAAAGGCAGCCTCACGTGCGGCTCATGGCCCAGCAGCTGCAGAGAGTCGGGGCCTTCCTCCGCCTCAGGCTCCCCTCCAGGCCTCCATGCCGCACGCCGCCCTTCTTTCCCGCAGCTTCCTCTTCTCTCAGCAGCCTGCGAAGGAAGCCGCTCTGAGCCAGGCCAGGCCCCTCCCCTCAAGCACAGAAGCACTGGCTGAGAAGCAGCGGCGTAGATGGATGGGCTGAGGCTGATGCGGCGAGCACGAGCGCTGCCTCTGCGGAGCCCGGCCTTGGCTCCGCCTCCTTTTGGGTACCAGGCGGCAGGAGCATTTTAAAAATTATTTTATAACTTTTTTTTTGGTCCGTGATCTGTGCCCCTAGGCCATGGCCTATGTTGGCCCTATGGGTAATCCGGGCCTGGAGCCGCTGTGGTCCTTGGAGAAAGTGTCTGAAGTTGGAGGTGGGTGAGGGGTATCCTGAGAGAGACAAGAGGTCACTGGATAAAGGAGAAGGCAGCAGCCCCGTTGGTGAGAGGGTTGTAAGCCACCGAGCTGAGGATCTCTGGCTGAGGAATCCTCGGCATGGGGTAACTCTCATAAAGGTATGGAGAAATGATCACTGTATGAGTGTCCAGTTTGCTGTGAGTTGGCTTTTGGAAGCATTGAAATGTTTCCTGATCAAGAAGGATCGTGGCATTTTGATTGTGGCAGAGTTTTCCTCCTCTGTTTGGCTATAAGTTTTTTTTTTTAGTTTTTTTTTTAAGCAGTATTAACATGGAGAGGGGCTGGGGAAGCATACTTTTGGATATCAGGCTGTAGTAAATAAGGCTTTACCTGTACTGAATGCCAAAAACACAGGAAAGGTACTGTGTCGTAATTTGGACACATTTGGTTGCCCCGAATTTGTATTTGCGGACCATCTGGGTTAAGCAGGTCATATGTTATTACCATAAACCCAAATCGACTTGATGGCAAGTCAACCCAACAGAGTAAAAACTAGACAGTAAAGAAAGCTGTCCATTTGGGGATTTGCTTATTACAAGTGAATCTGCAATGAAAGAAGCATAATGATGATGATGATGATGACGATGTCAACTGCAAAAGGCCGCCTTACTTGGATCTGCGCGCATCATTCAAAAATACATCACAGTCCTTGGGAAATGTTTGACTTGCGATTTTGTGATACGAAATCCAGCATATATATCTTGTTTGCTGTGACATGCTGTGTTTTTGTGTCAGAATAATAATAATACTCCTGACCTCACAATCGGGGGAGTATGGATCATCGATGTTGCAATCCCAGGCGACAGCAGGATTGACGAGAAGCAACTGGAAAAGCTGACACAATATGAAGATTTAAAGATTAAACTGCAAAGACTGGCACAAGCCAGTCAAGGGGGTCCCAGTGGTAATTGGCACACTGGGTGCAGTGCTTAAAGACCTTGGCCTGGACTTAAAAGCAATCGGTGCTACTTCGCGGTTCATTTTTCGCTGACTTGCTGTTTCGCAGGTTTTTGCC
Source organism: Anolis apletophallus (assembly GCA_030556195.1). Taxonomy (NCBI): domain Eukaryota; kingdom Metazoa; phylum Chordata; class Lepidosauria; order Squamata; family Anolidae; genus Anolis; species Anolis apletophallus. The sequence continues at coordinate 67,097,909 of JARBWK010000011.1, forward strand.
TCCCAGTTTATGAATGGTTGCCGTTGCCCAGAGCGGTGTTCTAATCCCTCCCCCTGTGGAGAGAGGCAACCAATCAAGAGAGATTGCAATGCAAAGCAGAGAGAGCTAGCCCAAAAAAAGGTGTTCAGTGCCTTTAAATATCTCCTCGCTTCTGCCTCACCCTCGGAACTCAAAGTACATATATAGCGTCCCTACTTCGCGGATTTTCACTTTTTGCAGGTGGTCCTGGAACATAACACCCACGATAAGTGAAGGAACACTGTAGTTCCATATATATATATATATATATATATATATGTATATATATATATATATATATATATATATATATATACACACACACACATGCGTTAAGATGCAGTATTTACATCGACGTTTCATTTACACCTTATACACATAGCCTGACAACCGCTGCATATGAAACAAAGTCTATGTATATTAAGCTACTAGAAAGCAAAGGTGTCTGTTCCTCACTGGCATCAATTTCCACTTTCGGAATATTTTGGGATAAGGGAGATATGGAACCGATAGGAAAGCAATAAACACATTTGAAATGTAGACGAGAGCCGTCATTTGCAGTCGATGATTGGTGACAACAAAAAGAACAACAATCTCAAGTCTGTGCAAACACACTGGTTTTATTTCAGTTCCTTTCCCCGACCCTTTCAATGGCAGAAGCGAGGAACAGTGTACGTTAGCCCCAGTCTCAGTAGCATTTCCTGTGGACGATGTACGGACCATGCTCGTTGTACTGCTCTCTCTTGACCCAACATGACTGGAAGTTTTTCAGGGAGGCCAGGACGGACCCTCCGGTCCAGACGGAGTACTGCCGCATTGGAATGGCGGCCACTTTCACTTTGGTATTGGTGGTCACGCCGGTCATGATGTCATGCGTGAACCTCTTTTCCAAGCCTTCAAAGAGGGATGAGCCGCCACATAAGAGGATGTTCTCGTACATGTCCTTTTTGACCTCTTCAGGAACCTTCCTCAAGCTCCGTAGGGCCATGCCGTGAATACCCACTTGAGAAAGCCCCGGGGCCTGCGGCGGGTGGAACAGCAGCTCCGGACACTGGAACCGCTCTTTCCCCAAATGGATAACCTGACCGTCAGGCAGGTGGTAGTCCGCTGAGTATTCCCGCTTAGGGTGGCCCCATTCGGCCTCAAAATCGAGGGCAACGTAACAGCACTTGCGCTTGATATCTTCGACAATAGCCAACATCCGGTCATCAAAGTAGTACCCCTTGTCCTTCAGGAGATCCATCAAAAAGCATGTTATGTTGCTCCCGGCGACGTCCATCCTTTCTGTCGCATGCGGGAGGGTGTAGCCTTGGTGGACGGGCACTGTGTGGGTTGTGGCATAGCCTGTGTCAACCACCAACCCGCTGATCTTACCATGGGTGTAGACGGACAGCACCGACTGGTAGGCCACGTACATGGCCGGAGAGTTGAGTGACTCAAAGACCACCTCTACCAGCTTCTCTCTGTTGGTGGTTGGACACAGCGGAGGGTCGGACATGAGGAGTGCGTGTTCTTCTGGAAAGGTGTTCAGCTGAGTGAAGAGGTGCCTCCAAAGGGTTTCGGCAGCCTCCCAATCAATGATAATGCCGTGTCTCACTGGTAAACTGATATTGAGATCGGGTTCCAACCGGGCTTGCTGTCCTACAAATGTATCTGGCCTGCTTCTTCGAGACCTCATTGACCTCTCAGTTGGGTATCCAACCATCGTCCCGACGGATACTTGCGGGGTCTGTTGACCCGCAAACCCAGCTTTGCACGTCCCGGTCCCGGTATCGATGACCACTGCTCCTGTCTTGGCAACTGCGCGCCTTCGTTCAGGAGTCCTGGACCTGGACCTCGCTGAGGATCTTCCTCTGGAAGAGGCCCGCGATCCAGAAGGACGGTCCAAGCCATGTCTGGGGGAAGGTGTCCTCGTCCTCATATGTCCAGGGCTTCCCGATTGGGACCTAGGACTCTTGGAGCGTGAGCTCCCTGTGCTTTTGGTCCGCGGAGGACCGGGGCTGCCTCTGGATGACATGACTTTTCAAGGGAGATCCCTGGGTCGCTACCCACAAGCCAACCTGTGAGTGGCAACATCAGAGTGGAGAGAGAGGAGCAACAAAGAGGAGCTTGTGGCCACTCAGCCTAACATCACAAAGGAGAACTATGACCTCACATCAGGGGCAAAGCTGAGAGTCATCAAGGGCAGGGAGTAGTTAACTCCCACCATCACCTGGGTCCAAGATGGGCCTTCCTTTCTGTTCTGCCAACACTGGATTTAACACACTTTGTGGGAGACAATGGGCAAAATCTCATAACCTTACGGATGGATGAAACCCACCATGGTTCAAAGATGGTGCCTTATGGGGCCATGTGTAGGGATTGTGAGCCCAATGAGAAGTCCTGGTATCATGAGAATGCCTTTCCTATAGGATCATCCCTGGTTAGGATTTGGATGGGAGTTCACTAAAGAATGCCAGGTCCCTTAGAATCTATTTATAATATTTCCATTATAATAATATTATAATGTAATACGATATAATACTAATAATACTATGATATATTATAATTGTATATTATATATTACATGTAATATTACTAATAATATTGCAGTATAGTGGTATAGTACAATATAGTAATATATAATACTAATATTGTGCTATGCTAATAATTATAATATATTGTATGTACATATAATATTGATCATAATATTGTAATACAATATAATACTAATAACACAATATAATATAATTATATATTTTATATTATATGTAATATTACTAATAATATTGCAGTATAGTGGTATAGTGCAATGTAGTAATATATAATGCTAACATTGTGCTATGCTTAATAATATAATATATTGTATGTATGTATGTATGTACATATAACTTGAAAGCTGCTCTAAGTCCCCTTCGGGATGAGAAGGGCGGGATATAAATGTTATAAATAAAAAATAAATATTTCAGAGAGAGGAAGGAATTGGCTAAACCGCCTCTGAGCCTTCCTCGTCTAAGAAAACCCTATGAAATCCATAAGCGACAGGTGACTTGAAATCCCAGGGTCAGATCTAGCCCTCCAAGTTATTTATATGGCCCTTGATTCTTACTGAGCTTTTGATCCATCCATTTTTACCCCCTGAAAGGGTTGGTATGCCTCCTCTGAACATTTATATTTAAAAGGATTCAAAACGGAAATATAGGCGTAAGCGTGGGTTTCTTTGTTGCCGTTTCCCATCTAATGGTAGTCATTGGCGGCATCACTTTTCACTTTTTGCATATCTGAATTTATTGATCATCGTAAGCAATCTCAAACCTTTTAAATACAGGTACAAAAATAAAAGACAAATCATCCACAAATCCCTGACATATTTTCATGGAAATCGGATCCTATACTACGTTGTAAATCTGGGAGTTCCTGGAAGAGGAGGAATGGTTTCATTTTGAGAAGAGTAGATTTTGAAATTAAATCCAGAATCAAACACAGTGTGTTTTGGCGACTGCGCCAAAAAAATATGTGTCTATAGAAAATCTAAAGTGCACTAGTGTTAGAACCAGAGTGAAAGAAGTAACTTGTTTTTTTCTAACTAGTTCTTTTGGCAAATGAAAACAAAGTGCAATAATTGAACTGGCCACTTGAGGGCGAAGACATAAAGCCTTTTCCTGCATTTTTCAAATTTCCAATAGTAATTAAATGACCGGGTGAATCTAGTGATGAACAAAGTAACTACGGTAGTTCCTTTTTGTCGGCACAACTAACTGCAAAATCTACTTATTCGTTATGATTAACTGGACTACAATGACACGTAAATGAACTGATGGGTGATCAGAGTGATTGAATAAAGTAACTAGTTTCTTGCTTTAAGTTACATTCCACGCTCTGGCGAGAATTACTTCAATTGTTTTCCCTTTCCAAGGGAACACTTGTAAACTCAACACTGATCTAAAGTCAAGGATGGGGCGGGGGCGTGGCTTTATGTGAAAGGGGTGTGGCCACAGGAAGAAGGGGATTCCCTGCTATTCTGAATTGGTTCTCTGTCCCTGAATTAAGCAAAATAAAATAGGATCGCAACCAACAACCTGACCCATCACCCCGAATCTTCTAAAGCACATACAGTCCCATTGTACTCCAGGCTAAATCAGTCCCAGAATCCAAATCTCCAGCAGTGATTGGTTCTTTAAGAGTCCACATAATCTGTTGCCGGGCAAACCAGGGTTCGGTGCAGGGAGGGGAGTGAGTGATGGGAAAGTGGTGGTGATCGTAGGGGTGAATTTTGTGAAAAAGGAAACCATCTTTGGAAGGCTGTACGGTGGAGCCCAAATGTCCGAAATCCATTTCACCGACCTTTCCTCATCTCGAGGTGCGGGAAGTAGATACCGAGTATGTTCTGCTGGACCTGGTATTTGCCCGCTCTTCTCCTCGCCTAGAAAAGAATTAATTATTATTATTATTATTATTGCTACTGTAAGCCTCATTGCATTCGAATGAAAATAAATGCAAATAAATATGACAACGACAACTTTTGTGAACTTACCAAGAAACACAGGAGGAAGAGCAATATGAAGACCAACAGGACAGACAAACAAATGAGGATAATTGCCCAGAAAGGAAGTTCTGAAAAAAAATGAATCAATTCTCAATAATCATGTCATATTGGAAATTACATAACCTATTGGAAATAACTGGACCATCTCCCCCCCCCTCGCTCTCTGTGTATATATATATATCATTATTATTTCATTATTGGTGATTTTTAAGACAGAACCAATTAGGAACTGCTATTTATAACAAAATTTTGAAAGTTTTGTTAGAGTTCTGAAATGTTCACTACCAGAACTTTTGTTTAATAAGTACTTTGGAAGCATTTAGAACCATGGATCAACCAGGCCTACTATAGATATAGATATAGATATATAGAGAGAGAAGATAGATATGTGTGTGTGTGTGTGTGTGTGTGCTCTGTTCGTTTTGAGTGACATCATAACTCAAAATCTGCTGGACGAATTGCTGCCAAATTTGGCCCAAGACACCTACTGAACCAAGGAGTGACCATCACTAAAAAAAATGGTTTTGTCATTTGGGAGTTGTAGTTGCTGGGATTTATAGTTAACCTACAATCAAAGAACATTCTGAATGCCACCAATGATGGAATTGAACCAAACTTGGCACACAAAACTCCCATGACCAACGGAAAACACTAGAAGGGTTTGGTGGGAAGTGACCTTGAGTTTTGGAGTTGTAGTTCACTGACATCCAGAGAGCACTTTGGACTCAAACAATGATCGATCAGGACCAAACTTGGCACGACTACTCAATATGCCCAAATGTGAACACCAAATCCACAAAATGAAGATACCCTATGAAAACCTACCTAGCCATGGAAGGAAACGGTCCAACACACACAACCCTGAATATTCACTGAATGGGTTATATCAGGTGCCCACCTCCCCAAACCACCCAAATTTAGTGACAAAATGCCCCCCAAAACCACAATTACCTTTCATGGAGGATATTGGGATCGCTTCTGTTGGGTAGCCTGGAAAGAAATAGGAGAGTGATAAGGACTATTGCAGGTAGAATACACATTGTGTCATAAATGCCCTTTGATGTTCTCCAAATATTATGCCGCTTCATATTCTCCAAACATTATGCCCATTGATGTTCTCAAACCGTTATAACCATTGATGTTCTCCAAATATTATGCCCATTGATGTTCCTCAAACATGATCTCCAAACATTTTGTCCCATATTTTTCTCCAAACATAATGTTCTCTAAATATTATGCCCCATTATGTTCTCCACATATAAAGCCCCATGATGTTCCCCAAACATGATATTCCACAAATATGATGTTCTCCAAACATGATATTCTCCAGACATGATGTTCTCTAAACATTATGCACCATGATGTTCTCCAATCATGTTCTCCAAACATAATGTTCTCCAAACATGATGTTCTCCCAACATTATGCCCCATGATGTCCCCCAAGCACGATTCTCTTTAAACATGATGTTCCCCAAACATGATTTTCTTCAAACATGATGTCCTCCAAACATGTTCCCCAAAACCTTACCATTCACCAGCAAGCTCCGGTCGTCCAGCATGTATCTCCCTAAGTTTGAGCCCTTGCCAGTGCGGTTCTTAAAGATGTCATAGACCAGGCCTCTGTCAAAGGGTCTCTGACCATAATCCTTTGTGAACAGACAGACGGAATTGACCCCCGTTTGGTTTCTCCAGTTGGTCAGCCTGTAGAACAGAAATGATACTAATTATTGAGGTTTTGGGCAGTCAACAACCCGACTTCAAGCAGGAGAAGGCTAGGAGGCCATATTATTGGCCCCAAAAGCTCAGTATTTGTCCTCTTGGCTCAGGCATTGCTGTCTTAACAGCTTTTGATCACGCTCTGATATTGCTCCTCACCATGTCCCAGTTTGTACCAGAAATGCTGGAGGATATGAACTCACCTGAATTTTTCTACAAAGCAAGCCATGAAATTTGTGCCCAAGTCACTGCCTTGGTAGAGATGGTCAAGCTGGGGAAAAAAGGAAAGGAAGGAAGAATCCATAATTATTCATTTGTTGTATTTGTATGCCACTTTTCTCCGAAGAAACCTCGAAGGCAACATGGAAGGAGACTTATATGTTCTTCAAATGGGATCGGACACTCTGAGCGAACTTAATTCCGCTTTGAGGACCATAACCACAGAAGTAGTTGGACTCTCAAAGGGCTTCCTTCAGCCTATAGCAGTGGTTCTCAACCTGTGGGTCCCCAGGTGTTTTGGCCTGCAACTCTCAGAAATCCAAGCCAGTTTACTAGCTGTTAGGATTTCTGGGAGTTGAAGGCCAAAACATCTGGGGACCCACAGGTTAAGAACCACTGGCCTACAGACTCCATGCAACCTCCAGGAACATTTTTGTGACTTTCTAAAAATTCTTTCTAGAAATTTGCCTGCAAGTTTCTCCTTCTTTGGAAGCCTTCCAGATTCTCCTTCTTTGGAGGCCTTCAAATAAAGGCTTGATGGGCATCTTTCAGGGGTGCTTTACTTGGGTATTCTTGCATGGCAGACATTGATGGTCCTTGGAGTCCCTTTATGCTCCAAATTTCTCTAGACTGGATTAGAAACCCTTGAGTTTCTAAACCTTCTGGATCAGGAAGAACCAGAGCAACAATACATAGAAACCTTACCCAAAATGTATGACTTTTTCTTCTTTCTTTGAAGTCAAGGTTCTGCTTGAATCTTGACCCAGCACTATAAGGTCCTGCACTATGTTTTCTCAGGACCAAGACTTGGGGTTAGCTTCTTAACAGTTAGACCAGGCAACCTCTTGGTTGGCAACTCACCTCTTGTTCAACGCTTTGTTTGGCCTTCCGGTAGACGCCTGAGTTTGGGTTCCTCATCTCCTCCTTGTATGGGAGGTTAATGATAGTGAAGTTGACGGTGAAGGTATCCAGGTCTAGCGCCAGCAAGGAGATGTCTGTCACGGCTTCTATTGCTGGGTCAATCGCTGAAGAAGTAAGGCAGAAGCAAGGCTTAGGCTCTTAGACGCCTTTCACATCCATTGGGCTTAGACTCATCTCATCAAATATCTAGAGGCTGAGTATCCCTGATCTGAAATGCTGGAGACTAGAAGAGTTTTTGGATTTCTTTTCACCTGGATTTTAGAGTGTTTGCTTCTACATCATGAGCTATCTTGGAGAAGAAACCCAAATCTAAACATGACATTTATTTAGGCTTCACACGCAACTTAGATACATTGATTGAATGATTGCCAGAAGGTCATTTCATCGTTGACATTGTGTGCCTTCAAATCATCTCCAACATGTGGTGACCTCTCTGGCAGTTTTCCATGTCCTCCAACAACTATGGAAACTTCCAACGTAAGTCTAGACAACGGGAAGTCTACCTAACACGCTAAATCACACAACAAATACAGGTTCTAAGCATACAAACTCACATGTATCAAGTACATACCTACTTTGGCATCAAATTGAATTACTTTGATGCCAAAGTAGGTACGAACTTGATACACGTGAGTTTGTAGGCTTGTACCCTGTATTTGTTGTGAACTTCCTTTCAATAGGGTTTGCTATTACCTGTCATGGACCCCTCTGAACCTTCAAAGGGAAGACTTCAGAGGAATCCATGCTATGGATAGAAATTTACAACAGGCGGTTAAGTAGGGCCATCTGGAAATTTACAACGGGTGGTTAAGTAGGGACATCTGGTGTTATCAAGGCTGAGAAAAGAGCTGGAGACATAACAATTGAAGTGTGATAGTGCTGGGGTTTAATGTAGATAGTAGGGATATGCAATCCATTAAAATGGTTCAAAAGTCATTACAAAACTGGGTGTGTCGGCACTTCATTTCTAAAGTGTTTCTAAAGTATTCTAAGTGAAAATTTTGTTACTATGACTAGACTAACAAAATTTCGTTACTATTTCGTTACGGTAATTGCGCATAATTAAATTACTATAATTGGGCAAATTTCAGGGGCTCCTATCTCCCTCATTTTTACAGCTATTGGGGTGAAACTTGCTACAGTGGAAGAACACATTTACCACTGTTAGTCCACCAAATTTCAGAACATTTCACTTATCCACAGATTTTGGGAGAATTTTCACATTTTTTATAAACAACATTTTTTTTAATAATAAAGAAAATCTGTTCCGATCTTGAAAGTTCTATTTCCTGTTTAATTGTGTAGTCTTTACTTTGAAAGTAGTTATTCTACTCCAAAAACTTTGTTTTTGTGGCAGAAACTTCACTAAATTGGTGAAGACTCAACAAAGCAAAATGTGCTGGTATATATAGGACGATGTCCCTTGCGCAAATACAGTGTAATAAACCTTCACCATGTTTGTATGATAGAACAAATTAGGCGCAGTGACATTTATAAGCCAGGAACAGAAATCATAATGTAGAATATTAACAAATGTTTTGGAACTCTGGCTGGGAGTGGTTGGCTACAGACCGATCTCTCCTAATTGGGGCTTTGTGATGCTGATGCAATCTGGGAAATGTAGTTTGAGGCATAGCCTTTTGAATTCTTTGGCATAGGGCTCCTCCCCTTCCCAAACTACATTTCCCAGAGTTCTGCGCTGTTCCCAATAATGCACTGCTCCCTCTTTCCACGGTTCCTAATGCTGAGACTCCATTAATTCCAGGCAGGCAGGCAAGCAGCCTTTTTTGGCTTAATGGCTTTGCTTCTATGCACTGAATATGAAACTGACTTTGGGAGACTTCTGAGATTTACAAAACGAAAACGAAAAAGAATGGGGTCAGTTTTGATTCTGAAATATTGGGTGTGGGCCATGCAAATGCTTCAGTGATGGCTTCTGACTTACAAAACTTCTGATTTTCTAACAATTTCTGACACTTCCAATTTTTTGCACATGCCTAGTAGATAGTTGTGAACTTAGAGGCCTGGTAATATGTAAACAAAGTAAGTAGGGGCCAAGAAAGAGGAGAGGTTGTTGCCTGGGGATATTAGCAATGCTTTTTGCACCTAAAGCTCAGAAGTAACTTTCTCCCAGATACTTGAATAGATATGTTTATTCTATGGCATGTTGGTCTAAAGACTATTTGCACCGAGGGCAGCGTCTGCCAAAATTTATTTATTTATTTATTTATTATCTTCATTTCTACCCCGCCCTTCTCCCACGAGGGGACTCAGGGCGGCTTCACATATGCATCCATGATGCTATCCACAATATACATACAATTAAAACAATTGGCTCAATTAAAACCTTCTAAAATCATCAATAAAATTCCTTAACATTCAAATTAACATGCCGCTAAACCAGAGTCCAGCCAAATAAATTGGATATCGTCACGTCATAATATTCAAGTCCAGATGCCATTGTCCACTGATCAATACCTTTAATCGAACACCTGGGTCCACAGTCAGGTCTTTAGTTACCTCCTAAAGGATAGGAGGGAGGTGGCCAACCTGATGTCCTTAGGGAGCGAGTTCCACAGACCGGGGGGGGGGGGGAGGGACGACTGCTGAGAAGGCCCTGTCTCTCGTCCCCACCAACCGCATTTGCGAGAGTTGCGGGATCGAGAGCAAGACCTCTCCTGAAGATCTTAAGCTACGTATGGTTCACAGCATAACCTTGGACTTGGATAATGTATTGACAGATATTCTTCTTGGCAGTAGGCGTTCAGATTTTTAAGACCCAACCGGGAGAGGGAGATGAGCACTAGATCAGTATTTCTCAACTTTCCTAATGCCATGACCCCTTAATACAGTTCCTCATGTTGTGGTGACCCCAACCATAAAATTATTTTCATTGTTACTTCATAACTGTAATATTGCTACTGCTATGAATCATAATGTAAATATCTGATATGCAGAATGTATTTTCATTCAATGGACCAAATTTGGCACAAATATCTGATATGTCCAAATTTGAATACTGGTGGGGTTGAGAGCGGGAATTGATTTTGTCATTAGGGCATTGCAGTTGCTGGGATCTATAGTTTACCCACAATCAAAGAGCATTCTGAACTCCACCAACGATGGAATCGAACCAAACTTGGCACAAAGGACTCCCATGATCAACAGAAAATACTGGGAGGGTTTGGTGGGCATTGAGCTTGAGTCTGGGAATTGTAGTTCACTGACATCCAGACAGCACTGTGGACTCAAACAATGATGGATCTCGACCAAACTTGGCACGACTACTCAATATGCCCAAATGTGAACACCGGTGGAGTTTGGGGAAAATAGAACTTGACATTTGGGAGTTGTAGTTGCTGGTATTTATAGTTCACCTACAATCAAAGAACATTCTGAACTCCACCAACAATAGAATTGGGCCAAATTTCCCACACAGAAGCCGCATGCCTTGAAGGGATTTGCTGGCATGAGCCTCTCTCAACCCTCGCATGCTCTCCTTCGTCCGCACATGTGCAGCATGCTGCCATGCGCTGAGCACACCTTCTCTCCCCTCTCCACTTGGAGTCTCAGAAATAGCCCTGCCCTTGGCTGAGAGGCCGGCCAATCACAGCAGAGGAGGGCTTTTGGTGGGAGGATTCACCATCTGTTTCCAAAAAGGAAGAGAGATCTTCAGTCTTCTCTACCAAAGGGGTTCTTAAGACCATCAGAAACGTGTGTTTTCTGATGGTCTTTGATGACCCCTATGAAACCCTCTCGCAACCCCCTCGCCCAGGAGTCCCAATCCCCAGGTTCAGAAACACTGCACTAGATCATCTGTATCAATCAGGATGCAGATCTGTCTATGGAACTTTCTCTCCAACCTGAATTGATCTGGAGTAAAGGAATCTTCTTCCAAGCCTTTGCTGTGCATGGATATCATCCTATGGATCTGCAGTCCAGGACATTATTCACAATTTCCTGTTTCCACACTACGTTCATATCACTGTGTTGGGACTCTAATAGCTGTAGGTCTGTGATGGCCATTTCACATTACCGCAAACCGACCTACCTCTCACTGTCACACCTCTGAGCTGGAACCGACTGCCCAGCCACTGGGACGTGGAGTTTTGAGTCTCTTGCCTGAAGGTTTCTTTCACGGTCTCCTTGCTGGGGATTGTGTCGGGGTCGAAATAACACTTGCAGTCAACCACAATCGAGCCGTACCTGAACGGGATTGGTTTAGGATGAGAACTCAGTACTTATTGTTTGGGGTTGAGGAGGATTTTTCACCGTTTGGGATCCATCAAGAAAGTGAGGGGGAATGTGGCACCATCTTAATGGGACCCAAAATAAGTAGAAATTCACCCTAAAGTAAGGACTAGCAACTACGAGGAAGTCCAGGGGCGGGTTTCCCTCTGGGCTTTTTACAAAGCAAGCCCAACATTATGTTCTATCTCAAAACGGTGATGGGAAGTGATGCTGGATCATGGCCTTCCTCCTAGGCTGAGAGAGTGTGGTTTGCCAAAGGGCACCCAATAGGGTTTTCATGGCTGGCGGGGGATTTGAACCCTGTCATCGTCCAACCATCAACCCATTACACCACACTCCTTACTGACCTCAATCCTGTAATAACGCAGACTTTGAATCCGTTGCTGATGCTGCTCCGGCCGAAGATCTGGTTCATCTGCAATGGTTAAACAGATCCAATTAGATCCCTAATATCCCAGAGAGCTCTTTGAAGATTTCCTATTGCTTCGACGCCTTGGAATATCAATTCCAAGAGATTCAACTTGTACAACTCTTTCAGGGCTCATGATTCTGTGGAGCTCTTTTTAAGACTCCTTATTGCTTTGGCATTTTGGAGACCACCTTGGAATCTCTCTTTATATAGATTCAGCACTCCGGAGAGCTTCTTTTATGACTCTCTATTAGGGTTAAGTGCCTTGGAGATCACCTTGCACCACCCCTCTCAATGGGTTCAGCACCATAGATGGCTCTTTTATGACTCTCTATTGGGGTTCGACACCTTGGAAATTTCCTCTTCCAATAGGTTCATCACTTCGGAGAGCTTCTTTTATGACTCTCTATTACATGCTTTGGAAACCACCTTGAACTATGAAGGCGGGTCAATAAGTACGTGTCCTTTTGAATGAAACACAGATTTTTGGATTAAAAAATCATTTTATTTTTCAACGTAGTCTCCTTTGAGCTCTATACACTTTGTCCAACGTTTCTCCAATTTTTTTACCCCTTCCAAAAAATAAGATTTGTCGAGGTCATAAAAACAGATATTTGTTTGTGAGATGATTTCATCATTGGAGTCAAATCTCTTTCCGCCGAGCCATTTCTTCAGGTTTGGAAACAAGAAATAGTCACTTGGGGCTAAATCCGGAGAATAGGGTGGATGAGGAAGCAATTCCTATCCCAATTCATGGATTGTTGCCTTGGCAACTGCATATGTGTGCAGCCTTGCATTGTCCTGGTGCAAAAGAACTTTTTTCTTGGCCAAATGTGGTCGGGTTTTTTTTCAAATCTTCATTAAATCGACCCAATAAGTCGGCATAATATTCGCCATTGATTGTTTTACCCTTTGGAAGGTAGTCAATGTGGATTATACCGCGTGCATCCCAAAAAACGGTCGCCATGACTTTATTGGCTGACAAACCCACCTTGGCCTTCTTTGGTGCCGATTCACCCCCAGAAACCCACTGTTTTGACTGCTGTTTGGTCTCTGGTGTGTTGTGGTGGATCCACGTTTCGTCCACGGTTACGAAACAGTTCAAAAGCTTGTCTCTATTGTGGTTGAACAACGCCAAACACTCCTGCGAAATTGTCACACAATTGCGTTTGTAGTCGATTGTGAGCAAACGCGGCACCCATCTTGTGGAAAGCTTTCTCACACCCAAGTGATCATTTAAAATTGAAACCACTGAGCCATGTGAGATGCCTATAGCTTCCACAATCTCTTGCACTTTCAATCTCTGATCAGCCAACACCATATCGTGAATTTTGTCCATTGTTTCGGGTGTAGAGACCTCAACTGGGTGTCCAGAACGTTCGGCATTTCTGTGCTTGTACGGCCACAACAAAATTCAGTAAACCACTTTTTTACCATTGAAATTGATGGTGCAGAGTCCCCATAGTATTTATCAAGCTTAGCCTTGGTTGGAGTGATGGCTTTTTTCCGCAAAAAATAATGCACACGAAATTCACTTTTTTTCCATTTTCTCCTCAAATCACACGGTAGTCTGGTATCAATGTGTCAAACACAAAATAAATGACGCAGCTTGTTCAAATTTTGACAGGAGTCAACTGACAGATGCCTGTTGACAGGAGCAGTGTTGCCCTTTCAGTTAAGAGCTGGGAAATTCAAAAAGTCACGGACTTATTAACCCGCCCTCGTATTTATCAATAACTTCAGCATCTTAAAGACCTCTTTGGATTATCGCACTCGCAAGAGCTCCCTGAAGTCAAGACCAAATCTGGAAAGGATTCAGCTCCAATAACACAAAACACAAAGAGAAATGGTCCTTACTTGGTCTTCGATGCTGGCCGCCAGGCGTTGGTATTCTAGAGATGATCGATCTGTGTTGGTCAGATTTTCATTGACGATGGTGAAGCCCAGTTCATAACCCACTCCTTCGGGAGACAGGCTGGAAGGTGGGTATCCTGGAATGAACAAGAAACAGGGGATTATACATTAATGGGTACCACATTGGTTCCTCCTCCACCTCCTGTTGGAAATAGTAACCTTCTACATGCCTCCTATACTAGTTATTTGTTTTGTATATCATTCAGATTGCTTACTGTATTGTATATTTATTTTATTTACTTTATTTATATTCCGCTCTTCTCACCCTGAAGGGGACTCAGAGCGGATTACACATACTTAGCAGACAATCCCTGCCGTTTCCACATTCACACATATAGACAAACAGAGGCAAACTCTGGCCACCAGGGGGAGCTGACACATTCCTCATCTCTCAGCGTTCCCAGCGGCCCTTGTTGTTCCTTCCGCATTCCTCAGCGTTCCTGGAGTTCTTTAATGGCCTCATAATTCAGTCAAAATTTGTCTCCCCACTTAATGTGTTACCTTTATCTCCTACTTGACAGATGCAACTGTCTTTCGGGCTGCAAAGGTCGACAGCAGGCTACACTTAAAGGTCGAGCACCCACCTCGACCCAGGCAGGCCTCAAACTCATGACCTACTGGTCTGAGAGATCTTATGCAGCTGACACTTAGCCAGCTGCGCCACATTCCCGGTGCTATGTGTGTATTGGTGTGCAGTTTTCCTTAACTCCATATTGTAGGAGGAGCTGCAGACCATGTGACTAGATCTGGGATTATTTAGGACTCAGACTCCATTTTAGAAACAGTATGCTTTAGAGAACAGAGACCATAGAACCATGGAATCATATTATCATAGAGTTGGAAGAGACCTCATGGGCCATCCAGTCCAACCCCTTGGCAAGAAGCAGGAAAATAGCATTCAAGGCACCCCCAACAGATGGTCATCCAACTTCTGTTTAAAATCCTCCAAAGAAGGAGCCTCCACCACACTCCAGAGCAGAGAGTTCCACTGATGAACGGCTCTCACAGTCAGGAAGTTCTTCCTTTCTTGTAGTTTGACGCCATTGTTCCACGTCCTAGTCTCCAGGGCAGTAGAAAACAAGCTTGCTCCCTCCTCCCTATGACTTCCTCTCACATATTTATACATGGCTATCATGTCTCCTCTCAGCCTTCTCTTCTTCAAGCTAAACATGCCCAGCTCTTTAAGCCACTCCTCATAGGGCTTGTTCTCCAGGCCCTTGATTTGAGTCGTCCTCCTCTGGACACATTCCAGCTTGTCAACATCTCCCTTCAATTGTGGTGCCCAATTAGATTCCATCAGACTATCAGACGGGAGAGATGCTTTAGACCTCTGTTTCTCAACCTTCCAAATGCCACGACCTCTTAATACAGTTCCTCTTGTGGTGATCCCCAACCATAACATTATTTTCATTGCTACTTCATCACTGTCATTTTGCTACTGTTATGAATTGTAATGTCAATATCTGATATGCAGGATGTATTTTCATTCATTGGACCAAATTTGGCACAAATACCTGATACGTCCAAATTTGAATACTGGTGGGATTTGGGGGAGGGGTGGTTGATTTTGTCATTTGGGGAGTGTAGTTGCTGGGATTTATAGTTCACCTACAATCAAAGAGCATTCTGAACTCCACCAACGACGGAATTGAGCCAAACTTGGCACACAGAACTTCCATGACCAACAGAAAAAATTGGAAGAGTTTGGTAGGAATTGACCTTGAGTTTTGGAGTTGGACTTCACCTGCACCCAGACAGCACTGTGGACTCAAACAATGATGGATTACTAATTATCCAATACTAATTATGCCCAGAACATATATTTCTGATGATCTTAGGAATCCCTTTGGCAGAGAAGGCTGAAGATCTCTCTGCTCGTCCTTCTCTTCCTTTTTGGAAATAACAGCAAATCCCCCCACCAAAAGCCCTCCTCTGCTGTGATTGGATGGCCTCTCAGCTATGGGGAAGGCTGTTTTTGAGACTCAAAGCCGGGGAAGGGAGAGCAGGTGTGCTCTGAGCATGCCCGCATGGTGTGCATGTGCGGGAGAGGGAGAGCGTACGAGGCTTGAAGGAGGCTGGTTCTAGCAAGTCCCTTCAAGACATGGGGGTTCTATGTGGGAAATTTGGCCCAATTCTATCATTGGTGAGGTTCAGAATGCTATTTGATTGTAGGCGAACTATAAATTCCGGCAACTACAACTCCCAAATGTCAAGCTCTATTTCCTCCAAACTCCACCAGTGTTCGCATTTGGACATATTGAGTATTGGTGCCAAGTTTGGTCCAGATCTCTCATTGTTTGAGTCCACAGTGCTCTCTGGATGTAGGTGAAGTACAACTCCAAAACTCAAGTTCAATGCCCACCAAACCCTTCCAGTATTTTCTGTTGGTCGTGGGAGATCTGTGTGCCAAGTTTTGTTCAATTCCATAATTAGTGGAGTTCAGAATACTCTTTGATCGTGGGTAAACTATAGATCCCAGCAACTACAACTCCCAAATGACAAAAATCAATCCTCCCTCCAACCCCATCAATACTCAAATTTGGATGTATTGGATATTTGCGTCAAATTTAGTCCAATGAATGAAAATACATCCTGCATATCAGATATTTACATTATGATTCATAGCAGTAACAAAATTACAGATATGAAGTCGCAACAAAAATAATATTATGGTTGGGGGTCACCACAACATGGGATCACAGCATTAGGAAGGTTGAGAAACACTGTCCTAGGGGATCCTTCTGGATAAAACTGACCAAGAAACACCAGAATGGGGTTTCAACATAGCTATGGAGTCGGAAAGTTACACAGAACATGATCTGGGATCTCAGTCAGTAGTTTCGCTTCTTTCTTTGGATTTCTTGTTGGGTGGACAAACAACTACCACGTCAAAGGGATGCTTACCGTTCACTCGGAGGCTGTTCTTCTCCATGTTGATATGTCTAAATTTGGTACCATCTTTGGTGAGGTTGAGCAGCTCACTGTATACTTTCGTGCGGTCAAAGGGGATGGCAAGCTGATTTTTCCAGTAGCCGCAGAGTTGGTCCACCATGACTGCCGACCCTGCTTCTGGAGATCTGAGAAAATGCAAAGGCCTCTTAGAGCACTGCAAGGCATCCCAGAAACGTGGGAAAGTGTATTATTCCCATGTCTGTGGGATGATAAAGCCACACCGGGTTTTCATCTAAGCTTTAAAGGAGTTCTTGAGTGAGCCATGGTTGCCCAAAATCAGAGCTGAGTCGCTAAACTAGAAGTTGTACCCGTTAAAGAGAAAATAAAGTTCAATAATTTGGAAGTGCAAATGCTTACCGAAAACTCTGTACTTTGCAACTGGTAAATGCTGGGCCGATGCTGGTCTTGTTGAGTAAGGATTCCATCTGGAGCAAGGAGAAAAATGATAGCAAAATAATAACAACAACAACAACTTTATTTATATCCCGCCACCATCACCCAAAGGGACTTACAAAATAGCACATATCAGTACTATAACACATAAACCACAAGTCAAACAACACAATATCAAAACATAAACAACACTTACAAAAGTAAAACCCAACTCAGCTGAAATACGATATTGAGTAAAACACGGCGATAGCCATTTAAAATGGACAATACGAAATACCAAGTCATCAGAAAACACAGTCATAGCAATTAAAATGGACCATACTAAAATCCAAGTGACATAAAGTGCCAGAGTCAGTTTGTTTAGGCAGCTGATGTTTTAGGCATTGTCGAAGGCCTGTTTAAAGAGCCATGTTTTCAGCTCCTTCCGAAAACATAGCAGAGTAGGGGCTTGTCTAATCTCCCTGGGGAGGGTGTTCCAAAGCCGGGGGGGGGGGGGCACCAACCATGCTTATGATGGTGGCGGGGCTGAGAGGAGGGCCTCCCCGGCAGATCTTTGAGCCCGCATAGGTTCATGGAGGGGGGGGGGGGGGGAGAGATGCAGTCACAAAGATAGGCAGGATTCGATCTGTGTGGGGCTTTGTAGATAATGACCTGCACTTTGGGCCCAGAAACTTATTGGCTCAAAGGGTTACTTGGGCCCTTTGAGACCGTATCTCCTTTTAAGAACCGTCGCGTTCATGAAGATCTGCTGGGGAGGCCTTTCTCTCGGTCCCACCACTGTCTCAAGCATCAAGCACGGTTGGTGGGGACAAGAGAGAGGGCCTTCTCGGTGGTGGCTCCCCAGCTCTGGAATACCCTCCCTAAGGAATTTAGATTAGCCCCCTCTCTTCAGGCCTTCCGTGTCAGTCTAAAAGCATGGCTCTTCAGACAGGCCTTTGATCCTGAGTAATCCATGACCAATGTGACGAATCATTGATAGTACTGGTCCGCACTTTAATGGATTGTTACGACAGATAGCCAGGCAGCAGATCCCACAAAATTTTAGGAATTTAATAATTTTCGTTTTTTAAAAAATTTATTAATGAGATTTTTATGCACTGTTATTATACTTATGTCATTATATTTATACTTATGTGTTGTTGTCTGCATGTGGCACTTGGAGTGCGTCTGTGAGCTGCCCCGAGTCCCTTTGGGGAGATGGTGGCAGGGTAAAAAATAAAGATGTTTTTTTAAATTATTATTATTATTATTATTATTATTGGCAGCCAGTGGAGCTGCTTTAATAGGAACATGGTATGATCCCTATAGCTAGCCCCAGTTAGTAAGCTGGCTGCCGATCTTTGCGCCAACTGTAGACCCTGACTGGCCTCACGACTGACAAGGACCTTTTGTCTTGTCTCATCCAGTCCATCACAGCTGCCAGGCACTGGTCCAGAATCCGAGGGGGAACGGGGGGAGCTTCCTTGAATTTCGGTGGAAAAGCGTGATAGAGTTGAGTGTCATCTGCATATAGATTGCACCGAACTCCAAAACTCCAGATGACCTCACCCTGCGGTTTCATATAGATATTGAAAGGCATGGAAGATAGGCTTGAACCTTGTAGGACCCCATAGGTCAATGGCCAGGGGCCCGAGCAGGTGTCTCCCAGCACCACCATCTGGGTACGATCCTACAGGAAAGAACAGAGCCACTAAAAAAAAAATGCCCCCAAGACGCATTCTGGAGAGCTGACCCAGAAAGATACCATAATCGACGGTATCGAAAGCCAAGGAGAGATCCAAGAGAACCAGCAGGAACACACTCCCCCCTGTCTAATTCTCTGTGGGCATCATCTACCAAGGTGACCAAAGCTGTCTCCATTCCATGACCAGGCCTAAAACCAGTTTGTCTTTTCCCATCATCCCGTTCCATTGCCTTCCTCCTCCTTCGTCTTCCAGTTCTTCCTTCTTCTCCTTTTCTCTCGCAAACTGCTCCCCAAACTTTGGAAAACGTAGAGAACCATTTTCATTGTGGTTTTCCTTTTGTGTTTCTGAGTTTGTTAGAATGCATTTCTCTTTGGAATGGATAGGAATTGTTTGTCAACACCAACCAATAACAGTGGCTTAAGTGTTCTTGCCTGAAATCTGGGTTTTCGCCTGAAAGCACGAGGTGATACTTACGATATATTTGACGACTCTTTCTGTGTCATTGAACTTGCGAGATCCAGGGATCCCCATATCCATGGTGTAAGGCAAGCTGGACAAAGTATAGTTCACGGTGAAAGGCCTCAAAACGGGAGTCTTGGGGTCGGTATTCATTGGGGGTTGACCTGGAGGGCGGGAAATGAACATTGGTTCTGGAACTAACTTAAGGTGACCATATTTGGAGGGTTTCTTGGTCATATTTTTGAGAGAGCAACTTGCCATAAGGTCCTCCAATGGGTTTCTGTGGCTGAGCAAAACCCAAGTCCAGATCTCCCAGAATCTCAGTCCAACACTGTCATAATTATCTCTGATTACTATTTGAATTAATTTAACCTGAAAGTATCCAAATTGGAATTTTCCATGTAAATGCTTACCTAGAAGGTATGTTTGCTCATTGTAACCTGGAAAGGAAAGAGAAAGAGTTGCCGTAAACCACAAAGCCAACTGGAATCACCCTCTCGATTGATCATTTCCAAATAGAGTAGACAGAATCGCAACTGGAAGATTCAATTAATATCTAGGATGGATTTGCGACACCAAAACTCTCTCCTTAAGAAGCTCTGGATCTTCAAAAGAAGTCACGATTCTGAGTTGGTCATCTGGAGCCCTGTGTCCACTACTGGACATCAATAATAATTATATTGATCAACCATGTTACCGTTAACATAGAGGCTGTGTTGGTCCAGTTTGTAGGGTCCCATCCTAGTGAACCCCTTGGTCCTGTTGATCACTTCGTGGTAGACTTCCACTCGATCAAAGGCAGGGCTGGTGTGATGGCAGACAGAGTCGACTCCAGTTTCATCCCCATTTTTCACAGGTCTGGAAAGAAAAGTGGGTCAACAATAGAAGAATCAAGCAACGAAAAGCAATGAGATTGCCCTATACCAGTATTTCTCAACTTTCCTAATGCCACAACCCCTTAATACAGTTCTTCCTGTTGTGGTAAACCCCCCCCCCCCCTTCCAACCATAAAATTATTTTCATTGCTACTTCACAATTGTCATTTTGCTACCGTTCTGAATCGTAATGTAAATATCTGATATGAAAGATGCATTTTCATTCACTAGACCAAATTTGATACAAATACCCGATATGCCCAAATTTGAATACTGGTGGGGTGAGTGGGGGGTTAATTTTGTCATTTGGGAATTGTGGTTGATGGGATTTATAGTTCACCTACAATCAAAGAGCATTCTGAACTCCACCAACAATGGAATTGAATCAAACTTGGCACACAGAACTCCCATGACCAGCAGAAAATACTGCAAAGGTTTGATGGGCATTGACCTTGAGTTTTGGAATTGTAGTTCCCCTAATAATAATAATAATAATAATAATCTTTATTTATAAGCCGCTTCCCTCTCCCCAAAGGGGACTTGGAGCGGATTACATGGGGCCATGCCCAAACCACAAATCACAAAATATCAGACATCAAAAAACAATAAACACAATAAAACAGTAAACACAGTAAAATGAATACATCTAACAAAAACACAATAACAAATGTGTCAAAACAGAAGGAAAAAGGAAGACGAGAGGGCGGGCCACATGCACATATAAAATGTTTAAAAACTGGGGGAGATAAATGGAGTAGGGCCAAAACGTGAAGAGTCGCAAAGGGGAAGGAAATCCAAAAAAATGGGCGTTGAAGGATCTAGTCTCCAAAGTCTAGGCGGAAAAACCAGGTTTTCAGTTGTCCTTTAAAGGCTTCCAGTGATGGGGCATTCCTGATCTCTCCCGGAAGGGAATTCCAAAGTCGGGGGGCCACAGAGGAGAAAGCTTTCTCCCTAGTATTCACAAACCGGGTCTGTGAAACTGGTGGAGGCAAAAGAAGGGCTCGAGCTGGTTCATGGGGGGAGAGCCGGTTGCAAACGTAGGTGGGTCCCCTACATCCAGAGAGCACTGTGGACTTAAACAATGAGAAATCTTGGCCAAACTTGGCACAAATACTCAATCTGCCCAAATGTGAATACTGGAGGAGATTGGGGGAAATAGACCTTGACATTTGGAAATTATAGTTCCTGGGATTGATAGTTCACCTACAATCAAAGAGCATTCTGAACTCCACCAACAATAGAATTGGGCCAAATTTCCCACACAGAACCCTCGTGACCAACAGAGATACTTGCAGCAACACCTCAGCAAGCGAGAGTCCAAAAGTGGCAGGCTAAAACCCAAAACCTCAATTAGTGTCTGATACAAGATGAGAAACTCCCTCCTGGACACACAGAAGACTAGGTGACTTCAAAGGCGCTGAACAGACTGCGCTCTGGCACCACGAGATGCAGAGCCAACCTTAAGAAATGGGCCACAAAGTGGAGTCCAAGACATGTGAGTGTGGAGAAGAGCAAACCACAGACTACTGATGACAATGCAACCTGAGCCCTGCCACATGCACAATGGAGGACCTTCTTGTAGCAACACCAGAGGCACTCCAATTGGCCAGGATCTGGTCAAAGGAAATCTAGTAAAATGCCAAGTTTAAACTTTGTTTTTGGTTTTTCTATACATTATAACTGTATTCTCAATTTGCTTCTGACACAATAAATAAGTAAATATTTAAAAACACAGTCACAGAAAAAATTAAATTCTTTAGTCAAGGTATCACTGTATTTGAGGATGACGTACCTTAGAGTCATCACGTCGCATCCCTTAAACACAATGTTGCTCTGGTTGAACATTCGGGCAAGCTTAAGCAAAAAAAGATGGTGTTGAGAATATCAAATGAACAGGGCTCCACATCCCATGACACAGAATCCATCCCATCCAAGGTGAACCCGGGCTTACCAAAGTCTTGAGCGGCATTTCTGTGGCATTGAAGGCCTTCGACTTGGGCATTCCCATCTCTGGCTTGTGGCGGAGGTTAGTGATGATGAAATTCATGGTGAAATTCTCCATCGTCGGAGTCCTGGTGGCTGCGGACCACACGGAACGGGATAGAAAGCATTACGATTTGATATCTACCGAACTGTTGCCATGAACTGTATCAACATTTAGGGGGTTTTCCCCAGCCCTATTACGATATGAAAAGGAATGCTGCTTGTTGGACCACACTAAAGCAATATGTCATGGACTGCAGATCCCTAGGATGAAACCTACTCACAACCAGGGCTTGAAATAGATTCCTTTCTTTCCAGATTATCACAGTGATTAAGAAGATGAAGGCACACTTACTTGTACGAACAAGAGCTTTGTTATAACCTAGGAAAAAAGAAGAAAAGAACAGATAAGGAGAGTCTTCCAAGAGAAGGATTCTGACGGATAGTTTTACAGTGAGATCAGGTCTCAGCTAAAACCTCGAGTTTTACCATTGACATAGAGGCTGTTTGGGTCCAGTTTGTAGGGCCCCATCTTGGTGAACCCATTGGTCTTGTTAACCAGTTCGTGGTAGACTCTGACTTGGTCGAAGGCGGGGGCAGCGGAGTCATGTCGATAAGCGCAGACAGCATCCATGCCGGTTTCATCACCATGGTTGAGAGATCTTCAAAAAGAGAAAGGAGCTTAAGCAGAAGTATTTTGAATCAGCTGAAAAGGCAGGGCATGGGTTGGGAAATAATTGCTAATAAAGGAAAGATATAGAAGAAGAATTAGGTTCACAAATAGAACAAACGTCCTTGGAGGGTTGTGGGCTCTGCTTTGGAAGACTGGCCATTCCTCAGAAGTGCTCTAGTTGTGTTTCTCCACAGCAAAGGGTTGGACTAGATGGCTCCTGTGGTCTAGGATGCAATTATTCTATTACAAAGGTCTACTTTCTCCTTCTCTAGCTCTGAGAAGACCTAATTTCTCCCTTCTCCAGCACTTGAGGAGGGATACTTTCCCCCTTCTCCAGCTCTTGATGAGACCTATTTTCATCCTTCACCAGCTCTAAGAAGACCTACTTCCTCCCTTCTCCATCTCTGCTGCAGCTCTAAGAAGACCTACTTTCTCCAGATCTGAGAAGACCTACTTTCTCCAGATCTGAGAAGACCTACTTTCTCCCTTCTCCAGCTCTGAAGAGGTCTACTTTCCCCCTTCTCCAGGTCTTGAGTAGGGTTACTTTCCCCCTTCTCCAGCTCTGAGAAAACCTACTTTCTCCCTTCTCCAGCTGAGAAGACCTACTTTCCCCCTTCTCTAGCTCCGAGACCTATTTTCTTCAGCTCTTCAGGAAGCCTACTTTCTCCCTTCTTCTGCTCTGAGAAAGTCTACTTTCTCCCTTCTCCAGTTCTTGAAGAGGCCTACTTTCTCCCTTCTCCAGCTCTGAGAAGACCTACTTTCTCCCTTCTCCAGCTTTGAGAAGGTCTGCCTCATAATGCCTGTATAGCAACATGGCTCCATTTGTGTCTCATTCTGTCCTTCCTTCCTCCCTTCCTTCCCTACACATGTCACTTGTCTTTCCCAGTGACATCACAGAGGGACACTCCACAACGCAACAGCCAATCCAGTAACATCGCGGAGGGCCATTCCACCTAGCAGCGGCTTAAAACACGTATTTTGACGTTTATATAGATAAATTAACATACATTTATCAGTAACTTACCTCAAAGTTGTCACTTGACACCCCAAATATCTTGAGCCGATAACATTGCTTTGGTTCAGCATCCTGCCAAGCTGAAGAAGAAAGGGTTGCATTGAGTGTACTGAACCAACAAGATACTCCAAATCTACCCCATCCAGAATGAATCCAGGTTTACCAGAATTAGAAGCGGCCGTTTGGTAGTGTTGAAGGTCTTTGAATGGTGGATTCCCATCTCTGGTTTGAACCGGAGGTTGGTGATGGTTAAATTTGCAGTGAAATGTTCCACCGTTGGGGTTGGAGTTGTCTTGGGCAAAATGGCTTGAAAGGAAGATGAAAACAACATAACTGATATCTATCTATCTATCTATCTATGTATATAATAAGTCAGTGTTTGCGGGCGGTGGTGCGGAGGGAGGAATATGTGCCAGCATTTTGATTGGTTGCCACTGTGGGATTATTTGCATAAAGGACACTGACTGGCCAGCCTCAGAACTCCAACATTCTAAAACACCAGACAGAGGGGATTGGTTGCCATGGAGGGAGTATTTGCATAAAGGACTCTGATTGGACATCGACAATCCAACATTCTATCTAAGGTGATGCAGAGGGAAAAGGAAAGGCCTCAGGCAGTCAGTCACTGTGACCAACAGCAATGATGGATCAGGACCAAACTTGGCACACAGGGGCCCAATGGCCCACTTCACAACCTGCTGTGGTTTAGGGCAGGATGGGCCACGAATTATGGGATTTGCAGTACCTTCACCTGATTCACTTCCCAAACAACATTGTAGCCCCTATAAATCACAGACCTCTACACATTGCCCAAGACCGCTGTGGCCCCCAACAAAGACCGATAAAGACCATACTTGGCACACAGAGCCCCCATGACCCACTCTATCTTCTACTGCAGTTTGGAGGAGGGAGGACTGTGGATGATGGGACTTGAAGTACCAAATACCAACCTTGGCACAAAATGCCTTTCTCAAATAACCCGGGGCACCGCCGGGTTCCCAAGCTAGTTCACAATAAACTCGTCATGACTGACGTACCTGTGAACTACTTCATCTCCAATTTTTTTTGCAGAATGAGTGCACCATGATACAATTTTCTGGGTCAATGTTTATCAACATGGTTTCTTAAAATACTGACTCTCTTTTTTGCATATTCTCTCTATCCTGATTAATTAGAAGATTCATCAATTAAAGACTGGGGTTCTCATTGCTTGTAAGAGGCAAACGTTAAGACTATGGAAGCAACACTTACTTGCTTGGAGGTGCCCCTCATTATAATCTAAGAAAAGAAGGGGAAAAGGTATTGTTAGCTCATGTTTCATTGCTGTAGTATTTATTTATTATTTATTTACAGTATTTATATTCCGCCCTTCTCACCCCGAGCGGATCACAGAACACATATATGGCAAACATTCAATGCTGTTATACACCGACAAGATAGACAAATGCACATAGATAAAGGTATATATAGCTTTTCCCATCTTGGGCATATTTGAGGCTGTGCTTGGTTCCAGCCACAGGGGGTGCTGTCACTCCACTTTCCCTGTTTTGTTCATAAACTTTCTCCTTGATCGAATTGCCGGCATTTTTCTGCCATTTCCTTATGGGTGCCTTAAATACCTCCCTGCCTAAGCAGTGCCTATTTAACTACTCACATTGCGGTTTTTGAAACTGCTAGGTAGGCAGAAGCTGGGCTAAAGTCCAGGAACTCACCCTGACCCGGGCTTTGAACTGTCAACCTTTCGGTTGGCAAGATTTACTGCAGTTAGCGGTTAACCTGCTGTGCTAAAGTCCAGCCCATTTGATACTATCCTGAGGTGTGTTTTTTTGGGAATATATAAATATTGGTTTTTAATGGGAATCTAAGCCACACCCACAATCAATATGCATTCAGAAAATAAAGAAAAGTTAAAAAAATCTTATGGAATGAGCAACTGATATTTCATTTTGAAACTTGGCACACCTGTAGGCAACATTTATGCCTTTAAACCTGCCAAGTTTCAGAACATTTCAGTCATCCACTGATTTTTAGGAATTTTTTTAAAAGGGAAGGGAGTTTGCAAGGTAATAAAAGAACGATATAGCGGAAATAAAGCAACCATCACAGTAAACGGGGCACATATGAGACAAATAAATATCAAGAGGGGAACCAAACAGGAATGCTCCCTTTCCCCAGCCCTATTTTCAATGGTCACTGAGCCATTAGCAAATTCAATAAGGAACAACTCGAACATTAAGGGTTATAAAGTGGGCAAGGAAGACATCGGGATTAATCTTTATGCTGATGATGTTATGATAATTTTAGGGGAGGTGGAGCAGTCATTACAATCAATAGTTAAAATATTTAAAGATTTTGGGAAAACTCCAGGCCTCGCAATTAATTTTGGAAAATCAGAGATACTACATAAGAATCTAACATGTGAAGTACTCAAGAAGGTTCAAAATATTATGGGAGCTAAATTAGGGGGAAAGAAGATGAAATACCTGGGGGTAGATATCCCAAAAAAATCTCAATAATATAATACCAATGAACTTTAATCATCTATGGAAAAATATAAGCAAACAAATCAACACACGGGGAAAGAAATTTTGAGATTCACAAGGTTAAAAATTTATAAGATGAAGTTTTTGCCCAAATTCTTATATTTGTTCCAAACCCTCCTGGTGAATATTCCTAACCATTTGCTGAAAAAATGGGGTAACTCTATCAAAAATGGATATTGGGAAGAAACAAAAACAGAATTTCCAACTTTCTATATTACAGTAAACAAGAAATGGGTGGATGGGGGACCCCCCTTTTTTGGGAATGTACTATGAGGCAAGTCAGTTAGCGAGGCTATTAGAATTTGAATTGGAAGGGTCAAAAAGATGGGTGCAAATAGAAAAGGAAGAAAATAGCGGACAAAGGAAAACATATATGGGAAAGAGAATAGACAAAAAAGACATAAAGAACTTAGAAGCTGGTCCCTGCTTATCAATGTTGCTAACCTGTGGAAAATAATGGCAAAATAAATTACAAATAAATAACATTGACGCTTTCCCATTAGAAACCTTGGAAAATAAGGATAAGACACTCGGGAACCTAATTAAGGCCCTGAAGGAAAACGGTATCAAAAAGGTAGGGGACCTCATGGAACCCAATGGAGAAATAACAAACTGGGAAGATGAAAGACAAAGGTGGACAAGGGAACTGGATAACGTGGTTAGGCCTGTCCAGTAGGGCTCAAACTATGAAAAGAAGAGAACTAGCAGAAACCCCCGAGACAGAATAATTAAAAGGAAAGTAGAAAAGGACAAAGGATTTATTGGGCTACTGTATAAGGCAGTGATTTTCAACCATTGTGCCGCGGAACATTAGTGTGCCGTGAGAGATCATCAGGTGTGCCGTGGGAAATTATTTTCGAATTTCATTCATATATAAACTATAAGGCGCATCTGTCCCTTTAAGAAATGGAACGATAGCACTCTCGCGTCACCTAAGAAGTGACGCGAGAGTGCTATGGTCGCGCCATCTTGGATTCGCTCAGATGCGGCTAAGTAAACAAAGTTAGAGTTAGTGCTGCAGCTGCGCGTCAAGTGACAGTAGAAATTTGGGATCACAGCCCCAGGTTTCACACTAAGTGAGTGTATAAATACATTTAAAAACATATTAACTATATGTATTACTGTGCTAGAGTGTCATTTCGTGTCATTTTGGTTGGTGATGTGCCCCAGGATTTTGTAAATGTAAAAAATGTGCCGCAGCTCAAAAAAGGTTGAAAATCACTGGTATAAGGAACTAATCACCTTATCTTTCAATACTAAAACAACCCTTATAGAGAATTGGAAACATGGAAAAAAAACTTTAGGGAGAAATTAATTAGGTCTTGGATTGACAATATTCATAAAATTAAATATATGAGGATCAAAAAAACCCAGAGAAAAATAATCTCTAAATGGTATAGAACCCCCCTTCAATTAGCACATATAGTGGTAAATATTTCAAACAGGTATTGGCACAAATGTGGGGGATAGGTTCATTCTCCCACATGTGGTGGGATTGTAGAAAAATTCAGAATTATTATAGTAAAATAAAAATGTAATGGAAGAAATAACAAGAAAAGAATTAATGAGGGATTAAAGCCAGATCCATGTCTCTCACTATAGAGGCAAAGGAAGATAACAGTAAGTGGACACAAATTCTAATATACTGTATATGACAGCCGCAATACAGGCTACAATAGCCTGAGGATGGAGAAACAATATAAAATGAGATTTAGAAATGTGGCGGGCTTATCTATCAGAATATCTAATCAATGACTTCATAAATCAAAGGAAAAACAAGTATATAAATAGACATACAGAACTAGACTAGAAATGGTCTGTTCTGATAAACAAAATAGACAGAGATGACAGATATAGCATTTTGAACCAGGCTTTCCACACAGTTAAACTGTTGCAATAACATCATTTACAATTTAAAAATTTACACGATGTATCTCCTTCAATTTCTGCACAATGAGACAACATAACCAAGGCATCAATCCTGCAAAATTTCAGAAAGATTCATTCATATATTGATTTTTAGGAATTTAAAAATGTTTTTAAAGCAGACATCTTTCTCTCCTACTAACTTCACAAGGAAACACAGATGCCAAGGGGAGGAGACCAGCTTGCAGCTGTGTGATTGGCTGACAAGGAAAAAAAACAGCATGTAGTTGCTGTTGTCAATCACATCAGCCCCCTCGGCCTCTCCCACACCAGGGAATTACAGTGTATGTTACATTGAAAAAATACAGCTTGAAATACTCCAAAACATCAAATTTTTATTAATCCCTCTAAAATGTTTTGGAGGCTTTCGTTTTGTTATGTTTTTTGAGATTTGTATTGATGCATCACGAAATTACGAAATGGACCTCCAAAGCTTTGCACAGCCCTAATGGATATATGACAGTGAGCTCGATTTGAAGGCATTCATGGACAGAGAAATGACACCAACTGTAAATGGGGACCTTGATAACACACTGAAGAAGCATACGTTCATTTACCATCGACATAGAGGCTATTCGGGTCCAGCTGATAGGGACCCATCCTGGTGAACCCATTGGTCTCGTTGACTAGTTCATGGTACACCTTCACCCGGTCAAATACGGAGTCATTGCGGTAAGCGCAGATGGAGTCCATCTTGGTTTGATCCCCATTTTTGACTGGTCTGGAAGGAAAGGAAAGAGGCTAAGCAAAAGTATTTGGCTGGAAAGTCACAACGGCTGAATATAAATAAACAAGACATGTGTTCATCGGCCGAATGGATTTCCTTGGATGGTTGTATGTTCTTCTTTGGAGGTCCAAATGGAAAGAGTGACTGTTTTAGCTGTCATTCTAGATCAGACCTGGGCAACTGCTGGCCCTCCAGGTGTTTTGGACTTCAACCTCCAGAAATCCTAGCCAGTTTACCAGCTGTTAGGATTTCTGGGATTTGAAGTCCAAAACACCTAGAGGGCCGGCAATTGCCCAGGTCTGTTCTAGATCATACACTTCCCATTCTAGATCATACACCTGCTAAGGATTTACCTAAAAGTGGTCGCTTGGCAGCCCAAATACACCAAACGGATGCTGCTCTTGTTGAAGGATCTGTCAAGCTGGAGGAGAAAAGATTGCATATCAAACGAATGGGAGACACATAATCCACACACACCCCGCCCCCGACCAAAACAAAACCAGACTTACCAGAGTTCGGAGTGCCAGTTCTGTGGCATTGAAGGCCTTTGAATGAGGAACTGCCATCTCCGACTTGTACCGGAGGTTGGTGACAGTGAAATTCGTCATGAAATATCCTACCGTTGGTGTTTGGGGGGCTGTGGACCAGAGCAGAAGACAGCATGGTTTATGCTTAATATATTTGTTTATGTGATCCATTATTATTTGGGACTCATTCTTTCCTATTCTGTTGATTCCCCCCGTATTGATTATCTCTTTGTTCTATTTAACCTTGCAGGATTGTTATTGAGGTTTGTATCATTTTACTTGTGTTTACAGCAACAACAACAACAACAACATAAAAACAATTTATTCCACTCAGATTATATTATGCTTTAATCAATTCTTCGGAGCAACTATATTTCTTTCATCATTTGACACCTTGTGCTGGTCATTCTACATGCATCATTTCTATCGTGTTCAAATATCATAATAGTAGTAGTAATACCAATATATGTAATAATAATAATACTTTATTTATATCCCATCACCCTTTCCCTGAAGGGACTCAGGGCGGCTCACAAAAACACTCCAAAGTGCCGCAAACATAAAATACACACTACGTAAGCATATAAAACAATGACGACATAAATTTAGGCAAAAATTTCACCTAAAAAGTCACCTAAAAAGATTTAAAATTTGCAGCAGTACCCCAGTTAGTAAGCTGGCTGCCGATCTTTGCACCAATTGCAGCTTTCAAGCGGTCTTCAAAGGCAGCCCATGTAGAGTGCATTGCAATAGTCCATTCTAGATGTAATTAAGGCATGGACCACCATTGCCATGTCAGGCTTTTCAAGGTACGGTTGCAGCTGACACACCGGTTTTAACTGTGCAAAGACCTTACCAGCCACTACTGACACCTGAGCTTCAAGTGTCAGCACTGAGTCCAGGAGGACCCTTGAGTGTGGGCCTATGTCCTAAGGGGGAGTGTAGCCCCGTCCAGCACAGGTTGCCACTCTATGTTCCGATCGGTCTCGCAACTGGCCAGAAAGACCTCTGTCTTATCTGGATTAAGCCTCAGTTTGTTGACTTTCATCCAGCCCGTCACAGCTGTCAGACACTGGTCCAGGATCCAGGGAGCTTCCCTGGAATGGGGTGGAAAAGAGTAGTAAAGTTGTGTGTCATCTGCGTAGAGATGACACACAACTCCAAAACTCCGAATGACCTCCCCAGCAGTTGCATGTAGATATTGAAGAACATGAGGGAAATAATAGAACCTTGCATGACCCCACAGGTTAATGGTCAGGGATCTGAGCAGTTTCCCCCAAATTCTCTAACTGGGTAAGATCCTCCAGGAAGGAAGCGGAGGCACTGCAAAGCAGTGCCCCCAAGACCCATTCTGGAGAGCCGACCCAGAAGGATACCATGATCAATGGTATCAACAGCTGCTGAGAGATCCAAGAGAACCAGCAAGAACACACTCCCCCGTCTATTTCTCTGTGGAGGTAATTCATCAAGGTGACCAAAGCTGTCTCCATTCCGTGCTCAGGCCTAAACCCAGACTTCGAGGGGTCTAGTAATACTCGGTCAAAGTAATACATTGGATAACAACAACAACACCAACAACAACACATTTTATTTCTTGTTCACATCCCCCTAAGCCTCCAGGCAGGGTACAACAGAGTTAAAACACAATAGATAAAAACATAAAAATATAGATAAAAAACACACATTAACATTCATAGTTTAAGGTTGACTGGGACTTTAAGCATGTACTTACTTGGTACTAGAGGCATTTCATGATAACCTAGGTAAAAGAACAAAGATACCATTACCATGATAATCATAATGGAAGCCTGTTTGCTGGAGATGATGGGCATTGAAGTATTATAAAGTTTAAGGGGGCCCTTAGGCTATGGAGTCTAACAATGAAGGATTCCCCATGAAGTATCTCTCCACACTTTTTGGGAAGATATCTGAAGGAGACCCTAACACCCCTCTAGTCAATTGATTGCATTTTCAGAATTAGTTATAACATTTGAAAACCATCTTGTTACCATTGACGTGGAGACTGTATCTTTCCAATTTGTAAGGGCCCATCTGAGTGAAGTTTCTGTTCTGGTTGACAATCTCATGGTAGACTTTTACTCGGTCAAAGGCAGGTCCAGTGGAATTATTTCTGTACGAGCAAACATAGTCCGTTCCTGTTGCGTCCCCGTCATTCAGGCGTCTGGGAAGACAGATAGAAAGAGCGTTGAAGCCAAAGGGTTTGTAAGTTGACCAAATGACCGGGCCAGATAATAACACTAATACAAAAGAGGAGCTCATCCTAGCATTCAGAACAACATACCTCAGCATTGTTACTTTGCACCCCAAAAACACTGGTCCAATGCTGCTCTTGTTGAAGAATCTGTCAAGCTTAAGGAGAAAGGATAGTGTGTTGAGTATAAAATATTATAGAATATTCACTATGGGAATTTGGTCTCCATGAATGATTCTTATATGTAACTTTGACATTCATTAAGAAAAGTTAAATGGCCCTTGGCAACATAGCGAATGGTTGGGAAAATTACGTATGAATCCATTCTGTTTTTGTTCTTTTTTTGTTTCGAATTTCAGGTTCTCTCCTTTCTGTTTTTTTGGAAAATTCCAGGGGATTAGGAAGGGGGCTGTTCGGATATGTAATTCAGAACCCTGAGTTCCATTTCCAAAAACAGAACAAAATCAGAATGGAATTCTGTGTCGTTTCGCACACCCTTATTACGCAATATAAACTGTAACATTTACTAGTGTCCGCAGCGGCACTTTTGTAGCATTGAAGGTCTTTGACCGAGGGATTCCCATCTCTGGTTTGTAACGCAGGTTGGTGACAGTGAAATTCGTAGTGAAATTCTTGACTGTCCAAGACGGGGTTGGCGAAACGGCTGGAATACAAAGAAAAGATAATGACCGCGCTAATTTGGAGAAGTCAAAATGGTTATCAGTTGTTTACATGGCATTTACAGGGCTGGAGAGATAGCACAGTGGTAACAACAGCTGTGTTTGCAATCAGAAGGTTGCATGTTCAATTCCCGGGGTGGTCTGGACACCCAGCTGTGAGCCCTGTCCACTGTCCACCTAACAGATCGAAAACAAGCCAGCTGTGAGTAGATGAACTAGGAACCGCTCAGCGGGGAAGGATCTTTATAAGGACTTTACAACACCATAAAAATAAGGAAGATCGGTTGCTGGAGGTGGAATGCGGAACCAGAGGCTCTCATCTGAGGATGAAGCAACAGCACCCCCTTGTGACGTAATGGAGCAACCGCACCCGCAATGCAACCAGAAGAGAAAAAATCCTTCTAATTGCATATGTTTGTCTGTACAATGTATTGTAATTGTATGTCAGTCGGCAGGGACTGTCTGCCGTATGTGTAATGTAATCCGCTCTGAGTCCCCTTCTGGGTGAGAAGAGCAGAATATAAATAAAGTGTATTATTATTATTATTTTCTAAACTAAAGGAAGCTATCGGTTGCTCACATGGCATTTCCTAAACTTAAAAAAGTTTTCAAGTCATCCATACAAACATGATCTGTGTCCGGGTTTTCTGCTGCTCCAGAGACTAGGACACAATGGAGCCATGGATTCAAACTACAGAAAAAGAGACCAAACCTAAACATTGGGAAGAACTGCGGGAAAAGAGACCTAACCTAAACATTAAGGAGAACTTCCCAATGGAAAGAGCCTTGGATTCTCCTTCTTTGGAGGTTGTTGGAGAAACACTTTAGTTGTGTATTCCTACCTCCAACCCAAGATGATCCTCCAACTAGATCAGTGGTTCCCAACCTGTGGTCCGTAGACTACCAGTGGTTCGCAAGAACTAAAATATGGTCCACGGTGATCTTGCGAAATCCTCTTACAGTGCCAAGGCAACAGGGATGTTGGGAAGGGAGAGGCTGATTCCCCATGAAAGATTACTACTAATACATCAGCTCTAGATTATTAAATATGTTTTTCTGTGGCCGAGCAGATGGTGACTACTGGATGGCATATATTCTGTATCAGAATCTAGAGTTGATGTGGTCTATCCAATGCAATTTTCCGAATCAGCACCCCAAATAACCAAACCAAATCTAAAGTTGACCAAAAACGGATTTGTTACCCTTTTGGTACTAATGTTGGAGAGTGGTCCCTGGTCAAAAAAAGGTTGGGAACCACTGAACTAGATAATCCTTGGAATATAATCCAATTCTATGAGTCTATGATACTTATCAATGCTTGCCTGCCCATTTTATTTTGTGTATTGATCCCTAATCAATCATTATTTGTGAATAACTTACTTGGTTCTGGAGGACCTTCATGATAACCTAAGAAGGGAGAAGAAAGAATCATCAGTCAACAAAATTGTTGATCAAATACAGCACAGGCAATGCTCTAAAACCATTTGCCTACCATCAACATAAAGGCTGTATTGTTCCAGTTTGTAGGGCCCCATTATGGTGAAATCTTTGGTCTTGTTCACTATTTCGCGGTATGTTTTCACCCGGTCAAAAACAGGCATTGCGGAGTCGTTTCGGTAAGTGCAAATGGAGTCAATCCAAGTTTCTTCCCAATTTTTCACTGGTCTGGTGGGTGGGGAGGAGAGAAAATAAACTAGAGGAGAATACTTGTGAGTCAACAACTCACTGGGAAAAGACGAAGATGCACGAAGCATACAGACAACTCTGATATTAGAAGACCACTTACTTCAGAGCTGTCACTTTGCAGTTCAAAAATGCCTGGCCAATGCTGCTATCACGGAGTATTTGGCCCACCTGACAAAAGAAAACAAGAACGATATTTGAATACATCAAAGAAGGACTCTAGGCAGTTGTTCAATGTAATTCTTCTGAATTCTGCACCATCTCCCAAGCAGGAATGGAACCAGACTCACCAAAGTGGTGACCGCCCTTTCAGTTGCATTGAATGTGCTTGAATTGGGAGTCCCCATCCCTTCCCGGAACCGGAGGTTGGTGATGGTGAAGTTCACAGGGAACTCTTCTATAGCTGGAGTTGGCGTTGTAGTTAAAGAGGGTAAAACAGCTGGAATGGGATGAGATTTGAGAAACAGAGATTTGGTCTTGTGTATTCTAGTCCAAACACTACAGTCCACTAGCACTTAAGACTTTTGCATCATGGTCTCTAAATTAAAAGGTGTCTCCATGCGACTTACTTGTTTTAGGAGGAATCTCATAGTAACCTGTGAAAAGGAAAGAGGTGGACATTAGTGAGTTTCAGGCTGAAAATGAAGAATGCTAACCTTTGGTGTTAGTACCACACCAGTAATTGTTTTTAGGTCATTCTGTGAGCTGGCTTTAGTGCCGGCTTTAGCCTATAAAGCCCTAAACAGTGCCGGTCCGGCTTACCTATCCGAACGTATCTCTCCTTATGAACCTTCTAGGATGTTAAGAACTTCTGGGAAGGCCCTGTTCTCACTCCCACCTTCTTCACAAATGCGTTTGCCGGGGACGAGAGACAGGGCCTTCTCAGTGGTAGCCCCTCAACTGTGGTACGCCCTGCCTAGAGATATAAGTTCAACCCCCCTCCTGACTTTTTGAAAGAAGGTGAAAACTTGGCATTTTGAGCAGGCCTTCCCAAATATGGCATAGCTAAATGGAATTATGGAACTACTCGACAATGGAATGGAATAATAATTTGACATGGAGATGCTCATGACAACGTTTTAAGGCTTTGTACGGTTTTTATATTTTTTATATCATATGTTATTGTTTTTAATATAATTTCTTGATTGTTTTTACTGTTATAATTGTTGTGGCATCAAATTGTTGCCAATTTGTGAACCGCTCCGAGTTGCCTCTGGGCTGAGAGGGGCAGTATATAAATATAGTAAATAAATAATTTAGGAATTTCCTTAATAGGTAATTTAGTAATTTAGTCCTGCCCTGGAGCATGAGATGATAGCGGCATCATCAGCATAGAGTAATAAAGGGATTTTCCTTGTTCCAAGCTTTGGTCCAATAAGGTTTCTTCCAGATCATTGACAAATATATTAAACAAGTTAGGGGCAAGGATGCAGTCTTGTCTGACTCCTCTCCAGAAAGTTGTCCCAGGTTGCTACACCTGATCTGTAGCTTATTGTCACTATACAGAGTCTTCATAAGGCCTAGAAGTCTTTTATCGTTCAAGGTCTTGTCCATTTAATACAACACCCAACAATTTATTTATTTATTTATTTGCTATGCTTCTATACCGCCTCTCTCAGCCCGAAGGTGACTCGAGGTGGTGAACAAGCGGCAGCAAGTGCCCACATACAACACATCATAATAAGATTAAAAACAATCATATAAAACCATATATATTAACAATTAAAACTACAAAATACAAATCTCAGCTCCATAATCTTAAAATCGGTTCCCGTTTCGTCATCATATTAATCCTTTGATCTTGATTAATTAAAGTTCGTCTGCGAATGCTTGCTTGAACAGCCAAGTCTTGACTTTCTTACGAAATGTCAGGAGGGAGGGGGCTGATTTGATGTCACTAGGAAAGGAGTTCCAATGCCGAGGAGCCACCACTGACAAGTCATCCAACCTATTTCTTAATCCTCATAATCTCTCCAAATGGTTCAAAATCCCAAAATTACCATCGACATAAAGGCTGTATCTCTCCAGGTCGTAGCGTCCCAACTTGGTGAAACCATCGGTCTGATTGACAAGTTGCTGGTACACTGTCACTCGGTCAAAGGCGGGAGCACCGGAATTGTTTCTGTAAGTGCAGATGGCATCCAAGCCTGTTGCATTCCCGTTTCTCACCGATCTGCAATGAGAAAGGACCATTCAGAACCCAGAAAAAATGCTCCTGTTTGTGTGGCGGTTGTGGATACATTTAAAGAAAGCTCACCTTAGCTTTGTGATGTTGCATCCCATGTACACCGGTCCGACCATGGTTTGAAAGAGCTCTCTGTCAAGCTGATGAAGGAAAGTTACATTGAGGACATAAAATCAAATGGGACTCATAGAATCCTAGAGTTGAATGAGGGCCATCTGGTCCTAGTCCATTCTGCCACTAAAAAAGACACAATCCAAGCCCTCCCAACAGATGGCCATGCAACCAAACCTTATCCACGCCCTATTATCCGACAACAAATGTTTTGAATGTATTATATGTTTTTATGTGTATTTTAATTGATTGTTGTGTAAACCGCCCCGAGCCTGCAGGGAGGAGCGGTATATAAAATTGAATAAATAAATAAGTAAAATCGAATAAATAAATAAATTATCCCAAGAATTCACACTGTTCTCACCAGACTGAGAAGTTCGCTTGCTGTGGAATTAAACACTTCTGAATTCGGAGTTCCCATTTCTGTCTCATACTTAAGGCTGGTTACAGTGAAATTCGTGGTGAAGGGGGCTATGGCTGGAGCTGGTGTGGGCAAAGCACCTGGAACAGAATGAAGGGACATCTTTCATACATCGAATCTGATGTGGTGTATTTGCCATCCTTGCTGTTAACAACACCTTTTAGTATGGTAAAGTTTACAGTGGATTTGGTTGCTAGAAGAAGCAGGACATTTGGACCTCCTTGGACAAAACAGTATGAGATTTACAGGTGGCAATCCTGGAACAAAACTCAATACACAAACTCCAGGGCTAAGAATTAATCATATTTGACCTCTTCTTGTTTGGCCACAATCGGATACTACTTGACCAGCTTTCTTGTATGAAATGTTGAAAACCATGCCCTGGCAATGACAAGACTGGGAAGAATGATGGGAAGAAATAGTTGGACCCAGGCTTAGGTTTTTGTAACAAGATAGTTAGTTTCCTTATGGCATGGCCATGATGACATTGCTCTGGGTGGTGCCCAAAATGATCAATGTCAGAAAGAATGTCTCCAATCCTTAGTTTTAAATCCATGGCATGATGAATTAGTGATTACATTGTTAGACAACGATCCTGGAGACTAGGATTTGAATCCCCATTTAGATATGGAAACCTGTTAGCAAACCTTGGACAAGTAACATCTTCTCAGAGGAAGGTTGGTTCATCATTCATGGAGTTAACAACAAACCC
Organism: Anolis apletophallus; assembly: GCA_030556195.1. Lineage (NCBI taxonomy): Eukaryota > Metazoa > Chordata > Lepidosauria > Squamata > Anolidae > Anolis > Anolis apletophallus. Next base: position 67,135,644 of record JARBWK010000011.1, read on the forward strand.
CCTTCTGAACCAATCTTGTCAAGAAAGCTCCATGGTGGGGTTGTCACAAGATTGGAAAGGACTTGAACACACATAACAAGAACAATGAGGAGTGATAGATCTCCGAAGCATCCTATTGTCAACTACTCTCCTCAAGTCTTGCAAACTCAGGGAAGATGTGGCTTACTTGATAGGCTCCATCTTCTTTTTGTCCTATTGCCTTACACCTTCCCAAGCAGTCACCACCTTAGTCTAATGCACAGTCTCGTTTCCTGATAACCCAACTCATAGTGTCAATCTTTTCCTTTTTTTAAAAAAAGGGATAGGAAATGCCCATAATAGTGCCAATCTCTCACTTGTCAACATGGTGGAGGAAGCTGTTGCCTCTTTTCTGGTGACTGTTGGTGAGGTGGTCATTCCGGGAGGCACAGTGGGGTGAAGAATGAACTTGGTGGACGAACCTATGGAATAAAAAGTGAGAGGGCAATACCTTTCTCTTATCTATTTTCCCTCCTAACGTCCATGTAGAATGTGCTTGATAGGCTTGTTTGATCAAGGAAAAAATTGATTCAAAACTCGTTTTGGACATAGGGGGCTCTGGCGATTTGATTCGGAAGTGATTTCCAAAATTTTCCACAAAAAACCCAGAATTTTCCGAAATTTCCAAATTGCTTCGTTAATGATGGGCGCAATTGCACAATACGTGAAAAACTGCAAATGGGACAGGAAAATATTGGGGGATTCCCTTTCCCTCATTTTCCCCTCATTTTTAGATTATAGGAGATTTCTAGTTTCCAAAAGTACAACGTGAAACCCAAAGCAGACAAAGTGGGCTCCAAAGTGGTATGGTGTGGTTCCCCAAGGAAATTATTAGCAGAAAATAGGCTTTCCAAAGTCCAAAGGGACTTTCTGGGATCCCAAAATCCAAAGTGTAACCCAAAGGGGATTGAGGTCTGTTGAAAGTTAAAATCCTGCTTCAAAAATTGGCAGTGGCAGGCAAGAGAAGAACACTTCTCCCAGCTGCCCTGCTCTTCTTCCCTCCCCACACACAAGGAAGCCTCGCAGCCGGTTTCCCCAATTTGTTCCCAACCCTGTTGTTCCCAACCCTGTTGTCCCCTTGCAAAGCGGTGGCGTGCCACCTTTCCCACCCAAGCTGCCTAGTCCCTTCCCGTTCACATCCCCAGCTCGCAATGAGCCCATGAGGCACGTGTTGGCCTTTTTAAAGGGCAATGGCTGCCATGCCGAACCCCCACCCCTCCCCACATGGTTTCCCCTCATTGGCTGGAGGCAAGCATCCCAGCACGTAAGCTGCTGCTTGCCTCCAAACGCTGGGTCTTTTCCGATTCACTTTCTGAGTCGGAACAAAGATGGCAACAGGGGCTTCGAAAGGGCAAGGATACTTCCGGGTTCGCAAATCGCTTCGAAATCACTTCAAAAAGGAATTTGCTCCGAATTTAATCCGAATTACGAAGATTCCGACTGGACCTAACCATGCCTAGTACTTACTTGGTGTTGTTACAGGCAGTGTTGTTGTCTCTGGAGTTGTGGCATTCTTACCATCCACTGGCCGTTCCATTGGTCTTTCCGTAAATGCATGGATTATAGACTCATTGACTGGAGAAACAAAATAGGAATATATTAATGGTTGGGTTAATTTAAAAAACATGGCATGATGGGAAGCACAAAGTATTGTACCTTCAGACTAAGCATCTAAGATATCTATGAAACATAAATGAATGTTGGGTTTAGACTTGGATTCCAAGATTATGTCCCTATATGGAAATACAAGGATGCCAAAGACTGAATTTATCCAATATACTAAATAAACCCTTCTGAACCCAAGCATTTCAGATAAAGGATAAACAACTTGTACGTACAACCCATTATTATAGTACCTGTGGTAGATATGGAGGTGATCGCCTCTGTTGGAGTTGACATGGTGATGGTTGTAGTCACAGAACGTGGAGACGTCATGGTGGTCTCAGCTGAGGATGTTGTGGGTTCTGGTGATGTGACGACGGTGCTCCCAGGAGGAAAGGTTGTGGGGCCCAGAGAAGTGACCATGGTGGTTTCAGGAGGAGAAGTTGTGGGTTCCAGGGGAGTGATCATTGTGGTCTCAGGAGGAGAAGTTGTGGGTTCTATGGAAGTAACCATGGTGGTCTCAGGAGGAGATGTTGTGGGTTCTAGTGATGTGATTATGGTGGTCTCAGGAGGAGAAGTTGTGGATTCTAGTGATGTGACTATGGTTGTCTCAGGAGGAGAAGTTGTGGGTTCAAGTGATGTGACTATGGTGGTCTCAGGAGGAGAAGTTGTGGGTTCTATGGAAGTAACCATGGTGGTCTCAGGAGGAGATGTTGTGGGTTCTAGTGATGTGATTATGGTGGTCTCAGGAGGAGAAGTTGTGGATTCGAGTGATGTGACTATGGTGGTCTATGGTTGTCTCAGGAGGAGAAGTTGTGGGTTCAAGTGATGTGATTATGGTGGTCTCAGGAGGAGAAGTTGTGGGTTCTAGTGATGTAACCATGGTGGTCTCAGGAGGAGAAGTTGTGGGTTCTAGTGATTTAATTATGGAGGTCTCAGGAGGAGAAGTTGTGGGTTCTAGTGAGGTGACCATGGTGGTCTCAGGAGGAGACGTTGTGGGTTCTAGTGAGGTGACCATGGTGGTCTCAGGAGGAGACGTTGTGGGTTCTAGTGTTGTGATTATGGTGGTCTCAGGAGGAGAAGTTGTGGGTTCTATGGAAGTAACCATGGTGGTCTCAGGAGGAGATGTTGTGGGTTCTAGTGATGTGATTATGGTGGTCTCAGGAGGAGAAGTTGTGGGTTCTAGTGATGCGACTATGGTTGTCTCAGGAGGAGAAGTTGTGGGTTCAAGTGATGTGACTATGGTGGTCTCAGGAGGAGAAGTTGTGGGTTCTAGTGAAGTAACCATGGTGGTCTCAGGAGGAGAAGTTGTGGGTTCTAGTGATTTAATTATGGAGGTCTCAGGAGGAGAAGTTGTGGGTTCTAGTGAGGTGACCATGGTGGTCTCAGGAGGAGACGTTGTGGGTTCTAGTGATGTGACCATGGTGGTCTCAGGAGGAGACATTGTGGGTTCTAGTGTTGTGACTCTGGTGGTCTCAGGAGGAGAAGTTGTGGATTCTATGGAAGTAACCATGGTGGTCTCAGGAGGAGATGTTGTGGGTTCTAGTGATGTGATTATGGTGGTCTCAGGAGGAGAAGTTGTGGGTTCTAGTGATGTGATTATGGTGGTCTCAGGAGGAGAAGTTGTGGGTTCTAGTGATGTGACTATGGTGGTCTCAGGAGGAGAAGTTGTGGGTTCTAGTGATGTGACTATGGTGGTCTCAGGAGGAGACGTTGTGGGTTCTAGTGATTTAATTATGGAGGTCTCAGGAGACGTTGTGGGTTCTAGTGTTGTGACTATGGTGGTCTCAGGAGGAGATGTTGTGGGTTCTAGTGATGTGATTATGGTAGTCTCAGGAAGAGAAGTTGTGGGTTCTAGTGATGTGAAGAAGTTGTGGGTTCAAGTGGGTCTCTAGTGATGTGACTATGGTTGTCTCAGGAGGAGAAGTTGTGGGTTCAAGTGATGTGACTATGGTGGTCTCAGGAGGAGAAGTTGTGGGTTCTAGTGATTTAATTATGGAGGTTTCTGGAGGTGAGGTGACCATGGTGGTCTCAGGAGGAGACGGGTTCTAGTGTTGTGATTATGGTGGTTTAATGGTGGTCTCAGTGATGTGATTATGGTGGGTTGTGGTCTCAGGTCTCAGGAGAATGGTGGTTGTTGGGTTCTAGTGATTATGGTGGTCAGGAGGAGAAGTTGTGGGTTCTATGGATGGTGGTCTCAGGAGGAGAAGTTGTGGGTTCTAGTGATGTGATTATGGTGGTCTCAGGAGGAGAAGTTGTGGGTTCTAGTGATGTAATTATGGAGGTCTTAGCAGGAGAAGTTGTGGATCCTACTGAGGTGACCATGGTGGTCTCAGGAGGAGAAGTTGTGGGTTCTAGTGATTTAATTATGGAGGTCTCAGGAGGAGAAGTTGTGGGTTCATGGTGGTACGTTGTGGGTGATGGTGGTGACCATGGTGGTCTCAGGAGGAGAAGTTGTGGGTTCAAGTGATGTGATTAGTGATGTGACCATGGTGGTCTCATGAGGAGAAGTTGTGGGTTCTAGTGATGTTACCAAGTGATGTGATTATGGTGGTGGTCTCTAGTGAGACTATGGTTGTCTCAGGAGGAGAGTTGAGGGTTTTAGGTGGTGGTCTCAGGAGGAGAAGTTGTGGGTTCTAGTGATTTAATTATGGAGGTCTCAGGAGGAGAAGTTGTGGGTTCTAGTGAGGTGACCATGGTGGTCTCAGGAGGAGAAGTTGTGGGTTCTAGTGATGTGACCATGGTGGTCTCAGGAGGAGAAGTTGAGGGTTCTAGTGATGTGACCATGGTGGTCTCAGGAGGAGAAGTTGAGGGTTTTAGTGAAGTAACCATGGTGGTCTCAGGAGGAGAAGTTGTGGGTTCTAGTGATGTAATTATGGAGGTCTCAGGAGGAGAAGTTGTGGGTTCTAGTGAGGTGACCATGGTGGTCTCAGGAGGAGAAGTTGTGGGTTCTAGTGATGTAATTATGGAGGTCTCAGGAAGAGAAGTTGTACGTTCCACGGAAATGACCTTGGTGGTCTCAGAAGGAGGTGTGGTTTCCAGGGAAGTGACCATGGTGGTCTCAGGAGAAGAAGGTGTGGGTTGTACTGATGTGACCATGGTTGTCCCAGGAAGAGAAGTCATGGGTTCCAGGGAAGTCAACATGGAGGTTTCAAGAGGAGATGCTGTGGGTTCTAGTGATGTGACCATGGTGGTTTCAGGGGAAGAGGTTGTAGGTTCTATTGATGTAAGCATGGTTGTCCCAAGAGGAGAAGTCATGGGTTCAAGGGAAGTGACCATTGTGGTCCCAGGCAGAGAAGTTGTGGGTTCCAGGGAAGTCAACATGGTAGTTTCAGGAGAAGTTGTGGCTTCAAGGGAAGTGACCATTGTGGTCTCAAGAGGAGAAGTTGTGGGTTGTAGTGATGTCACCATGGTGGTATCAGGAGATGTGGTGGGTTCCAGTGAAGTGATAATGCTGGTTTCAGAAGTAGTCATGGGTTCTAGTGATGTGACCATGGTGGTCCCAGGAAGTGTGGTTGTGGGTTCCAGGGAAGTGACGATGGTAGTTTCTGGAAGAGATGAAGTTTCTATTGACGTTACCATGGTGGTCCCAGGAAAAGTTGTGGGTTCCAGGGAAGCGACCTTGGGGGTTTCAGGAGGAAACGTTGTGGGTTGTAGTGTTGTGATCATGGTAGTTTCAGGAGGTGCTGTGGGTTCCAGGGAAGTCATCATGGTTGTCTCTGAAGGTGAAGTTGTGGATTCTAATGATGTGACTAACATGGTGCCAGGAGAAGTTGTGGATTCCAAGGAGGTCAACATGGTGGTTTTGGGAAGAGACATTGTGGGTTCTAGAGTAGAAGCCATGGTGGTCTCAGGAGGAAATGTTCTGGGTTCTAGTGATGAGATCATAGTGGTTTCTGGAGGAGAAGTTATGGGTTCCATGGAGGTCACTATGGTGGTTTCAGGAGAAGTTTTGGGTCCTAGTGAAATCGTCATGTTAGACAAAGTAGAAGCAGTTACATCATTTGTTGGGGATATAGAGCTCCCTGTTGTCACAGATATAGCCTCTGTGGAGAAAGTAGAACCAGTTGTAACACCTGGTGAAGACATGGAGCTCCTGGTTGTGGATGACATTGCCTCTGTGGACAAAGTTGAAGCAGTTGTAACATCTGGTGGAGACACAGAGCTCACTGCTGTCATGGATATAGCCTCTGTGGAGAAAGTAGAACCAACTGTAACGTCTGGTGAAAACATGGAGTTCCTGGTTGGGGACAAAGGAGAACCACTTGTAACATCCGATAGAGACACAGAGGTCTCAGTTGTCACTGATACTGACTCAGTGGACAAATCAGAAAGAGTTGTAATATCTGGTGGAGAAACAGAACTCCCTGTTGTCACAGATATAGCTTCTGTGGAGAAAGTAGAACGAGTTGTAACATCTGGTGGAGACACAGAGGTCTCACTTGTCACTGATACTGGCTCAGTGGACAAAGCAGAAGTGGTTGTAACATCTGGTGGAAACACAAAGGTCTTGGTTGTTACAGATATTGCCTCTGTGGACAAAGTGGTAGGTATTGTAATGTCTGAGCTTGCTGTTGCGGCTGACATTGTCTCTATGGACAAAGTAGAACCAGGTGTAACATTTGGCGGAGACTTGGAGCTCCCGGTTATAGCTGATATTGCTTCTGTGGATAAGGTAGAACCAGGTGTAAGATCAAGTGGAGATATATATCTCCCAGTAGTGGCTGATATTGCCTCTGTGGACAAAGTAGAAGCTGTAGTTATAGCTGTTGGAGACACAGAGCTCCCACTTATGGATGACATTGCTTCTGTGGACAAAGCAGAAGCAACTGTAACATCTGGTGAAGACATAGAGGTCCCAGTTATCATGGATATTGCCTCTGTGGACAAAGTAGTAGCTGTTGTAATGTCTGGTGGAGACATAGAGCTCCCTGTTGTTACAGATATAGCCTCTGTGGAGAAAGTAGAACCAGTTGTAACATCTGGTGAAGACATGGCGCTTCCGGTTGTGGGTGACATTGCTTCCGTGGACAAAGTAAAAGCAGTTGTAATATCTGGTGGAGATATAGCGGTCCCAGTTGTCATGGACATTGCCTCTGTGGACAAAGTAGACACAGAGCTCCTGCTTGTGGATGACATTGTCTCTGTAGACAAAGTAGAACCAGTTGTAACTTCTGGTGAAGACATGGAGCTCCCAGTTGTGGGTAGCATTGCTTCCGTGGACAAAATAGAAGCAGTTGTAACATCTGGCGGAGACACAGAGGTTCCAGTTGTCATGGATATTGCCTTTATGGACAAAGTAGTAGCTGTTGTAATGTCTGGTGTAGACACAGCGCTCCCAGTTGTGGCTGATATTGCTACTGTGGACAAAGTAGAACTCGTTGATGGAAACACAGAGGTCCCAGTTTGGGCTGATATTGTTTCTGTGGACAAAGTAGAACTAGTTGAAATATCCGGCAGAGATACAGAACCCGCACTAGTTACTGATGTTGCTCCCGTAGTAGAAGTTGTATTATCAGGTGAATACGCAGAGCTCTGTGTTGTCTCTGATCTTGCCTCCGTGGATGGAGGGTATGAGGGAGATGTCGCATTCTCTTTTCTGGTTAATGCGGAGTCTGTCCCTGTTGTCGGGACTGTAGTTGCCACACTAGTTGCCACTTGGAAAAAAGAAAAGATCAGGTTACTTTTCGAGCAGCATACAACCAAAAAACAATAATATTGAGAAAAATAAAAAGTAAAATCATCAAATGAAATGAAATATACAGTAAGGCCTCTGGATCTCTGTATTTAATTCAGCCCACTTCTTTCCAGATGAAAGGATGGACTTCTGCATCTGGTTCCCATCTTGGCATTTTGCGGAAAAATGCCAAGTCCTTCTACTTCCTCCTTGCATCCCACTAATCCCTTTCATTGTGTTTGGCTCCACCCTCGTAACCGGAAGACAAGGGAGATTGCTCTAAGAGGAAATATCACTTTCCTTACATCATAACATTGCAACGTGGCAATGCCAGACAAAAGGGATTCATAACAGCAAAACACCCTGCAAAGGAATCTCGTTCACTGGAAGTTCTCAAACAGAGGCTGTTAGAAGGGCTTGAATGGTGTCCTCCTGGTTGGACTGGATGACCTTTGGGGATCTGAAACCACACTTGGTCTCTCATGGAAGAGTGGATTGCAATGCGATCTTGAGAAGGAAAAGTGCTTTGCTGAAAATGGGACCACGTCGCATCCGGTTCTCGTCAAGCGATCCATCACACAACCCAAAATGTTGCTATTTTCTCTTTGTGAAAGCATAAACAAGGCTGTACAAAGAAAGAAGGTGCCAACCAAAACAATGTCAAGGAAGGAGCCGGCTCTTTCTTCCGCCTTTCGCTTGCTTCAAATCAATCACATGCCTTTCTTCCTGAGATGTTTCCTTCTAAAGAACGGCTCGTTCTTTGCCAAAATGGCACTGTGGTTGGGCTATGGAGACTGGGTTTCGAATTCCTGCTTCGTCATGAGTCACAATCTCCCAGCCTCAGATGGGGAAAACTATCACGACAGAGTGAGGATTCGAACCCTGGTCCCCAGAGTGCTAGCTCAACACCCAAACTTGGCTGTTACTATAAGTATATTGGCTCCCAGTTTATAGATTTAATCTTGGAAATGTTCCTAGGCAGAAGTGACAACACTTTGGTCAAGTTCCAGCAGGAGCATACCATCGATGACATTAGAGGACCTAGAAAGTCCCTAGGAAGAACACCTCTAGCATTTTTATAGATTGTTCAGTGTGAGTCTATGCTCAGCATCCAATAGAAAAACATACTATAAAAATCGCCCTGGAGGACCTAGAAAATGCATAGAGGGGACACACAAACACACACACACACACACACACACACACACAGACAGAGACAGAGACAGGGAACGACTGCGGAAACTATCAAGGTATCTCCCTTCTAACCTCCGCTGGGAAAATCCTCCTTGCAAACCGCCTTCTGCCCATCTCAGAAGACAGCCTCCCAGAACGACTTCCACCCCTCCAGAGGAACAATGGACATATCTTCACTGCACAACAGCCCCAAGAAAAATTCAGGGAACAAAATCAACCTCATTCATTGACCATGCAAAGGCATTCGACATAGTGAATCGCAGTGCTCTCTGAACCATTCTCCAAAAAATCCCAAACAGATTTGTGAACATCCTGCAGCTCCTCCATGATGACATGATGGCAACAGTCTTGGACAGCAATGGCTCCCAAAGTGACCCATTTAAGGTGGAATCAAGTGTCAAATAGGGATGTGTTATTGCCCCAACCTTATTTTCCATCTTCATCACTATGATACTTCATCTTGTTGATGGGAAGCTTCCCACTGGAGTGGAAATCATCTATCGGACAGATGGCAAGCTATTTAACCACAGCAGTTGAAAGCGAAAACCAACACCTGTTATAGAGCTTCAATATGCTGATGATAACATAGTCTATGCGCATTCAGAAGAAGACCTACAAGACACTCTAAACACCTTTGCAGAAAACCAAAGTGCTCTTCCAGCAGTCACCAGCCAATCCCTATGCAATGCCAGAAATACAGCTTAATGGTGTAACATTAGAAAATGTTGACCATTTCTGTTCCCTTGGCAGCCACCTCTCCACAAAAATCAACATTGACACTGAAATACTACAAGGCCTGAGCTCTGCGAGTGCAGCATTTTTCCGAATGAAGCACAGAGTGTTCGAGGATCGAGACATCCGTAGGGAGACCAAGGTGCTTGTTTATAAAGCTATTGTTCTCCCAACCCTGTTATACACCTGCGAGACATGGACTGTCTACAGGTGTCACACTCAACTCCTGGAACAATTCCATCAACATTGTTTCCAAAAAGTCCTGTAAATCTCTTGGGAAGACAGGCAGACAAATGTCAGTGTGGAAGAAGCAAAGATCACCAGCATTGAAGTGATGCTTCTACGCCATCAACTGCGCTGGACTGGCCACGTTGTTCGAATGCCCGTCTCTCAAAGAAGTTATTCTACTCTCAACTCAAGCATGGAAAACGGAACATTGGTGAACAGGAAAAGAGATTTAAAGATGGACATAAAGCTAACCTTAAAAACTGTGGCATAGGCACCAAGAATTGAGAAGCCCTGACCCTTGAGTGCTGGAGATCAGTTGTGACCGGTAGTGCTGCGGAATTTGAAGAGGCTCGAATGGAGGGCGAAAAGGAGAGATGAACCAAGAGGAAAGTGCATCAAGCCAACACTGACCAGGACACCCTGGAAACCAATGTCATCACTGTGGAAGAACCTGCAGGTCAAGAATAGGGCTGCATTCACCTACGTGTCCACCGCCAAGACACTACACTTGGAAGGCCATCATACTTGGACAATGAGAGATTGCCTAAGTAAGTATGTCAGGTAGAAAAAAAGCTGTATTAGATAGGAATGCATTGAATGTACCTCCAATGTAGAAAAATACAGAAAATACAGTTCTTATGGACATGTGTTCACAGCACAGTCCACTGTAAGGGTTAAGAAAAATAAAGATATGATCCTAGGCAATGATTAGTCAATCTCTGTGATATAGATATACCTCAATTGGGGTAAAAAGCCCCTTTTATTAGCTCATAAGAACAATTGTCTTTTTAATCTAACATGTTATAATTTTTATTGTTAATTTTTATTTTACTTGTTTGTGTCATATCCTCTGTTTTATATTGATTGGATGTGTTATTCATTGCTTATTCCACTCTATGTATTTTATTGTATTATTTATATTGTGTAATTTATTGTATTTGTGGGATTTCAACCTGGTATAGGCCCGGATTAACACCTTTTGGCGCCCTAGGCCACACTTTGGAATTACGCCCCCAAAAAGGAGCAAGGAGAGTCCTGGCCTAATTCTAACCTTGCTTCTCCTTCTTTTTCCCCGCAGGCTCCGAGCCCTTCTTCCCGCGCTCACCTCTCGGTGTGAAGGCTGCTGCGGGGTGGCAACTGCACCGAGATTCAAGCCGCCTCTGCCTCCTCCGCCATGTTCCTGGGGTGCCGCACATGCCCGGCAGCAGCCCCGGGGGCTTCCCTTCCTTCCTCCTCCTCCTCGCGCCCTCCTTCCTTGACTCAAGGAAGGAGGAAGGAGGGGGGTCCTGCTCACACCCTCCTTCCTTGACTCAAGGAAGGAGGGAGGAGGAGGAGGAAGGAAGCCCCGGGCCGCTGCCGGGCATGTGCAGCACCCTTGTCAAGGAAGGAGAGCGCGGCGCCTCTGCCTCCTCCGCCATGTTCCTGGGTGCCCGTCAGCGGCCCCGGGGGCTTCCTTCAACCTCCTCCTCACGCCCTCCTTTCTTGACAAGGGGGCAGGGGCGAGGGGGGGCCCCGTTCCCTCCTCCTCCCACCCCCTCGCAGCGCTCTTCCCTCGCCCTTCCCCGAGAGAGAGAGAGAGAGAGAGAGAGAGAGAGTAAGAGAGAGAGAGAGTCATCTCCGTTGCGTTTTTATTTCAACATTTTTTTTGGTCCGTGATCTGCGCCCCCCTCGCCTTGCACCCCTAGGCCATGGCCTAGGTTGATCTTATGGGTAATCCGGGCCTGACCTGGTTGCCATGTAAATGCCAGGGATGATGGGATACCTGATGTGCAGGCAATTGATGAAAATGTTCCTGATGATAATGTAAATCCTGCAATGCTTAATGATGTTGATCCAGGGCCCCAAAGTGGAATGTCTGATAACACCGGTTCCCTTGAGAATCAGTCCGTTCTCAGGCCTCCAGATGGGCATTCTTTCCCCAAGGACAGTGGCAGCCCACGGATAGATTACGAGGCACCTGTAGATTTTAATGAGCAGTTTGATCGGCTGAGAAGCATCAGAGCTTCCCGCCGAGATTGGAACCCTCGTAGGAGTGGCCGCCACGTAGATCGAAAGTAACTTTCTATTTAAGAGCTGGCTGGAAAATTACTTTCAGATCTGACGCCTCTTTGCTAATGGATGTCGTGTGAACTGTGCTCTCGTTTGGTCTGAGTTTTTGGGCCGTGTTTGCTTTGCTGCCTTGAACTATTCTATGGACTATGTACCAAGTCAAGCCTTGCCTTTGGATTATATGCTGTTTAACATTTAAAGCCTTTTGAGACTTTTAGCTTATGTATTTCATCTTTACTTGCCTTTGCAATAAAAACCATTTTTACCAGAGACTGTTTGTGGTGTGTGTGGCCAGGGGGAGCCGTGTCGGAGTCTGAGGTGCAACAGTATTGTACTTTATTGTATTATTTATGTTGTGAGCCGCCTTGAGTTCCCTAGGGAGATGGGATGGGATATAAATAAAGCTTCATTATTATTATTTTATTATGAGTGAGACAGCTGAGTTATTTCCTCCCTGAAGGGAGAAATGAAAGTGGCATGTAAGTGAACTTCCTCTTTGCCATGTGCTTGCTTTCTGCCATCTTAGATAGCCTTGCCATGATCTCTCTGCATCTGTAATCCATCACCATCCTCATTGCATGACTGTTTCACTATGGTTGTGAGCATCTCTGTATGGTTGTGAGCATCTCTGTATACAGATAGCAGACCTGTAAATAGTTGTATGCAGTAGTGACTGAAGAGTAAACCTCCAAAGGAGTTTAGATTAAAGCCAGAGCTGAAGTATACTTATTCAAGTTGGTGAACTACTATACAAGGTCAGAGGCTGTGCTATAAAATCTTTGCTAACTGTGTAACCAAGACTCTGCATTGTTTTAGGGATCTGAAGTAACTGCTTGCCTTGGAGACAGTAGGTTCCATTGCACAGCTGGAGGAGGAGGACGTGAGAATTGAATTCACTTACCTATCTAGCAAGGGTGTTGTGTGTGTTTTATTCCTCCCTTCTACCCCCACGACAGCATACAGAGTCTCCGAGTTACTAACATCTGACTTACAAATGACTCATAGTTACGAATTGTGGTGAGACAACTGAATCCGGCACAGTCTGACATGGAACTGAAACAGCCTTGGTTGCCTTAGTGGATGATCTACGCAAGGAACTGGACAGAGGGAGTGTGTCCCTGTTGGTTCTCTTGGACCTCTCAACGGCCTTTGATACTGTAGACCACGGTATCTTTCTGGGATGCCTCCTGGGAATGGGTTTTGGAGGCACTGTTCTGCAGTGGCTCCAGTCCTTCCTGAAGGGCTGCTCCCAGAAGGTGTTGTTGGGGGACACCTGCTAGGTCCCACAGGCTTTGTCCTATGGGGTCTCACGGGGCTCAGTATTGACCCCCATGTTGTTTAACATCTAAATGAAGCCACTGGGAGAGATCATCCGAGTTTTGGAGTTTGATGCCATCTGTACACAGATGACATCCAACTCTACTACTCCTTTCCACCTGCTGCTAAAGGAGGCTGTTCAGGTCCTGAACCGGTGCCTGGCAGCTGTGACAGTCTGGGTGAGGGTGAGCAAATTGAAATTGAATCCAGACAAGGCAGAGGTAGTCCTAGTCAGTCGGAAGGCCCAATAGGGTATAGGGTTACTGCCTGTGTTGGATGGGGTTACATTCCCCCTGAAGACACCGGTTCACAGCTTGGGAGCCTTCCTGGATTCATTGCTGAGCCTGGAACCCCAGGTTTCAACGGTGGCCAGGGGAGTTTTTGTACAATTAAACTTGTGCGCCAGCTGTGCCCTTACCTTGGGAAGCCAGATTTCACACTCTTGTTACATCTTGAATAGATTACTGTAACGTGCTCTACGTGGGGTTACCTTTCAAGACTATTTGGAAGCTTCAAGTAGTACAATGGTCAGCAGCCAGATAGCTCACTGGAGTGGCATACAGGGAGCATACAACCCCCGTTATGTCAGCTCCACTGGCTGCCAATTTGCTACTGAGCACAATTCAATTTAGCCTATAAAGTCCTGAATGTTTCTGGCCCAATTTGCCTGTCCTAACACATATCCCCCTATGAATCAGGATGGATGTTAAGATCTTCAGAGGAGGCCCTGCTTTCGGTCCCACCAACTTCGCAGGTGCGATTGGTGGGGATGAGAGACAGGGCCTTCTCAGTAGTGACCCCTCGGCTGTGGAACTTCCTTCCTAGTGATGTGAGATCAGCCTCCTCCCTCCTGGCATTTAGAAAACAAGTAAAATCCTGACTTTGGAATCAGGCATTTGGAGACTAGCTACAATGTAATAGACAGTTGGGAATCAACGTGACTGTAACTTGAATGGCTCATGGACTCTGTGGTTGTTTTAATTCTGTTTTAAATCCTGATTTAATTATATTTATACAATATTTTTTACGTTTAATGATTTAATGTTTAATGTATTTATAATCTGTTATGTTTACGTCGATGTGGCATCAAATTGTGCCAAGCTGTATGCTGCTCTGAGTCCCCCCTTGGGAGTGAGATCAGGCAGGATAGAAATACGGTAAATAAATCTATCTATCTATTACATATAATAAAAGTCAGTGTTTGCGGGCAGTGGGCGGATGGGCCGAGCGACTCGAGGAATATGTGCCAGCGTTTCGATTGGCTGCCACTCCGGGATTATTTGCATAAATGGCTCTGACTGGCCAGCCTCAGAACTCCAACCCTCTAAGCCACCAGACAGAGGAGATTGGTTGCCACTGAGGGAAAATTTGCATAACTGACTCTGCATGGCCAACATTCCAACATCCAAAATCTCAAAGGTGCCAGAGAGTGCACTTTAAAAAAAGGCTTCCTTCAGCTGATTTAACAAACTAGGCCTCAGCCTGATTTGGCAGTAAGGCTTCCTCTACTTGATTTTCCAGACTAGGCCACAACCTGATTTGACAGTAAGGCTTCCTCTACTTGATTATCCTGACTAGGCCACAACCAGATTTGACAGTAAGGCTTCCTCAACTTCATTTTCCTGACTAGGTCCACAACAATGACAGAACAAGACCAAACTTGGCCCACAGACCCCCCAAGATGCACTCTAAATCTTGGTGCAGTTTGAGGTAGGATGCACCATGGATGATGGAAATTGCAGTACTTTAACTCACTTGCTTAGAGCACAGTGGCCCACACCAATGACGGATCAGGACCACACTTGCCACACAGAGGCCCAATGCAATACCCAGCTTGACACACAGTGCCCCTATGACCCACTCTACATTCTACTGCCGTATGGAGAAGAGTGGGACTTGAGGTACCTCCATGGATTATGGGATTTGTAGTACTTTCAAAGCCTTCATTTCCCACAGACCACTGCAGCCCTGAACAAAGACCCAAAAAGACTACACTTGGCACCCTGTGCCCCCATGACCCAGTCTCCATCCTACAGTTTACAGGAGGGTGGGCCATGGATGATGGGACTTGAAGTACCAAAGACCAACCTTGGCACACAATGCCTTTCTCAAATAACCCAGGCACCGCCGGGTCCCCAAGCTAGTAAATAAATATAAACAACTGTACCTGTTCCAACTTACATACAAATTCGACTTAAGAACCTACAGAACCTATCTTGCACGTAACCTGGGGACTGCCTGTATGTACACAAAGGCACGGATGAAACTGGATGTTCCACCGTCCCTCAATCTGGACTAACTTGTTTTTATTTCAGCCGTTAAGCAACTTGCAGGAAAAAGCTGCCCATGCAATCAATAGCACGTCTCTTGTTAAGGAATGACAGTTAGTGTCATGGTGGATTAAAGTCTGATGGGCACAGGATCCCTTTTTAAATAAGATCCGCCTTGGTTTCGATGACATTTACTAGACAGGCACCTGCTGATATATAAACACAATGAGAAGGAAGTCTCGTTGTGTTCAAATTACCCATTTCCTCCCAAAATCGTTATTACAACCCAAGCAGCTCAATCTAAACTTCTAAAGGCATCCCCAGTAAGTGCATTAATTCACCTTTGCCCTTAACTCTCAGTTAACCGCCATCTATATCAGATAAATGTAATTTCTGGTTGCTTTAGAGTCATTATTAATACTCCATTGTAAACTCTGTATTGATTTGATATCCATTTTGAAAAATAGCCATTAAAAAGGCATATAAAACTGAGAAGGTGATGTTGGGGATCTTCTCAAATGAGGTGGCAAACAGCCCTGCCCCATTGAAAAGTGTGGGAACGGAAGGAAAATGGCACTTTATTGCTCCTTCATCCATTGTACTGAGACACTCCCTTATTTGAGCTATGCGTTGCCGACCAACTGGAAGATTATTGGGCAGAGATGCTGTCACTGGTATATCATAAACCTATAGAGTTGGTAGAGATCGCAAAGAACATCTAATCTGATCCTCTTTTGCCAGATGCCCACTCTAATCCCTCCCGACAGATGGCCATCTGGCTTTTGCTTGAAAACCTCCAGAGAAGGAGACTCTGCCATGCTATTTCCCACTGTTTATTGCAGGGTTCAAGTCCTGTAACAAGTCAATTATGTTCTTTATAATTGCATTTTCCACACTTATGTTGATGCCACCTTGCAGATGCGAACTCACTTTCCCCCCCACTTCGTTCCCAATATATTATTTATTTATAGGGACCTAATATCATCGTATCCCACCTCAAGCCACAAACAAAACCATGCAGTTCATATATAATATTATATGTAATATAATAATATTATATAAAATAATTATTATATTTGCATTATATTACATATGTACTATAATCTATATATATAAAAAGAGAGCTGTCATGGGAAGTAGCCAGTAAACAAAGAAACTACACAACGCAGACACACCAAACCAGGCCACATCCCACGACACACACAAGAAGCATGCACAACACACACAAAACCCCCCAAAAAATGTTCAGCAGCCACCAGAAACCCGAAAAACAAAATAAACTACAACCCCCATAAACCCCTGCGCCAGGAAAAAAACGGCGCTTTCCAAAACCCCCCACTGCGCATGCCCACCAAGCTGAGAGAGTCCTCCGGCCAGCGCAGTCCCCCTCCCCCCTCCCATTGGAACAGAGAGCAATGGCGGCGGGGGGGGGCGGCGGGAGAGGCCCGTCCTCCCGCCAACCGCCAGCCCGCTCCCTGCCCCCTCCCATTGCTGGCTGCTCCTACCTCCTCGCCTGGAGCCGCATAACAAGCGGGGAAGGTGGCGGCGGCGGCGCAAGCAGGCGCTCAGCGGCATCCTCTCCTCCTCCTCCATCCCTAGCCAGCCGCCGCCTGCTAAAACTCTGCTGCCGCACTCCCTCAGCCCCCTCTTGACGATCTGTTGCTCCCACAACTGGGCAAACTTGGGCCAGTGGGAGTTGAAGTCCAAAAACCCCTGAAAGGCCCAAGTTAGCCCAGGCCTTTGGAAGGGGCCTGGGGCTGTGAGGAAATGTGGGAGTTGAAGTCCACAACCCCTAAATTGCCCAAGTTGTCCCGGGCCTTTGGAAGGGGCCTTGGAAAAAGTTGAAGTCCAAAACCCCTAAAAGGCCCAAGTTTGCCCAGGCCTTAGGAAGGGGCCTTTGGAAGGGGCCTGGGGCTGTGTGGAATTGTGGGAGTTGAAGTCCAAAACACCTGAAAGGACCACGTTTGCCCAGGCCTTTGGAAGGGGCTTGGGGCTGTGAGGAATTGTGGGCCTGGGGCCCTAAAATGCCCAAGTTTGCCCAGGCCTTTGGGGCCTGGGAAGGGGCCTGGGGCTGTGTGGAATTGTGGGAGTTGAAGTCCAAAACACCTGAAAGGCCCAAGTTTGCCCAGGCCTTTGGAAGGGGCCTTTGGAAGGGGCCTGGGGCTGTGTGGAATTGTGGGAGATGAAGTCCAAAACACCTGAAAGGACCAAGTTTGCCCAGGCCTTTGGAAGGGGCCTTTGGAAGGGGCCTGGGGCTGTGTGGAATTGTGGGAGTTGAAGTCCAAAACACCTGACAGGCCCAAGTTTGGAAGGGGCCTGGGGCTGTGAGGAATTGTGGGAGTTGAAGTCCAAAACACCTGAAAGGCCAAAGTTTGTAAGGGGCCTGGAGGGGCTGGGGCTGTGGAATTGTGGGAGTTGAAGTCCAAAACTCCCTGAAAGGCCCAAGTTTGCCCAGGCCTTTGGAAGGGGCCTTTGGAAGGGGCCTGGGGCTGTGTGGAATTGTGGGAGATGAAGTCCAAAACACCTGAAAAGGAAGGGGCCTGAGGCTGTGAGGAATTGTGGGAGATGAAGTCCAAAACACCAGAAAGTACCAAGTTTGCCCAGGCCTTTGGAAGGGGCCTAAGGCTGAATGAAGGATGTAAGAAAGGAAGGAAGGAGGGGAGGGGAGGGGAAAGGAAGGACAAAGTAAGGATAGAAGGATGAAGGAGATGAGGTGAGGGGAAAGTAAAGGTAGAAGGCATGAAGGATGAAAGAAAGGAAGGAAGGAGGGGAGGAAAAAGGAAGGATACCAGGAAGGAGGGAAGAGAAAAGGAAGGATAGATAGAAGGAAGGATGGAAGGAAGGAAGACTACGCCACAGCAGTGCGTGGCCGGGTCAGCTAGTAATATTATATAATATAAATTATAGTATTATGATATATTGTATATAATATAATATAATCTTATATATTATTATATTTATACATATATTTTATATATAATATAATATAATCTTATATATTATTGTTATATTATTATTACATTATCTATATAAATAAAAATGTAATGTTCGCTTGTGGGATTATCATAACTCAAAAACCACTGGATGAATGGACACTGGATGAATTGAACAATCACCTAACACCCCAAAACAAACAATGCCTTTCTGAAATAACCGAGGCATTGCTGGGTCCCCAGCAATAATATTATATTATTGTTGTTATCATTATAATTATTATATAGCATTTATGTGCTATCAGGTTGCCACAGACAAATGGTGGCTCAAAGACAAACCTATTTAAAGGCTCAGCAGACATTTGTTATTGCTTGTCCTGCAAGCTGAGAGAGTGTGACTTTATGGGTTTCACAACTAGCTTTAAGCAGACACTGGATGGCCCTCTGTTGAGAGGGATCAAATTGTGCCTCCCTGTCTGGCAGAATGGGGTTGGACTAAATGGCCTTTGTGGGTCTCTTAAAACTCTATGAATCAGAGACTACTTCGTCATGGCATTTTCTTATGATCAGCGGAGACGATTTCTCAGAAGGAACAGGTTTTCATTCAACTTTTTGGGTCCCACCCTCCTTGTTCTCCAACTATTTTTATCTGCATTTTTTATTACTGTTCGCCTTCCATTACAAATGGCCTAGGGTGTTGTTTTCTCACCTGTGCAGAAACAACGCAACAGGTGTCTCGGGAGAGCTGGGTTTGAACCCATCAGGCAAAGTCACACTCTCTCGGCCCTTGAGGGAGGAAAACAGGACTGCCCGGTTCTGCGATATCCTTTTTCAGTTATTGGGTTTCTCAGCCACTCCCCATCCAGTGGGCCGAGAGAAAGAGAAAAAGAAAGCTGCAAATACTTCACCTACGAAAAGCGAGAAATGGTGAATGAACACCTGGAATGTGGCTAAATATTGTGAGGTGTGGCAAGTTTATTGGAGATATTATCAGAGTAGCCAACCTCCCAATCCGGCTATCCCTATCTATTTGAACACCAAACAGACAAACAGTTGACTAATAGATAGGCACTAAGCAGACCTACAGACATCCGGCTATATCAATTACAACTTACTTGTCTAAACTTGGATGCATGAAGAGGGAGATGATAGATATGCTGATAGACAAACAGATAGATGGATAAATGACAGACAGAGCTGGGAGATTTGGATATATAAATACATGAGGTAGATGATAGATAGGTAGATAGATAGATACTGTAGGTGGACCTATAATCGTAAAACTAGATAGATAGATAGATAGATAGATAGATAGATAAACAGATAGACAGACAGATATAGATAAATAAATATGTATTTGTAGAACTAGATAGACAGACAGAGGCGGATGGAGAGAGAGAGAGATGGAATGTGGCACCAGGAATGTGGCACAGCTGGCTAAGTGTCAGCTGCATAAGATCTCTCTGACCAGTAGGTTATGAGTTCGGGGCCTGCCCAGGTCGAGGTGGGTGCTCGGCCTTTAAGTGTAGCCTGCTGTTGACCTTTGCAGCCCAAAAGACAGTTGCATCTGTCCAGTAGGAGATAAAGGTACCACACACATTAAGTGGGAAGACACATTTTGACAGAATTATGAGGCCATTAAAGAACTCCAGGAATGCTGAGGAATGCGGAAGGAACAACAAGGGATGCTGGGAACGCTGAGAGATGAGGAGTGCGTCAGCTCCCCCTGGTGGCTAGAGTTTGCCTCTGTTTGTCTATATGTGTGAATGTGGAAATGGCAGGAATTGTCTGCTAAGTATGTGTACCTGTAATCCGCTCTGAGTCCCCTTTAAGGTGAGGAGAGCGGAATATAAATAAAGTAAATAAATAATAAATGGATGGATAGACAGACCAACCGACCGACCAGTAATCATAAAACTAGACAGACAGACAGAGATGGATAGATGGATGGATGGCTAGATAGATAGACGGACCTATAATTGTAAAACTAGAGAGATTGATGGATGGATGTGCAAAAAGACAGACAGATAGACAGACAAAGGTACAGTAGATAGATAAAGCTGTAATTGTTCAACAAGAGAGAGAGTCAGATGGAGATGGTCAGATGGATAGATAGACAGGCCAACTTGTAATAGTAAAACTAGATAAATAGATAGATAAGACCGATAAAGGTAGATAGATAAAGATGCAATTGTAAAACTAGACAGACTGACAGATAAAGTTGGACAGATGGATAGATAGAAAAAGGAAACATAAATATATCAGTTTGCTATAGATTCAAAGAGAACTGGATCAAGCTGTTATATCGATGGTATCTCGCCCCAGATAGAATAGCAAAAATATATAAAAATTCCAAAACAAATTGTTGGAATTGCGGGGGAAAACATGGCACTTATTTTCACCTTTGGTGGTTGTGCAAAAAAGCCAGGAAATTCTGGAATATAATCAGAAGAGAACTAGAAAAAAATATTTTAAAAAAACAGCTTGAGAGGAAACCAGACTTATTTCTATTGGGTATAGTGGACCCCAACCTTAATTTAAGTGAAAATGATTTTTTAAAAAAATTCTTGATGTTAACAACTGCTGCTAAGCTAACCTATGCCAAATACTGGAAAGCAGAAGAACAACCAACAAAAGACGAATGGGTGTTGAAATTTATAGACACCATTCAGATGGAATGGTTAACAATAGCTTTGAGAGAAAGTAATGGTGAGAAAGCTTCTGGTAAAAATGTGATTGGTCGGTAGTTCAAGACTACTGTAAGAAAGAATATGATATCATATTAAAGCTAAATTGGAAATAGAGAATAAACCAAATTAAGAGTAATGTTTGTAAACAAGTAGATATAGAGGGTAAGCATCATGAGATATAAATGATTTAATAGTTTCTTTTTGATTTCAGGTAATTTAGTGAATTTCACGACAAGACAAGAACAAATGAAATAGGTTTTGAAAGGCTCTACTTGAATGATACCATATGACTCACCGACCCAAATGTCTTTTGCACCTCTGTAATCTCTATTTTCTAATTCCTTTTCTAGTTTTACTATTACTTATTTTTTCTAAGCCAACCCCATATGGGGGATTGGCGACTTTACTTGTTTCCTTTTTAAATACTCTAACCCTATTTCTTTTTAATCTATATGTGAAAATCAATAAAGACTTTTTAAAAAGACGCAATTGTAAAACTAGACAGACTGACAGATAAAGTTGGACAGATGGATAGATAGATAGATAGATAGATAGATAGATAGATAGGCTGACTGACCTGTAATCATAAAAGTAGATAGACAGACAGACAGACAGATGGATAGATAGGCAGGCAGGCAGGCAGACAAAGGAAGATAAAGCTGTAATCGTAGAACTAGATAGAGATGGATAGATAGACAGATCTATAATCGTAAAACTAGATAGATAGACAGATAGACAGATAAAGCTGTAATTGTAGAACTAGACAGATAGACAGTGATGGATGGATGGACAGACAGACAGACAGACAGATAGATTGACTGACCTGGAGAGAGGTAGATAAAGGTAGATAAAGCTGTAATTGTAGAATCGGAGAGACAGATAGAGATGGGTAGATGGATAGACAGACAGACAGACAGACCTGTGATCATAAAACTAGATAGATATATAGACAGACAGACAGACAAAGGTAGATAGATAAAGATGTAATTGTTGAACAAGACAGACAGATGGATGGATGGATAGACCAACCGACCTGTAATCGTAAAACTAGATAGATAGATAGATAGATAGATAGATAGAGATAGATAGACAGACAGACAGACAGACAGACAGACAGAAAGGTGGATAGGTAAAGCTGTAATTGTGGAACAAGACAGACAAAGATGGATAGATAGATCTGTAACTGCAGAACTAGATACATGGATAGACAAATGCAAATAGACAGAGCTGTAATTGTAGACTACAGTCCCTGACTTATAAACACCGAGTTATAAATGTCTGTAACTGCAAAACTAGATAGGTGGATAGATATGTAGTGATAGATAGATGATTGATAGATAATGTGTGTGTGTGTGTAGGATACATGGGGCAGAGAGCAAAAAAGCATTAAACTATGCATACTAGATAGATAGATAGATAGATAGATAGATAGATAGATAGATAGATCATATGAACTACATAGATAAGATACATGGATGGATGACCAGATGGTTGGACAGATAGACAGACAGATCTGAAATTGAAGAACTAGATACAGTAAATGGATGGATGGAGAAATAGAGAATCCCTATTCAGCTATGATGATACCTGTAGGTATTACAGAGGAATGGAAGAAGGATGAAGGTCCTGTTCATGTGATATAAATTATACAGAGACAGAAGGATAGATAACCCCTAGTCAAGTGTTTCTCAACCTTCCTAATACTGCGACCCCTTAATACAGTTCCTCATGTTGTGGTGACCCCCAACCATAACATTATTTTTGTTGCTTCTTCAAAACTGTAATTTTGCTACTGTTATGAATTGGAATGTAAATATCTGACATGCAGGATGTATTTTCATTTACTGGATTGAATTTGGCACAAATATCCAATACGCCCAAATTTGAATACTGGTGGGATTGGGGGTATTGATTTTGTCGTGTGGAAGTTGTAGTTGCTGTCATTTATAGTTAACCTACAATCAAAGAGCATTCTGAAATCCACCAACGATGGAATTGAACCACAAAACTCCCATGACCAACAGAAAAGACTGGAAAGGTTTGGTGAGATTGACATTGAGTTGGGGAGTTGTAGTTCACCTACACCCAGAGAGCACTATAGACTCAAACAATGATGGATCTGGACCAGACTTGGCATGAATACTCTATATGCCCAAATATGAGCACATTGAGTTTGGGGGAAAATAGACCTTGACATTTGGGAGTTGTAATTGCTGGGATTTATAGTTCACCTACAATCAAAGAACATTCTGAACTCCACCAATAATAGAATTGGGCCAAATTTCCCACACAGAACTCCCATGACCAACAGAAAATACTGTGTTTTCTGATGGTCTTTGGCGACCCCTCTGACACCCCCTCGTGACCCCTCCAGAGGTCCCAACCCCCAGGTTGAGAAATGCTGCTTCAGATATTACAAGAGGATAGAGATATATAAGATATTCAGTGAGAAATAGATCCTATTGGGATATTATCAAGCTATACAAGGAGGTAAACTCTATTCAGATATTATATGAGCATAGATACATAGCCAGAGAGACAAACGAAATCGTATTTAGAATTATTAAATGTCTAAGAGTTCAGGGATCTATCCAAGCTTTCCTATTGACCTGAAGAATGAAAAACAATATGTCATTCAGAGAGGGAGCATATACATTTCCGAAACTAAGCATCAAATGGATGGTTTAGCAGTATCTGGCAAATTTTGATCGGTCATCCAGACTTAAGAGTGTGACGTGCTAAAAACACAAAATATCCCACTTACCCAAAATGCAACAGACAAGCAGAAAGAGGCCCATGTTGTTCCGACTTCAGGAATTTGAACCGGCTCCACCTTGCCCTTTGATATATTTCCTGTCTTGATCGACCAATCTGACCTGATTGATACTCTATCAATCTGCCTTAACCAATCTATCCAGTGATCTATGTTTCTCCTTCCATCTCGATCGCATTCGATCAAAACATCTTGCAGTTGATCTGCCTCATCCACCCACTATGCCTTTACCAATCCCTCTCTCAATTGATCACCCTCTCCCGAATCAACCTCCTCAATCTAATAATGGTGAAGAAGATGCAGCTTCTTCTTATAACTTGCTCTATTGCCACCCTTCATTCACGTCTTTATTCAGGTGCAACCCGACACGGACACACCTTTTTTGTGACATGATCCCTTCCCCGCCCTTGAGTAGAGCATACTTTTTTTCCAAAAAAAATTAAAACTGTCATTTCTCAAAGGTCAGAACCCCATCTTCTTCACATGAATGGAGTCTGACAAATGCTACGCCCTCTGGGTTTTTTCCTCAATCAACGTCATCTCGAAAATATTCATATCCAATAGGGGACCCCTTTTCATAACTAGGGCCGAGACAAATTGTGATATAATAGTTTCAATGCAGGACTTATGAGGTTAGGGTTTAACTCCAATCCATGGTTTGCTTAAAAGTGGCCTCAGCATTCCTTTAAGGCAGAGAGAGTGGAACTTGCACGGGATCACCCAATAGGTTACCACGGTATGTTCAAACTCCAAACTCTCATAATCTGAACATGAGTTTACATGGGACAATCAGAACTTGTTCTCTTCAATATTCAACCTCCGGTTGGAGCCCCCAGTGGCGCAGTGGGTTAAACCCTTGTGCCGGCAGGACTGAAGACCAACAGGTCACAGGTTCGAATCCAGGGAGAGCGCGGATGAGCTCCCTCTGTCAGCTCTGGTTCCTCATGCAGGGACATGAGAGAAGCCTCCCACAAGGATGGTAAAACATCCAGAAAAATCCTGGCATTCCCTAGGCAATGTCCTTGCAGACGGCCAATTATTTCAAACCAGAAGCGACTTGCAGTTTCTCAAGTCGCTCCTGACACACACAAAAAAACCTAAACCTCTGATTGGAGAATTTCATAATAGCAATATAAAAAGGATGAAGAAAAGGAACAGAGGAAGGATTTGGACCACAATTCGGTGGTTTCATAACATTTTTCTTCCACCACGTTTGACACATTATTTGACCTCAAAGGTCACGCCTTATGACATCGGTTGGCACAATGCACATAAGGAAGTACTTCGTTGCATAAGTTACTAATGGGTCCGGCAGATAAGAATGCTCCCAGGTTTACATGTCATTACAAGGGGATTAAGCATAGGCTAAAGGGGTATGTTAAAAAATAATGGGAAATCCCAGGGCAATAATTGATTACTTATAACAATAAAGCCCATAAATCCTACTCTTATACAAAGTCAAAAGTATTTTGGCATTTTGCCTCGTTGATCAAATTCATTGTGTAGAACTCTTTGTGTAGAACTCATGCTTTATGTGTTGAACTAGATACTGTGTAGAACGTTATATAGCATATTAATTGTGTTGAACTGTATACATTAACCTTTGGACCATTTCGTGCATGACGGAAATCCCTCTCATACCGGGTTATACCGGGTAATTTGGTCCACTGCTTGCATTTGTATTAGCGTTCCGTACATTTTGTATCCATGCATATAACTCTATGACAATATAGCTTTTGACTTTGTATAAGAATAGAGTTTATGGGCTTTATTGTTATAAGTAATCAATTATTGCCCTGGGATTTCTCATTATTGTTAAAACATACCCCTTTAGCCTATGTTTGTTAGCACAATAAGCTCTCTCCTTGCTTCGTTTGCGTATTACAAGGGGATTACACAGATCCACACAAGGGATCATCTAAGAATGTCACAATGATGTATGGTGGGTAGAGTAAACATCACCCAAATGCACAGGGAATGGTCAGGGGGCCATACAAACATCCAGAAAGAATAGGGAAAGCATCATACAACTACAGAGAAAAGAGTCAAAGCATCATGCACATGCAGAGGAAAGAGGCAAAGCATCGTGCAAATCCAGAGGAACGAGTCAAAGTATCATGCACATCCAGAGGAACGAGTCAAAGCATTGTGCAAATCCAGAGGAAAGAGTCAAAGTATCATGCAAATCCAGAGGAAAGAGTCAAAGCGTCAAACACATCCAGAGGAAAGAGTCAAAGTATCATGGCAGAAGAAAAATCATGCAAATCCAGAGGAAAGAGTCAAGTATTTGCAAACCAGAGGAAAGAGTCAAAGCGTCAGACACATCCAGAGGAAAGAGTCAAAGCGTCAGACACATCCAGAGAAAGAGTCAAGGCATCATGCAAATCCTGAGATCAATCACTTGTTTACCACGTAAATGAAAGCATGTATATGGGTTCCAGAGATACAACGGTCTGACTGTATTATGCAAGCATGGTGTAGTGGTTAGAAAGTTGGATCATGGCTTCTGAGACCAGGGCTTGAATAAGGGAGTCTCCCCTCCTTTATTTCCCTTTTAAGCAGAAAATTGGTCCTCTCAGAACATTACCCTTCTGCTTTGATTATATGCTGCCTCCTAGTGAAGTCATTTGGGAAATGCAACCAGGAGTGCACCAGTCAACCATCCCAAAACCGTATTTAATGTTCAGCAGCATCAAGGCTCCTAACATCACAATAAGGCTTGTTCCGAAGCCAATGACTTTGGCATCCAATGAAAATCAAGGGCAGCTTTCCTCCACATCAAATCATTTCAACGGATCGGATGACTAAAGAATGAGTTCCCCATTTCACACCAGATTCAGCTGCAAATGTGCTATGTTTGGATAACTTACCATGACTGCTAGTGGTTGATGCAGTTCTGATAGGAGAGGACGGCTTCAGTGATGATGTTACAACAGGCACATCGGTTCTCACTTTCCCGTTTTCACCTCCTTCCTGGCCCGCAGTGACTGGATGAATGACTTCTAATAAAATGACAAGGGAGCAAAGAGACTTCTATTACACTACCAATAATTATTAATACTCCCCCAATTTTGTAGCAATCCAATCACAAAATTACCCGTGTCATCCACTAATGTAGTGGGTATCACTGATGATCTCAAGAGCAATGTAGTAGACTTCTTTGGGCTTTCTGTAGGAGAAGATCTGGATGTCTCTGTGAAACTTGGAACCACGATGGTGACGCTAGAGAATGTATCCACCTTAGGTGAAGTTTCCTTAACAATAGGACTTGTGGTTGGAAAAGGGGTTTGAGACAAGATAATTGTCTTTTCAATGGAAGACTCTGACGTCAGGTGGGAAGAAGGTGTCTCTGTGGAACTTCCCAGAGAAAAGGTTGCTGGAGAAAATGTTTCCACACTAGTCCCTGCAGGTGGAAGATAAGCAGTGGTCTCTGGAGCAGATGTGGGTTCTGTGGTATATTGAGAATGGGAGAAGAAGGCTGCCTTTTCACTGGAAGCTTCTGAGGTCAGTTGGGATGAAGGTGTCCCTGCAGAATTTGTCCTCGCAATAGCTGATGAAGAAACTGTTTCCACTTCAAGTGAAGTTGCCCTAACACTAGACATTGTGGTTGGAAGGGAAGTGGTGGTCTCTGGAGCAGATGTGGGTTCTGTGGGAGATGGAGTATGCAGGGCAAGAATGTTGTCTCTCAGGTTCTGTTGCAGATGTCGGGGAGCAGATTCTTTTTGGTAATATTCTTGTCTCTGGAAGTATGGGACAAAGCATGGGACAAGGTTGTCTCTGGAGCAGGGACTCTGTGGTAGAAGAAGCATGGGACAAGACGGTTGTTCTGGATTCTTGTGGAGATGGAGAAATAGAGCAGATGGTTGATTCTTGTCTCTGTAGAAGACATGGGTTCAGTGGTAGAAGAAGCATGGGGACAAGACGGTTGGAAGCAGATGTGGGTTCTGTGGTAGATGGAATGGGGCAATATTCTTGTCTCTGTAGAAGACATGGGTTCAGTGGTAGAGAGAAAATGGGACAATGGGTTGTCTCTGGAGCAGATGTGGACTCTGTGGGAGATGGAGCATGGGACAAGACTGTTGTCTCAGGAGCGGATGTAGATTCTTTGGTAGGTGGAGTATGGGACAATATGGTTGTCTCTGGAGCAGTTGTGGGTTCTGTGGTAGAGAGAAAAAGGGATAAATTGGTTGTTTCTGGAGCAGATGTGGGTTCTGTGGGAGATGGAGTATGGGACAAGACTGTTGTCTCAGGAGCGGATGTAGATTCTTTGGTAGACGGAGTATGGGACAATACGGTTGTCTCTGGGGCAGTTGTGGGTTCTGTTGTAGATGGAGAAATAGAGAAGATGGTTGACTCGGGAGCAGATGTGGGTTCTTTGGTAGATGGAATAGGCAACAATATTCTTGTCTCTGTAGAAGACATGGGTTCAGTGGTAGAAGAAGCATGGGACAAGACGGTTGTCTCTGGAGCAGATGTGGACTCTGTGGTAGAAGAAGCATGGGACAATACGGTTGTCTCTGGGGCAGTTGTGGGTTTTGTCGTAGACGGAGAATGGGACAAGATGGTTGACTCGGGAGCAGACAAGGGTTCAGTAGTAGATGGAGTATGCAACAATAGTATTGTGTCTGTAGAAGATGTGGATTCTGTGGTAGATGGAGCACGGGACAAGACGGTTGTCTCTGGAACAGACATGTGATCTGTGGTAGATGGAGAATTGGACAAATTGGTTGTTACTGGAGCAGTTGTGGGTTCTGTGGTTGATGGAGTAAGGGACAAGATTGTTGTCTCGGGAGCGGGTGTCGATTCTTTAGTAGATGGAGCCTGGGACAATAGGGTTGTCTCTACTGCAGATGTAGATTCTTTGGTAGATGGAGTGTGGGACAAGATGGTTGTCTCTGTAGCAATTGTGCGTTCTGTCGTAGATGAAGAATGGGACAAAATTGGAGCGGATATTGATTCTTTGGTAGATGGAGTCTGGGACAAGATGGTTGTCTCTGGAGTAGTTGTGGGTTCAGTTGTAGATGGAGATTCAGACAAGATGGTTGACTCTGGAGCAGACGTGGGTTCTTTGGTAGATGAAGAATGGGAAGTGATGGTTTTCTCTTGGGCAGATGTGAATTCTGTGGTAGAGAGCGAATGGGACAAATTGGTTGTTTCTGGAGCAGTTGTGGGTTTTGTGGTAGATGGAGTAAGGGACAAGATTGTTGTCTCAGGAGCGGATATCGATTCTTTGGTAGATGGAGTCTGGGACAATATGGTTGTCTCTAGTGCAGATGTAGATTCTTTGGTAGATATTAGTGTCTCTGGAGCAGTTGTGGGTTTTGTCGTAGACGGAGAATGGGACAAGATGGTTGACTCTGGAGCAGACAAGGGTTCTGTAGTAGATGGAGTATGCAACAATAGTATTGTGTCTGTAGAAGATGTGGATTCTGTGGTAGATGGAGCACGGGACAAGACATTTGTCTCTGGAACAGACGTGTGATCTGTGGTAGATGGAGAATTGGACAAATTGGTTGTTTCTGGAGCAGTTGTGGGTTTTGTGGTTGATGGAGTAAGGGACAAGATTGTTGTCTCAGGAGCGGGTGTCGATTCTTTAGTAGATGGAGTCTGGGACAATAGGGTTGTCTCTACTGTAGATGTAGATTCTTTGGTAGGTGGAGTGTGGGACAAGATGGTTGTCTCTGGAGCAGTTGTGGGTTCTGTGGTAGAGAGAAAAAGGGATAAATGGGTTGTTTCTGGAACAGTTGTAGGTTCTCTGGTAGGTGAAGTATGGGACAAAATTGTTGTCTCAGGAGTGGCTGTCAATTCTTTAGTAGACAGAGTATGGGACAATATGGTTGTCTCTGGGGCAGTTGTGGGTTCTGTTGTAGATGGAGAAATAGAGAAGATGGTTGACTCGGGAGCAGATGTGGGTTCTTTGGTAGATGGAATAGGCAACAATATTCTTGTCTCTGTAGAAGACATGGGTTCAGTGGTAGAAGAAGCATGGGACAAGATGGTTGTCTCTGGAACAGATGTGTGTTCTGTGGTAGATGAAGTATGGGACAAGATGGTTGACTCTGGAGCAGATGTGGCTGTCAATTCTTTACTAGACGGGTATGGGACAATATGGTTGTCTCTAGTGCAGAGGTAGATTCTTTGGTAGATGGAGTATGGGACAAAATGGTTCTCTCTGGAGCAGTTGTAGTTTCTGTTGTAGTTGGAGATTGTGAGAAGGTGGTTGACTCTGGAGCAGATGTGGGTTCGGTGGTAGATGGAATATGCAACAATATTCCTGTGTCTGTGGAAGATGTGGATGCTGTGGTAGATGAAGCACGGAACAAGATGGCTGTCTCTGGAGCAGATGTGAGTTCTGTGGTAGAGAGAGAATGGAACAAAGTGGTTGTTTCGGGAGCAGTTGTGAGTTCTGTGGTAGCGAGAGAATGGGACAAGATGGTTGTCTCTGGAGCTGTAGTGGATCCTTTGGTAGATGCCATAGGCAGCAATATTCTTGTCTCTGTAGAAGTGGATTCTGTGGTAGATGGAATAAGGGACCAGATTGTTGTCTCAGGAGCGGATATCGATTCTTTGGTAGATGGAGTCTGGGACAATATGGTTGTCTCTAGTGCAGATGTAGATTCTTTGGTAGATATTAGTGTCTCTGGAGCAGTTGTGGGTTTTGTCGTAGATGGAGAATGGGACAAGATGGTTGACTCTGGAGCAGACAAGGGTTCTGTAGTAGATGGAGTATGCAACAATAGTATTGTGTCTGTAGAAGATGTGGATTCTGTGGTAGATGGAGCACGGGACAAGACATTTGTCTCTGGAACAGACGTGTGATCTGTGGTAGATGGAGAATTGGACAAATTGGTTGTTTCTGGAGCAGTTGTGGGTTTTGTGGTAGATGGAGTAAGGGACAAGATTGTTGTCTCAGGAGCGGGTGTCGATTCTTTAGTAGATGGAGTCTGGGACAATAGGGTTGTCTCTACTGCAGATGTGGATTCTTTGGTAGATGGAGTGTGGGACAAGATGGTTGTCTCTGTAGCAATTGTGCGTTCTGTCGTAGATGAAGAATGGGACAAAATTGGAGCGGATATTGATTCTTTGGTAGATGGAGTCTGGGACAAGATGGTTGTCTCTGGAGTAGTTGTGGGTTCAGTTGTAGATGGAGATTCAGACAAGATGGTTGACTCTGGAGCAGACGTGGGTTCTGTGGTAGATGAAGAATGGGAAGTGATGGTTTTCTCTGGGGCAGATGTGAATTCTGTGGTAGAGAGCGAATGGGACAAATTGGTTGTTTCTGGAGCAGTTGTGGGTTTTGTGGTAGATGGAGTAAGGGACAAGATTGTTGTCTCAGGAGCGGATATCGATTCTTTGGTAGATGGAGTCTGGGACAATATGGTTGTCTCTAGTGCAGATGTAGATTCTTTGGTAGATATTAGTGTCTCTGGAGCAGTTGTGGGTTCTGTGAAAGTTGGTGCATCATACAAATACAGAGGAAAGAGTCAAAACATGATGCACATCCAGAGGAAAGAGACAAAACATCAGACACATCCAGAGTAAAGAGTCGAAACATCATACAAATCCAGAGGAACGAGTCAAAGCATCATGCACATCCAGAGGAAAGAGTCATGCACATCAGAGGAAAGAGTCAAAGTATTATGCAAATCAAAAGGAAAGAGGCAAAGCATCATACAAATCCAGAGGAACGAATCAAAGCATCATGCACATCTAGAGGAAAGAGTCAAAGTATTATGCAAATCCAGAGGAAAGAGTCAAAGTATCATGCAAATCCAGAGGAAAGAGTCAAAGCGTCAGACACATCCAGAGGAAAGAGTCAAAGCATCATGCAAATCCAGAGGAAAGAGTCAAAGTATTATGCAAATCCAGAGGAAAGAGTCAAAGCATCATGCAAATCCAGAGGAAAGAGTCAAAGCGTCAGACACATCCAGAGGAAAGAGTCAAAGTATCATGCAAATCAAGAGGAAAGAGTCAAAGCGTCAGACACATCCAGAGGAAAGAGTCAAGGCATCATGCAAATCCTGAGAGCAATCACTTGTTTACCAGGTAAATGAAAGCATGTATATGGGTTCCAGAGATACAACGGTCTGACTGTATTATGCAAGCATGGTGTAGTGGTTAGAAAGTTGGATCATGGCTTCTGAGACCAGGGCTTGAATAAGGAGTCTCCCTCCTTTATTTCCCTTTTAAGCAGAAAATTGGTCCTCTCAGAACATTACCCTTCTGCTTTGATTATATGCTGCCTCCTAGTGAAGTCATTTGGGAAATGCAACCAGGAGTGCACCAGTCAACCATCCCAAAACCGTATTTAATGTTCAGCAGCATCAAGGCTCCTAACATCACAATAAGGCTTGTTCCGAAGCCAATGACTTTGGCATCCAATGAAAATCAAGGGCAGCTTTCCTCCACATCAAATCATTTCAACGGATCGGATGACTAAAGAATGAGTTCCCCATTTCACACCAGATTCAGCTGCAAATGTGCTATGTTTGGATAACTTACCATGACTGCTAGTGGTTGATGCAGTTCTGATAGGAGAGGACGGCTTCAGTGATGAAGTTACAACAGGCACATCGGTTCTCACTTTCCCGTTTTCACCTCCTTCCTGGCCCGCAGTGACTGGATGAATGACTTCTAATAAAATGACAAGGGAGCAAAGAGACTTCTATTACACTACCAATAATTATTAATACTCCCCCAATTTTGTAGCAATCCAATCACAAAATTACCCGTGTCATCCACTAATGTAGTGGGTATCACTGATGATCTCAAGAGCAATGTAGTAGACTTCTTTGGGCTTTCTGTAGGAGAAGATCTGGATGTCTCTGTGAAACTTGGAACCACGATGGTGACGCTAGAGAATGTATCCACCTTAGGTGAAGTTTCCTTAACAATAGGACTTGTGGTTGGAAAAGGGGTTTGAGACAAGATAGTTGTCTTTTCAATGGAAGACTCTGACGTCAGGTGGGAAGAAGGTGTCTCTGTGGAACTTCCCAGAGAAAAGGTTGCTGGAGAAAATGTTTCCACACTAGTCCCTGCAGGTGGAAGATAAGCAGTGGTCTCTGGAGCAGATGTGGGTTCTGTGGTATATTGAGAATGGGAGAAGAAGGCTGCCTTTTCACTGGAAGCTTCTGAGGTCAGTTGGGATGAAGGTGTCCCTGCAGAATTTGTCCTCGCAATAGCTGATGAAGAAACTGTTTCCACTTCAAGTGAAGTTGCCCTAACACTAGACATTGTGGTTGGAAGGGAAGTGGTGGTCTCTGGAGCAGATGTGGGTTCTGTGGGAGATGGAGTATGGGGCAAGAATGTTGTCTCAGGAGCAGATGTAGATTCTTTGGTAGACGGAGTATGGGACAATACGGTTGTCTCTGGGGCAGTTGTGGGTTCTGTTGTAGATGGAGAAATAGAGAAGATGGTTGACTCGGGAGCAGATGTGGGTTCTTTGGTAGATGGAATAGGCAACAATATTCTTGTCTCTGTAGAAGACATGGGTTCAGTGGTAGAAGAAGCATGGGACAAGACGGTTGTCTCTGGAGCAGATGTGGACTCTGTGGTAGGTGGAGTATGGGACAATACGGTTGTCTCTGGAGCAGTTGTGGGTTCTGTGGTAGAGAGAAAAAGGGATAAATTGGTTGTTTCTGGAGCAGATGTGGGTTCTGTGGGAGATGGAGTATGGGACAAGAATGTTGTCTCAGGAGCAGATGTAGATTCTTTGGTAGAAGGAGTATGGGACAATACGGTTGTCTCTGGAGCAGTTGTGGGTTCTGTTGTAGATGGAGAAATAGAGAAGATGGTTGACTCGGGAGCAGATGTGGGTTCTTTGGTAGATGGAATAGGCAACAATATTCTTGTCTCTGTAGAAGACATGGGTTCAGTGGTAGAAGAAGCATGGGACAAGACGGTTGTCTCTGGAGCAGATGTGGACTCTGTGGTAGGTGGAGTATGGGACAATACGGTTGTCTCTGGAGCAGTTGTGGGTTCTGTGGTAGAGAGAAAAAGGGATAAATTGGTTGTTTCTGGAGCAGATGTGGGTTCTGTGGGAGATGGAGTATGGGACAAGACTCTTGTCTCAGGAGTGGATGTAGATTCTTTGGTAGGTGGAGTATGGGACAATATGGTTGTCTCTGGAGCAGTTGTGGGTTCTGTGGTAGAGAGAAATGGGGATAAATGGGTTGTTTCTGGAACAGTTGTGGGTTCTCTGGTAGATGGAGTATGGGACAAGATTGTTGTCTCAGGAGTGGCTGTCAATTCTTTAGTAGACAGAGTATGGGACAAGATGGTTGTCTCTGGGGCAGTAGATGTTGTAGATGGAGAAATAGAGAAGATGGTTGACTCGGGAGCAGATGTGGGTTCTTTGGTAGATGGAATAGGCAACAATATTCTTGTCTCTGTAGAAGACATGGGTTCAGTGGTAGAAGAAGCATGGGACAACACGGTTGTCTCTGGAGCAGATGTGGACTCTGTGGTAGAAGAAGCATGGGACAAGACGGTTGTCTCTGGAGCAGATGTGGATTCTGTGGTAGGTGGAGTATGGGACAATATGGTTGTCTCTGGAGCAGTTGTGGGTTTTGTGGTAGAGAGAAAAAGGGATAAATTGGTTGTTTCTGGAGCATATGTGGGTTCTGTGGGAGATGGAGTATGGGACAAGACTGTTGTCTCAGGAGCGGATGTAGATTCTTTGGTAGGTGGAGGGTGGGACAATATGGTTGTCTCTGGAGCAGTTGTGGGTTCTGTGGTAGAGAGAAAAAGGGATAAATGGGTTGTTTCTGGAACAGTTGTAGGTTCTCTGGTAGGTGAAGTATGGGACAAGATTGTTGTCTCAGGAGTGGCTGTCAATTCTTTAGTAGACAGAGTATGGGACAAGATGGTTGTCTCTGGGGCAGTTGTGGGTTCTGTTGTAGATGGAGAAATAGAGAAGATGGTTGACTCGGGAGCAGATGTGGGTTCTTTGGTAGATGGAATAGGCAACAATATTCTTGTCTCTGTAGAAGACATGGGTTCAGTGGTAGAAGAAGCATGGGACAACACGGTTGTCTCTGGAGCAGATGTGGACTCTGTGGTAGGTGGAGGTGGTAGGTGGAGTACGGGACAATATGGTTGTCTCTGGAGCAGTTGTGGGTTCTGTGGTAGAGAGAAAAAGGGACAAATGGGTTGTTTCTGGAACAGTTGTAGGTTCTGTGGGAGATGGAGTATGGGACAAGATTGTTGTCTCAGGAGTGGCTGTCAATTCTTTAGTAGACAGAGTATGGGACAATATGGTTGTCTCTGGGGCAGTTGTGGGTTCTGTTGTAGATGGAGAAATAGAGAAGATGGTTGACTCGGGAGCAGATGTGGGTTCTTTGGTAGATGGAATAGGCAACAATATTCTTGTCTCTGTAGAAGACATGGGTTCAGTGGTAGAAGAAGCATGGGACAAGATGGTTGTCTCTGGAACAGATGTGTGTTCTGTGGTAGATGAAGTATGGGACAAGATTGTTGTCTCAGGAGTGGCTGTCGATTCTTTACTAGACGGAGTATGGGACAATATGGTTGTCTCTAGTGCAGAGGTAGATTCTTTGGTAGATGGAGTATGGGACAAAATGGTTCTCTCTGGAGCAGTTGTAGTTTCTGTTGTAGATGGAGAATTATAGAAGGTGGTTGACTCTGGAGCAGATGTGGGTTCGGTGGTAGATGGAATATGCAACAATATTCCTGTGTCTGTGGAAGATGTGGATGCTGTGGTAGATGAAGCACGGAACAAGATGGCTGTCTCTGGAGCAGATGTGAGTTCTGTGGTAGAGAGAGAATGGAACAAAGTGGTTGTTTCGGGAGCAGTTGTGGATTCTGTGGTAGATGGAGTAAAGGACAACACGATTGTCTCCGGAGCAGATGTAAGTTCTGTGGTAGCGAGAGAATGGGACAAGATTGTTGTCTCTGGAGCTGTAGTGGATCCTTTGGTAGATGCAATAGGCAGCAATATTCTTGTCTCTGTAGAAGAAGTGGATTCTGTGGTAGATGAAGCATGGGACAGGACGGTAGTCTCAGGACCGGATGTCGATTCTTTGGTAGATGGAGTATGGGGCAATATGGTTGTCTCTAGTGCAGATGTAGATTCTTTGGTAGATATTAGTGTCTCTGGAGCAGATCTGGGTTGAGTCGGAGATGGAGAATGGGACAAGATGGTTGACTCTGGAGCAGACAAGGGTTCTGTAGTAGATGGAGTATGCAACAATAGTATTGTGTCTTTAGAAGATGTGGATTCTGTGGTAGATGGAGCACGGGACAAGACATTTGTCTCTGGAACAGACGTGTGATCTGTGGTAGATGGAGAATTGGACAAATTGGTTGTTTCTGGAGCAGTTGTGGGTTTTGTGGTAGATGGAGTAAGGGACAAGATTGTTTTCTCAGGAGCAGATGTCGATTCTTTAGTAGATGGAGTCTGGGACAATAGGGTTGTCTCTACTGCAGATTTAGATTCTTTGGTAGATGGAGTGTGGGACAAGATGGTAGTCTCTGTAGCAATTGTGCGTTCTGTCGTAGATGAAGAATGAGACAAAATTGAAGCGGATATGGATTCTTTGGTAGATGGAGTATGGGACAATATGGTTGTCTCTGGAGTAGTTGTGGGTTCAGTTGTAGATGGAGATTCAGACAAGATGGTTGACTCTGCAGCAGACGTGGGTTCTGTGGTAGATGAAGAATCGGAAGTGATGGTTTTCTCTGGGGCAGATGTGAATTCTGTGGTAGAGAGCGAATGGGACAAATTGGTTGTTTCTGGAGCAGTTGTGGGTTTTGTGGTAGATGGTGTAAGGGACAAGATTGCTGTCTCAGGAGCGGATATCGATTCTTTGGTAGATGGAGTCTGGGACAATATGGTTGTCTCTAGTGCAGATGTAGATTCTTTGGTAGATATTAGTGTCTCTGGAGCAGTTGTGGGTTTTGTCGTAGATGGAGAATGGGACAAGATGGTTGACTCTGGAGCAGACAAGGGTTCTGTAGTAGATGGAGTATGCAACAATAGTATTGTGTCTTTAGAAGATGTGGATTCTGTGGTAGATGGAGCACGGGACAAGACATTTGTCTCTGGAACAGACGTGTGATCTGTGGTAGATGGAGAATTGGACAAATTGGTTGTTTCTGGAGCAGTTGTGGGTTTTGTGGTAGATGGAGTAAGGGACAAGATTGTTTTCTCAGGAGCAGATGTCGATTCTTTAGTAGATGGAGTCTGGGACATAGGGTTGTCTCTACTGCAGATTTAGATTCTTTGGTAGATGGAGTGTGGGACAAGATGGTTGTCTCTGTAGAGCGTAGATGAAGAATGATATGGATTCTTTGGTAGATGGAGTATGGGACAATATGGTTGTCTCTGGAGTAGTTGTGGGTTCAGTTGTAGATGGAGATTCAGACAAGATGGTTGACTCTGCAGCAGACGTGGGTTCTGTGGTAGATGAAGAATGGGAAGTGATGGTTGTCTCTGGGGCAGATGTGAATTCTGTGGTAGAGAGCGAATGGGACAAATTGGTTGTTTCTGGAGCAGTTGTGGGTTTTGTGGTAGATGGTGTAAGGGACAAGATTGCTGTCTCAGGAGCGGATATCGATTCTTTGGTAGATGGAGTCTGGGACAATATGGTTGTCTCTAGTGCAGATGTAGATTCTTTGGTAGATATTAGTGTCTCTGGAGCAGTTGTGGGTTTTGTCGTAGATGGAGCACGGGACAAGATGGTTGACTCTGGAGCAGACAAGGGTTCTGTAGTAGATGGGTATGCAACAATAGTATTGTGTCTGTAAAGATGTGGATTCTGTGGTAGATGGAGCACGGGACAAGACATTTGTCTCTGGAACAGATGTGTGATCTGAGTCGATGGAGAATTGGACAAATTGGTTGTTTCTGGAGCAGTTGTGGGTTTTGTGGTTGATGGAGTAAGAGACAAGATTGTTGTCTCAGGAGCGGGTGTTGATTCTTTAGTAGATGGAGTCTGGGACAATAGGGTTGTCTCTACTGCAGATGTAGATTCTTTGGTAGATGGGGTATGGGACAAGATGGTTGTCTCTGGAGTAGTTGTGGGTTCAGTTGTAGATGGAGATTCAGACAAGATGGTTGACTCTGGAGCAGACGTGGGTTCTTTGGTAGATGTAATATGCAACAGTATTCTTGTCTGTGGTCAGTGCAGCAACATCCAGAGTAGATGAAGAATGGTCAATGGTTGTCTCTGGGGCAAATCAATTCTGTGGGAAAGAATGGGACAATATGGTTGTTTCTGGAGCAGTTGTGGGTTTTGTGGTTGATCCAGAGGACAAGATTGTTGTCTCAGGAGCGGATATCGATTCTTTGGTAGATGGAGTCTGGGATGGTTGTCTCTAGTGCAGAGTAAATTCTTTGGTAGATATTAGTGTCTCAGAGCAGTTGTGGGTTCTGTGAAAGTTGGTGCATCATACAAATACAGAGGAAAGAGTCAAAACATGATGCACATCCAGAGGAAAGAGACAAAACATCAGACACATCCAGAGTAAAGAGTCGAAACATCATACAAATCCAGAGGAACGAGTCAAAGCATCATGCACATCTAGAGGAAAGAGTCAAAGCATCATGCAAATCCAGAGGAAAGAGTCAAAGCGTCAGACACATCCAGAGGAAAGAGTCAAAGTATCATGCAAATCAAGAGGAAAGAGTCAAAGCGTCAGACACATCCAGAGGAACGAGTCAAAGTATTATGCAAATCCAGAGGAAAGAGTCAAAGCGTCAGACACATCCAGAGGAAAGAGTCAAAGCGTCAGACACATCCAGAGGAAAGAGTCAAGGCATCATGCAAATCCTGAGAGCAATCACTTGTTTACCAGGTAAATGAAAGCATGTATATGGGTTCCAGAGATACAACGGTCTGACTGTATTATGCAAGCATGGTGTAGTGGTTAGAAAGTTGGATCATGGCTTCTGAGACCAGGGCTCGAATAAGGAGTCTCCCTCCTTTATTTCCCTTTTAAGCAGAAAATTGGTCCTCTCAGAACATTACCCTTCTGCTTTGATTATATGCTGCCTCCTAGTGAAGTCATTTGGGAAATGCAACCAGGAGTGCACCAGTCAACCATCCCAAAACCGTATTTAATGTTCAGCAGCATCAAGGCTCCTAACATCACAATAAGGCTTGTTCCGAAGCCAATGACTTTGGCATCCAATGAAAATCAAGGGCAGCTTTCCTCCACATCAAATCATTTCAACGGATCGGATGACTAAAGAATGAGTTCCCCATTTCACACCAGATTCAGCTGCAAATGTGCTATGTTTGGATAACTTACCATGACTGCTAGTGGTTGATGCAGTTCTGATAGGAGAGGACGGCTTCAGTGATGATGTTACAACAGGCACATCGGTTCTCACTTTCCCGTTTTCACCTCCTTCCTGGCCCGCAGTGACTGGATGAATGACTTCTAATAAAATGACAAGGGAGCAAAGGGACTTCTATTACACTACCAATAATTATTAACACTCCCCCAATTTTGTAGCAATCCAATCACAAAATTACCCGTGTCATCCACTAATGTAGTGGGTATCACTGATGATCTCAAGAGCAATGTAGTAGACTTCTTTGGGCTTTCTGTAGGAGAAGATCTGGATGTCTCTGTGAAACTTGGAACCACGATGGTGACGCTAGAGAATGTATCCACCTTAGGTGAAGTTTCCTTAACAATAGGACTTGTGGTTGGAAAAGGGGTTTGAGACAAGATAGTTGTCTTTTCAATGGAAGACTCTGACATCAGGTGGGAAGAAGGTGTCTCTGTGGAACTTCCCAGATGAAAGGTTGCTGGAGAAAATGCAGGTGGAAGATAAGCAGTGGTCTCTGGAGCAGATGTGGGTTCTGTGGTATATTGAGAATGGGAGAAGAAGGCTGCCTTTTCACTGGAAGCTTCTGAGGTCAGTTGGGATGAAGGTGTCCCTGCAGAATTTGTCCTCGCAATAGCTGATGAAGAAACTGTTTCCACTTCAAGTGAAGTTGCCCTAACACTAGACATTGTGGTTGGAAGTGAAGTGGTGGTCTCTGGAGAAGAAGTGGGTTCTGTGGGAGATGGAGTATCGGGCTAGAATGATGTCTCAGGAGCAGATGCAGATTCTTTGGTAGATGGTATGCAACAATAGTATTGTTGTCTCTGGGGCAGTTGTGGGTTCTGTTGTAGATGGAGAAACGGACAAGACATTTGTCTCTGGAACAGACGTGTGATCTGTGGTAGATGGAGAATTGGACAAATTGGTTGTTTCTGGAGCAGTTGTGGGTTTTGTGGTAGATGGAGTAAGGGACAAGATTGTTGTCTCAGGAGCGGGTGTCGATTCTTTAGTAGATGGAGTCTGGGACAATATGGTTGTCTCTAGTGCAGATGTAGATTCTTTGGTAGATATTAGTGTCTCTGGAGCAGCTGTGGGTTTTGTCGTAGACGGAGAATGGGACAAGATGGTTGACTCTGGAGCAGACAAGGGTTCTGTAGTAGATGGAGTATGCAACAATAGTATTGTGTCTGTAGAAGATGTGGATTCTGTGGTAGATGGAGCACGGGACAAGACATTTGTCTCTGGAACAGACGTGTGATCTGTGGTAGATGGAGAATTGGACAAATTGGTTGTTTCTGGAGCAGTTGTGGGTTTTGTGGTAGATGGAGTAAGGGACAAGATTGTTGTCTCAGGAGCGGGTGTCGATTCTTTAGTAGATGGAGTCTGGGACAATATGGTTGTCTCTAGTGCAGATGTAGATTCTTTGGTAGATATTAGTGTCTCTGGAGCAGTTGTGGGTTTTGTGGTAGATGGAGTAAGGGAGAAGATTGTTGTCTCAGGAGCGGGTGTCGATTCTTTAGTAGATGGAGTCTGGGACAATATGGTTGTCTCTAGTGCAAATGTAGATTCTTTGGTAGATATTAGTGTCTCTGGAGCAGCTGTGGGTTTTGTCGTAGACGGAGAATGGGACAAGATGGTTGACTCTGGAGCAGACAAGGGTTCTGTAGTAGATGGAGTATGCAACAATAGTATTGTGTCTGTAGAAGATGTGGATTCTGTGGTAGATGGAGCACGGGACAAGACATTTGTCTCTGGAACAGACGTGTGATCTGTGGTAAATGGAGAATTGGACAAATTGGTTGTTTCTGGAGCAGTTGTGGGTTTTGTGGTAGATGGAGAATGGGACAAGATTGTTGTCTCAGGAGGTCGATTCTTTAGTAGATGGAGTTCTGGTTGTCTCTAGCAAATGGTAGATTCAGATATTAGTGTCTCTGGAGCAGTTGTGGGTTTTGTCGTAGACGGAGAATGGGACAAGATGGTTGACTCTGGAGCAGACAAGGGTTCTGTAGTAGATGGAGTATGCAACAATAGTATTGTGTCTGTAGAAGATGTGGGTTCTGTGGTAGATGGAGCACGGGCCAAGACGGTTGTCTCTGGAACAGACGTGTGATCTGTGGTAGATGGAGAATTGGACAAATTGGTTGTTTCTGGAGCAGTTGTGGGTTTTGTGGTAGATGGAGTAATGGGACAAGATTGTTGTCTCAGGAGCGGGTGTGATTCTTTAGTAGATGGAGTCTGGGACAATATGGTGGTCGCTAGTGCAGATGTAGATTCTTTCGTAGCTTTGGTTGTCTCTGAAGCAGTTGTGGTTTCTGTCGTAGATGGAGAATGGGACAAGATGGTTGACTCTGGAGCAGACAAGGGTTCTGTAGTAGATGGAGTATGCAACAATAGTCTTGTTTCTGAAGAAGACATGGATTCCGTGGTAGATGAAGTGGAAGTGATGGTTGGACAAGACGGTTGTCTCTGGAACAGACGTGTGATCTGTGGTAGATGGAGAATGGGACAAATTGGTTGTTTCTGGAGCTGTTGTGGGTTCTGTGGTAGATGGAGTATGGGACATTATGGTTGTCTCAGGAGCGGATCGCGATTCTTTGGTAGATGGAGTATGGGACAATATGGTTGTCGCTGGAGCAGATGATTCTTTAGTAGATGGAGTATGGGATAAGATGGTTGTATCTGGAGTAGATATCAGTTCTGTGGCAGATAGAGAATGGGACAATATGGTTGACTCTAGAGCAGATGTAGATTCTTTGGTAGATGGAGTATGGGACAATATGGTTGTCTCTGGAGCAGTTGTGGGTTTTGTGGTAGACGGAGAATGGGACAAGATGGTTGACTCTGGAGCAGACAAGGGTTCTGTAGTAGATGGAGTATGCAACAATAGTATTGTGTCTTTAGAAGATGTGGATTCTGTGGTAGATGGAGCATGGGACAAGACATTTGTCTCTGGAACAGACGTGTGATCTGTGGTAGAGAGAGAATGGGGCAAATTGGTTGTTTCTGGAGCAGTTGTGGGTTTTGTGGTAGATGGAGTAAGGGACAAGATTTTTGTCTCAGGAGCGGGTGTCGATTGGAGCAGTTGTGGGTTTTGTCGTAGACGGAGAATGGGACTTTGCAACAATAGTATTGTGTCTTTAGAAGATGTGGATTCTGTGGTAGATGGAGCATGGGACAAGACATTTGTACGTGTGATCTGTGGTAGAGAGAGAATGGGGCAAATTGGTTGTTTCTGGAGCAGTTGTGGGTTTTGTGGTAGATGGAGTCTGGAGTCTGGGACAATATGGTTGTCTCTAGTGCAGATGTAGATTCTTTGGTAGATATTAGTGTCTCTGGAGCAGTTGTGGGTTTTTTGGACGGAGAATGGGACAAGATGGTTGACTCTGGAGCAGACAAGGGTTCTGTAGTAGATGGAGTATGCAACAATAGTATTGTGTCAGAAGACATGGATTCCGTGGTAGATGTGGAAGCACGGGACAAGACATTTGTCTCTGGAACAGACGTGTGATCTGTGGTAGATGGAGAATGGGGCAAATTGGTTGTTTCTGGAGCAGTTGTGGGTTTTGTGTTAGATGGAGCAAGGGACAACATGGTTGTTTCGGGAGCAGTTGTGGGTCCTGTGGTAGATGGAGTATGGAACAATATTGTGGTCTCAGGAGGAGATGATTCTTTAGTAGATGGAGTATGGGATAAGATGGTTGTATCTGGAGTAGATATCAGTTCTGTGGCAGATAGAGAATGGGACAATATGGTTGACTCTAGAGCAGATGTAGATTCTTTGGTAGATGGAGTATGGGACAATATGGTTGTCCCTGGAGCAGTTGTGGATTCTGTGGTAGATGGGGTATGGGAGAAGATTTTTGTCTCAGGAGCGGATGTAGATTCTTTGGTAGATGCAGTATGGGACAATATGGTTGTCTCTAGTGCAGATGTAGATTCTTTCGTAGGTGGAGTATGGGACAATATGGTTGTATCTGGAGCAGTTATGCCTTCTGTTGTAGATGGAGAACGGGACAAGATGGTTGTCTCTGGAGCAGATGTGCGTTCTGTGGTAGATGGGGTATGGGACAAGATTGTTGTCTCAGGAGCGGATGTCAATTCTTTAGCAGATGGAGTATGGGACAATATGGTTGTCTCTACTGCAGATGTAGATTCTTTGGTAGATGGGGTATGGGACAAGATTGTTGTCTCAGGAGTAGCTGTCAATTCTTTAGTAGACAGAGTATGGGACAATATGGTTGTCTCTGAAGCAGTTGTGTGTTCTGTCGTAGATGGATTATGGGACAATATGGTTGTCTCTGTAGAAGACGTGGGTTCTGTGGTAGGTAAAGTAGTGGACAATATGGTTGTTCCTGCAGCAGATGTGCATTCTGCAAAAGATGGAGAAGAGGAGGATTATGAAGGGGAACAAGCAGAAGAAAAGTAAGGAGAAGAATCAGAAGAATATGAATAAAAATGAAGCCAAAGAAGTTGAGAGAGAATATAACAAAGGAGAACATTAATATGAAGAAGTTTATGAACGAGACGAACAAGAGGAAGAAGAGAAGAGAAAGAACAAGAAGACGACGACAAAGAAGCAGAATAATACAAAGAGTAAGATAGACAAGAGGAGGAGGATGGTTACAAAGAGAAACAGGAAGAAGAATACAAAGAAGAAGGAGGAAGAGGAAGAAGAAAGGCAGTTTGGGTCTCGATCCTGAGAGAAAAGCAGAGTATAAATAAATATAACAGTAGTAGTAATCACCATCATCTTGTGACCCTAGGTATACTATTGTGTTATGATTCTGCCTGCTATGGAATACTGGGATTTATAGTTTGTGGTGGCAAAATACACAAAACATGGGTGATGGATCTCATATGGCCAAAGAATAGTCTCTTGAGAGAGATAAAGCAGGGTATAAATAAACATAATAATAATATTAAGTAATAATAATGAATAGTAGTAATAATAATTAATTGTAATAATAATAAATAAGTTCGCAGTTCGAATCTGCGGAATTGGGTGAGCTCCCACTGTTAACCCTAGCTCATGTCAACCTAGCAGTTCCAAAACCTGCAATTGTGAGTAGATCAATAGGTACCGCTTTGGTGGAAAAAGGCAAGAGACGCTCCAAGCAGTCATGCCGGCCACACAACCAGGAGGTGTCTACGGACAATGCAGCCTCCTCGGCTTGGAAATGGAGAAAGAGCACCACCCCTGAACTGAAGATGAGCACCATCTCCAGAGATGGAAATGAAAGGAGAAGCCTTTGCCTTTGCCTGTGTCCTTGTGTCGCATTGTATTTCACTGTAACAAGGCATTGGATGTTTGCATGTGTCTGCTTATATACTGTAATTCGCTCTGAGTCCCCTGTGGGAGAAGGGCGGAATATAAATAAAGTGTTGTTTCTGTTGTTGTTATAGTAATAATAATATTCTATACACATAATTTATTTTATTTATTTACCGCATTTTTACCCCACTCTTCTCACCCCCGTAGGAAAGAAAAGTGAAAATATGTATGTGTGTATGCCGCTCGGATGCCCACTTTCACAGACAGGCTCCTGCTTCCACAAACAGCTATGATTCCCA
This sequence comes from Anolis apletophallus, assembly GCA_030556195.1. NCBI lineage: Eukaryota > Metazoa > Chordata > Lepidosauria > Squamata > Anolidae > Anolis > Anolis apletophallus. The sequence continues at coordinate 67,179,996 of JARBWK010000011.1, forward strand.
CCTATGAGGAGCCACCAAAGGCCCTAGCTCCAATGACATTGCAGGGTATAGCAAGCGCCGTGAACACGTACAACCCCTGCCAGTGTCCTCCGCAAACACCATCCTGCCCACCACCCAAGTGAAGGGGACAATTTCCTCCTAGATTTGATGTGTTTCCTCCACTACAAACATCTCTGTCTTTCTGACTCTCTTCATTGGTGTGGAATTTACATGATCCCGCTCACTGCCTCTCCCATAACCCTTTCCTATTCTTTTCTATGGCGCACAACAAACAGAGCAGAATTGATCAGCAACTGAACATACTGGAGGGGTTTCAGGGCCTGACTCAACATGATGGAAATTGTAGTTCACCCTGCATCAAGACAGAGCACTGTGACCCCCACTGAAAATGGACCTTTATTTATAGGAGTTGGAGTTCACATCCAGAGGGCACTGTGGATCCAAAGAAAGATGGATCTGGGCCAAACTTGGCACTCATACCCGATATGCCCAAATATGAATACTAGTGGGGTTTGGGGGAAAATTGCTCTTGACATTTGGATGTTGTAGTTACTGGGATTTAAAATTGACCTGCAATCAAAGAGTGCTTTGAATCCCACCAAAGATGGACCTGGACCTAACTTGGCACACAGAGCCCCCATGACCAACAAAAAATATTGGAGGTCTTTGGGGAAAATTCACCTTGATTTGGGGGAGTTTGTGGCGGAATGTAAAATAAACCACGCGTAGTTCACGTTGGATCAGCCCACACACTGCCTTGCCAGAGAAAGAAAAATATGCCATGCAGGTGAACAGTAAAGAACGACAGATGTACAATGTGATCAGTTGCATCAACTCACGTAATGTCCTTTTAGAGAGATTTAAAATGGTATTTCTTTGTCTATAACAGAGACCTTCTTTCAGCATCAAAGAAGCAAATCAGTCAGTCTGTCTCTGCTTCTCTCTTCTTCTCTATGACCACCTGCATAGTTCTAGCCCAGTATTTCCCAACCAGTGTGCCGTGAGCGATCATCAGGTGTGTCGTGGAAAATTGGCACTCCCCCTCCTAGCAGCCCCCTCACAGGTTTCCAAGAAACAAATTGAGCCTCTCCGCTTGAAAATATTGTTTTTTACTATTTTACTGGATTTTTCAAGAGTTGCCTCCCCCCCCAGGAACTGTTTATAACAGCTTCATGACATCCATAGTTAACTGGAAGCAAGTTTCACTCAGGGAGAAATTTCACAAAGGTCTGAAGAACAAGCTCTATGAGGAGCGGCTTGAAGAGCTGAGCATGTTTAGCCTGAAGAAGAGAAGGCTGAGAGATGATGAGGGCCAGGTATAAATATGTGAGAGGAAGTCATATATATGTTGTGCTCATCGAAACAGGCCCAGGTTTCACCCTGAGTGTATAAATACATTTAAAAACATATTAACTATATGTATTACTGTGTTAGAGTGTCATTTTGTGTCATTTTGGTTGGTGGTGTGCCCCACGATTTTGTAAATGTAAAAAATGTGCCGCAGCTCAAAAAAGTTTGGGAAATACTGTTCTAGCCTGAACAAAAATGCAACAGAATCCAAAAATGCCAGGCTCAGCCACCACCCCGTGCATTGCCCGATCAATCAGCTTCATGCATCTTATTTTATAATTGACACACACACTCACTGATTGCTTGCATGCGCCAACAGAGTTGTAGTTCTCCTACATCCAGAGAGCACTGTGAACCCAAACAACGATGGATCTGGGCCAAACATGCCACACATACCCGATAGGCTGAAATTTGATTCAGTGGGTTAACCTGGCATGATGTGAGTTGTAATTCACCCACAACCTTGTGCATCTTGTACAATCAAAATTTTGACTTTTCAAATAACCCGGGTATATAAGCTAGTAATAATAATAAGAAGAAGAACGACAATAACAAAACCCATCTCTTCCAGGAAATCTCTCAGTTATGTAGCGGAAACTTTTGGTTCTTACGCTACATCAGTGTGAGATATTTGTCCGATTTTCGCTAGGAGAATTCCCCGCCGAACTCTTTCTGAACTTCTGGATGCCTTTCCCTTTGGTGCTGCCAAAAAAGGCTCGCTGGGCAACTTTCTCGCCACCCGTACTGTTTGCACTGATCTCTCTCGCCCTTGCACTTAAATCAACAAGCTCTTCTTTATTTTTCTGAGATCTTGCGATAAAGAAAGCCAAACTGTTGTGTGGACAGGAATGGTGACAAAAGACACGCTTGGCGAGTTGGAAAAGGAAAGGACTCACATCAGGCTGTCAACTGTAATCGGTTTCTCAAACACATGTTCCTTGTGGCTTCGCTACCAGAAGAGTTGGCAGAAGATCACACGCAAAAAACGGGTTTTCAAATGACACCATTCATGACAGCTTGTTCATTTTTCCTCCAAATGCGGAGAAGTATGCGAAACATGCATTGCCGGAGCACCACTCAAACCAATTGCGTACCTTTTTAGTTCCTAGTCCTAAAAGACCCCCTTGGAGATCTAGAACTCCCAGTTGAAACTATATGATCCAACTACAACTATCTAGTGGAATTTAAGGGCTTCTATCAGTTCGTTGGCAGAAAGTGTTGGATTGAATCTCCTTTCACTCTTAAGGAGGGAAGTGGGATATTATTACTATTATTAGTAGTAGTATTAATTTAGCATTATTAATTGAATATTATATTTTATTAGTAGTAGTAGTATTATTAGGATTATTTTGTTGTAATTTTATATTTTTATTCATGGGATTTTATTACTATACTACTTATATTCTTATTATTTTATTACCTTAGTATTATTAATTAAATAATTTATATTATTATTTTATTGTCATTATTAGTGTAATATTTTATATTATTATTTTATTAATAAGTATTATTTGATTTGAATTTATTGTTGTTATTTTATTATTATTTATTATTATAAGATTAATAAGTATTATTTTATTTGTATTTATTATTACTACTACTATTATTAGGACTGTCCCAAGGTCTTTAGACTTCCCGGACAAAGTGTCACCAAACTATAACTGCCAGGAATCCATAACACGACCATGGCAGTTTAAACTGCATTTATTTAAGAGTATGGATGTATAGAAAAGTATTTGACCCAAAAAAAGGTTGCTTCTGCCAGTCTGAGCTGGCAATGCTACAAGAAATAAAACCAGAGGCTCAGGAACTAAGGGTATCTTCCTATGTTTCTGCAATAAGTGAAAAGTGGAGGAAAAGCAAAAGTTGGGATAGAAGGAGGAGGACGAGAAAGAGGACGAGAAGGAGGAGGAGATGCTAGTTCTTCAAGCCTTTAGTAGCTTGAGGTTTCAATTCGGAAGGTAGTGAAGGGATATAAGAGAGATTCATTGCAAAAAAAGGCCTTATAACAGAGAGCTGGTGTGATAGTCATTTGTAAATATCCTTACAGAACAGTGGTTCCCAACCTTTGGTCCGTGGACCACCAGTGGTCCGCAAGAATGAAAATATGCTCCGCGGCCTCACCATTACTACACCATTGCCTCGAAACCATGCAGCAACAAGAGCAACTGGTCTCACAAAACTCTATTCTAGTGCCGAGGCAACAGGGATGTCGGGAGGGGAGAGGCTGGATACCCACAAAAGATTACTACTACCACATCATCTCTAGATTATGAAATACGGTTTTCTGTGGGCAAGCAGATGGCAACTATTGGATGGCTAATGTTCTGTATCAAAAACTAGAGCTGATGTGGTCTATCCAATGCAATTTTCTGAATCAGCACCACAAATAACCAAAACTAATCTAAAGTTGACCAAAAACTGATTCGTAATCCTTTTGGTACTAATGTTGAAGAGTGGTCCCTGGTCAAAGTGGTCCCTGGGCAAGTGGTCCCTGGTCAAAAAAAGGTTGGGAACCACTGTTACAGAAGATGGCGAGAGCTTGTTCTCTGGTGCTCCAGAGATTATTATAGATCTATCTAACCGTAGAATTAATGCGGTTTCACCCTAATATAATTGCCATGACTCCATTCTATGAGATCATGGTCATTTCATGTTTCAATATGTGCATTTTACAGAGTGTTTTTAAATGATTGTGTGTTTGAGCAATATTGTAGCCCCCCTTGAACCGTGAGGAGACGCGGGTAAGAAATAAAATTACAATAATAATAATATATTAATATTTATGTATAATAATATTTGCAATTTTTTATCCCCCCCTCTTAAAGGGTATGTTGTTGTTGTTATTGTTATAAAGGGCTCTAGCATCTCATTAAACGACAACTCCAAGTAACTCAACAATATATTATGGCCAAACGAATCCCGAAGTTCTGGCAATTTCGCCTAGGGCTCTTGATCAGTCATTATAGCCAACAATATATTACGACTGAACGAATCCCAAAGTTCCAGCAATTTCGTTTAGGGCTTTTGATCGATCATTATAACCAACAATATATTATGACCAAATAAATCCCAAATTTCTAGCAATTTTGTCCAGGGCACTTGATTGGTCATTATAGCTAACAATATAGTTAGCTGAGTACCAACTCAGAGGTCGAAAGAATCCCTACCTGAAGTCCATAAGTGGATATATAGGATCAGGATGACGAACACATTCCGAAGTCTGCGGTGGTGCTTTCGGTCCATCTTCGGTCCCGCATGGGGTCCCTCTCGGTTCTTTCCGTTCCCTTCGAAAGACGTCTTTCTGTCGACTCTGGTGCCAAGTGGCAATAGCCGGGGAAGTTTGAAGCCATGAGCTTAAGAAGTCGACACACCCAGAGCAAGAAGCATCAATCAATCTCCCGACCCAACCCTCACCTGGAAAGGGGAGAGAAAAAAAGGCATGATTTCATAACATCACAAAGGAATAGAAGAGAGGGAAAGGGAGCTCGAGCGTGGCTCCAACAGCACCTGCTTTTGCCAAGGGTCAGCCCTGGTTAATGGAGAGGAAATGAGGAGGAAGAGGAGGATGAAGGCACCGAAAAATCCAGCGCTGTGTCAGAGTCGTGAAGGGCACATCTATGCTGCATCTTGAACAGCTATGGCTTGATGCAATGAAATCCCTAAGATTTACAGTTCCCCAAGTCTCCGGCCTTCCTGGCACATAGGATCCCACAGCATTGAGTCTTGGCAGTTTGAGTGCGTCAAAAAATGTGTTCATTCCACAGTGTAGACGCACAGCAAACTCAACCAAAGTCAACGCATTCATTCCCCAGTATAGGCGCAGCCCAAAGTCCCCCAAAATCAACCAAAGTCAAACTTCATTCCGCAGTGTAGATGCACCCCAAAGTCAACCAAAGTCAACATGTTCATTCCGCAATGTGGACGCACCCCAAAGTCATTGCATTCATTCCGCAATGTAGACATACCCCAAAGTCAACCAAAGTCAACATGTTCTTTCCTCAGCATAAACGCACCCCAAATTCAACCAGTGAACGCATTCATTTCACAGCGTAGACGCACCCCAAAGTCAACAAAAGTCAACATGTTTCTTCTTCAGCGTTGATGCACCCCAAAGTCAACCAGTCAAAATGTTCATTTAGCAGCAAAGACATACCCCAAAGTCAATGCATTCATTCTGCAGTGTAGACACAGCCCAAAGTCAATGTGTTCATTCTGCAGTGTAGATGCATAGCAAACTCAACCAAAGTCAACGCATTCATTCCGCAGTGTAGGCGCACAACAAACTCAAATAAAGTCAACACATTCATTCTGCAGTGTAGATGCACAGCAAAGTCAACCAAAATCAACACATTTATTCTGCAGTGTAGACGCATAGAAAACTCAACCAAAGCCAACACATTCATTCTGCAGTGTAGACACACAGCTACGTTAACCAAAGTCAGCACATTCATTCCACACTATAGATGCACAGCATAGTCAACCAAAGTAAATGCTTTCATTCCGCAGTGTAGATGCACCCCAAAGTCAGCCAAAGTCAACACATTCATTCCGCAGTGTAGATGCACCCCAAACTCAACACATTCATTCCGTGGCATAGATACACCCCAAAGTCAACCCAAGCCAATGCATTCATTGAGCTGTTTGCCCCCCCTCCCCATCAACCAAAGTCAACACATTCATACCGCAGTATAGACGCACAGCAAAGTCAACTTTAAAAGAACGAAAATAATATCAAGCCACCCTGACTCTCCTTCGGGAGACATAAAGCATGGTATAAATAATAATAATAACAACAACAACAACAACAACAACGAGAGGAACGAAGAATGGGTTTTGGCCGACCTTTAATTCCACGAAGATGTATAAAATGAAACAACTAGAGTAAACAACCATGAACAATTTTGGAACTTCAACATAATACTTTTAAAAGCAGAGGCTGGATGGTCATCTGTTGGGAGAGCTTTGATGATATCTTCCTATATAGCACAATGGGGTTGGACTTGATGGCCTTTGGAATCTCTTCCAACTCTAGGATTCTAATGTTTGCCATTTCCAACTTTTACAATCAACACTTTTTCAGAGACACTGAAAAATTGCACTCTTTCTTTAGTCCCTATCCATTGCCAATGCTGCTTAAAGACTATGCGATTTAACAGAAAACAAGGTGGAAAAGATGCCATAATAATTACTAGGTCAATGGAGGCTTTTCTAGCCATAACATAAACCATTACATGCATTGCAGATTTTGGGGACATTATTTCCCTTGTGTTTCCGCGTTCTGTCTATGACACGATAAGGACTCCGGGGGCATTTTTTCTCTTGCTCTCACTTCACTTATAAAACAACAACAATGAAACAATCGGATCCGTGTTGCCCAACAGAGAAAGGCATGCCGGAAAGGGACATTTGCAAAAAGAAAAGAAAAAACTCCCCAAAAGTGGAAAGTCCTTTGAGTTCCTTGTTCTCTACTAAAGAGAGACATAAGCAACAAAGAATGCGAAAGAGTCCTATGGGATCCTAAAGCTTATTAGGATGACTCTCGCAAAGTCTGACAATGCATTATTGTATTTTGATGTTTTCATTTCTATTCCTTCAAAAGGATTTTTCAGAATTGCCATCATATTGTCAACCTTTAATTTCTATATGTATATCTATATTGATCTATATAAAAGTCAAAGGCATCTATCTGATTTGGATTTGGACCAAATGGGAAGGAAGGAAGGAAGGAAGGAAGGAAGGAAGGAAGGAAGGAAGGAAGGAAGGAAGGAAGGAAGGAAGGAAGACAGGAAGGAAGACAGGAAGGAAGACAGGAAGGAAGACAGGAAGGAAGACAGGAAGGAAGACAGGAAGGAAAGGAAGAAGGAAGGAAAGAAGGAAGAAAGGGAAAGGAAAGGAAAGAGAAGAGAAGAAAGACAAGAAAAAGGGATGAAGGAAAGGAAGAAAGGTAAAGAAAGATGGCTGTAAACGCCACCTTGTATTGTTCTGCTTTTATTGAAGTGATTTTAATGTGATGCTTTAAATATGTTTGTGATGTTTTTAAGCTGTATTTTTGTGATTGTGTGTAAGCCGCCCCGAGCCACTGGGAGTGGCGGTGAATAAATTTGAATAAATAAATAAATAAGAGAAAGGATGGAAGAGAAGGGAAAGAAGAGGAAGGAAGGTGTATGAGGGAAATCAAGGGAAGAAGGGAAGGAAATAGAAGAGGAAGGAGAGGAAGAGCCACAAAAGGATTGCATAACCGGGGGATGTGTTATATATACATTAGTACTAAACAATATAATCTGTATATATCTGTATACCTTTATAAAACGGAATGTTTGTATGTGTGTATGCGGAGGGCGGGAGGGCAGAAGGGCGGAAGCAGCCACTTTCACAGGCCAGGGCGGATATGTGGCAGCCACTTTCACAGGCCAGGGCGGATATGTGGCAGCCACTTTCACAGGCCAGGGCGGATATGTGGCAGCCACTTTCACAGGCCACAGCGACCAGCGGGTGATGGACCTGCACCAAACTTGGTACACATAACCCCCTAACCCCCTTTACGTCCTGGCGCGGGTCAGGGGACATGACCCACGGATTATGGGATTTGTAGTACTTTCCAACACTTTGGTTCCCACAGACCACTGAGGCCACCAAAAAGGACCAATACAGACCACACTCAGCACACACAGCCCCCATGACCCACTCTACGTCCTGGTGCAGTTCGGAGGAGGGTGGACCATGGATGATGGGACTTGAAGTGCCTCTACTCACTTCCCAAGTCCGCTGCAACCCTCATCCAATCACTGATCGAGACCAAACTTAGCACACATAACCCCCATGACTGCCTTCACGTTCTGGTGAGGTTGGGGGAGAACTGACAATGGATGATGGGATTTGTAGTACTTTTACACCCCTCTGTTCCCACAGACCACTGTGGCCCCCAACAAACACTGATAAAGACCACACTTGGCACACAGAGCCCCAGTGACCCAGTCCACATCCTACTGAAGTTTGGAGGGGGACAGAACATGGATGATGGGTCTTGCAGTACCTTCCCTCACTTTCCAAGACTGCTACAAACCTAATCCTATGATTGATCAACACCAAACTTGCCACACAGAGCCCTCATGACCCACTCTACATTCTGGTGCAGTTTGGAGGAGGGTGGACCATGGATGATGGGACTTGAAGTACCTCTACTCACTTCCCAAGTCTGCTGCGACCCTCATCCATTACCGATTGAGACCAAACTTGGCACACATAACCCCCATGACTGCCTTCACGTCCTGGTGAGGTTCGGGGAGGACTGACAATGGATGATGGAATTTGTAGTATTTTCACACCCCTCTGTTCCCACAGACCACTGTGGCCCCAAAAACACCGAGAAAGTCCACACTTGGCACACAGAGCCCCAGTGACCCACTCTACATCCTACTGAAGTTTGGAGGGGGAGAGAACATGGATGATGGGACTTGCAGTACCTTCCCTTACTTCCCAATCCTGCTACAAACCTTATCCAATGACTGATAAACACCAAACCTGGCACACAGAGCCCTCATGACCCACTCTACAGCCTGGTGCAGTTTACTGTGAGACGGACCACAGATGATGGGACTTGAAGTACCTTCACTCACTTCCGAAAAAGAATGCATCCCTCATCCATTCACCAATACAGACCAAACTTAGCACACAGAGCCCCCATGACCCAATCTACATCCTACTACACTTTGGGGGGCAGAGATGATGGGACTTGCACTACCTTCAGTAATTTCATGATACCACTGCAACTCCCAATAATGATGGATCAAGACCAAACTTGGCACACAGATCCCCGTGACCCACTCTACATCCTGCTGCGCTTCACAAATAACCCGGGCAGGGCCGGGTCCCCAAGCTAGTATATAATATACAGTATATACATTCATTTTTGAATGGATTGTATTAGGTTTGATATTTCATGTTAAAGCGAGGGATGAGCAATAAAACCATTCAAGAGTTTAGAATAGGAAAATGACCTTCAAAGGGGTAAAATATGTTTTAATGTAACTTTTGGAAGCTGTCATGCACACAGAGATTTCAAGTATAGCACGAGCTGAGTGGATTCCTCTGGGGTCTTGGACACAAACTGGAAATACAAGACAGGCGAGAATGCAACGAGGCTGGGAAATTGCCGCCTGCCCACTATATATCATGGACAGCAGCCGGTAAATAGTGCGAGAACCTGCTGTGATTGAGCAGAGCTGGGCTGTGATTGGTCGAACTACTTTTTATGCTGAAGAGGGGGAGTTTGGTTCCGATCAGCCTGGGTGTGATTGATTGACTGCATCAGAGAGGGGACGTGGATGGTAATTGGCTGAACTAAGGCTATGTCATAGAGAGGGGTTTGATTCTGGTTGGTTGGCTGTGGTCTGATTGCCCAAACTGCTCTTATGCCATAGATAGCTTGTTTGATTCTGATTGGCTGGGATTGATTGAAATGTCAGAATGGGAACTTGACCTTTGATTGGCTGAACATTAAAGAATGAGCTTGCAATGTGATTGGTTAGACTGCCCTTACGTCAGAGAGCAGGGTCCGGTTCTGATTGGCTGGGCTACAGTTGTCTGCATTATCACTTAAGTCAAGGACAGAACCTAGACTGTGATTGGCTACACTGTCCTCATGTTTGAGAGTGGGGTCCAGTTCTGATTGGCTGGACAGCAACTGATTGGCTGCATTGCCCTTAAGTCAAAGATGAAACTTGGGCATGTTTGAGATGTTTGGGTCCAGTTATTGATTTCCTGCATTGCCCTTAAGTCAAGGACAGAACCTAGGTTGTGATTGGCTAGACTGCCCTTATGTCTGAGATTGGGGTCCGGTTCTGATTAAGCTGCAAAAGATGAAACTTGGGCTGTGATTGGCTAGACTGCCCTTATGTCCGAGATCGGGGTCCGGTTCCGATTGGCTGCTGAAACATTTCGAACCTATAAGGATGTTTCCTGGCTTGGTAGACAATGCCTCCATTCCAAAGACAATCGTAGGGTTGGAAGGGACCCCAAGGGTCACCCAGTCCAACTCCATTCTGCCAGGAAGACACAATAAAAGCCCTCCCAACAGATGGCTATCCAGTCTCTGCTTACTGGAGAACATTCGCTCAATTTGTAATGGCCAGAGATAGTTGGCAGTGGAATGGACTCCTTCAGGAGCTGATGGCATCTCTTACTTTGAAAGTATTGGAAAGAAAACACTGAGGCTATGCCCCATGCAACTGTCTTAGTTCAAAAGGACTCCAGCTCCCAGAATCCTCAATTGTGGGCCAAGTGAGTTGAGGTCTAATCCATCTGGAAGACCAGCATTTGGGGATCCTCGGATTCGCCTTCATACTCTTACGACTTTCACCAGGAAGCGTCACCCTCTGCCACGTCCCACCCTATTCCTCATGCCTTTTTGGCTCCGTTAACATTTCCGTTGCCGGCTGCCAAAGCACTGTGGTAGTCACTGCTACTATTAATCCCCCAGGAGGAGATAAATATCCATTGTTCACTCCCAATTTGGGGAGAGGAAGGAAAGAGGGACCAGGAAACTGGCAGCCGTGACAATTGGTGTCATGCTTGCCAAGCGACTGAGCCAAATCCTTGCGTTTTCCCTCCTGGACACAAAAGGAAACGGCAAAATTGCTTCTTTTTTTCTTTTTCTTTTTCTTGGAACGTGTGCCAAGAAGTCATTAAAGTCATTTCTATTTGTACAAAATTCTGCGTGCAAAACGAATGCAATTATATGGTACGACATGGCCTTTAGGCTGTAATATGTAAGAAGGTGTCTAAGAATCGGAAATAAATTTTGCGGTTTTCGATCTCAAAAGCTTTCCTGGTTACACCAAATCCCAAACCCAAAATGCTTTTGGCTCCATACGTTTTGAAGGAGGAAGGCTCAATCTGTATTTCTCTGTTTTGTTTTGTTTTGTTTTTTTAAAATGGGATCTCAGTTTATTTTATTTTGAAAGGTATTCGATTAGCAACATTTCCTGCTTGAGCTGTTGGAAGGGTTGGGTTCGAACTGCCGTAGAAGATAGCAAAAAACGTGAGAGAGTGCGTAATCTAAATATCTCAGCAAGCGTCACAAAAGGAAAACAAAGACTTCTTTTCACAAAGGTTTGCCCTGAAAAAACCTTTAAAGAAAAGCTGAATCCCAGCCTTTTTGTTTCTCTTTCAATAATAACTAGCTCGTTTACCCAGCGTTGCCTGGATTATTTGAAAAAGTCAATTTTTATTGTACAAAATGCATAAGATTGTGGGTGAACTACAACTCCCATCATGCCAGGTGAACCCCCTGAAAATCCATCAGTACTTAAAATTTTTCAAATTACCATATATATGAATACATATAATAAAAGTGAATGCATGTACGTATGTATGTATGTAGGCGGTGATGTATGTCCGTTAGCGGCGGATTTCCTCTTGGCTCCCACTTCCAGAGACCACTGAACCCCAGCAATGACGGATCTGGGTCAAACTTGGCACACAGACCCAACATGGCCAACTGTGAATACTGGCAGGTTTTGGGGGCGACTGGCCCACGATTTTGGGAACTGCAGTTTACCCACATCCTTATGCATGTTCTAATGGGCGCGTTCATTAAAAAAAGAAGCAAATACTGACTTTTTCTAATAATTGGCATTACAAATTACCTAACCTGGGCATTGCCAGGTACCCAAGCTAGTAATGTGTGTATGTGTGATATCTATCTATCTATCTATCTATCTATCTATCTATCTATCTATCTATCTATCTCACAGTAGTAGGAGCAACCCCAGAGGCCATCCAGCCCAACCACCTTCTGCCATGCAGGAAAAGCACAATCAAAGTACCCCAACAGATGACCATCTGTCATTTCTGATAATAATAATTTATTTATTTATTTTATTTATTCAAATTTATCCGTCGCCACTCCCATCCAGCTTGGGGCGACTTACACAGGATAAAAACAGCATTACAGCAATATAAACAGCATTAAAAGAGAACATAAGATTAAAACAGCAGTTAAACATACATATACTGTAGTCTCAGGAGAGGCCAATATAATGTCAAGGGAGACCAGCATATTAAGGGCCGAAAGCCTGTTTGAACAACAGGGTCTTGCAGGCCTTCCAAAAAGCCAGCAAACTCGAGATCTCACGGATTTCTGTGGGTAGCGCGTTCCAGAGGGTCGGAGCAATAACAGAAAAAGCCCTCCTCCGCGTCACGGTTAGATGATAGGTCTTAAAGCTTGGAACCATCAGGAGGCTCTGAGTCTCCGAACGCAGGGGTCTAGTGGGACAGTATGGGATGAGGCGGTCCCTGAGGTACACTGGCCCCAGACCATTCACGGCCTTGAAGGTCAATACCAACACTTTGAAGGTAATCCGGCATTCCACTGGAAGCCAGTGCAGTTCGCGTAGGATGGGTGTAATATGGCAGCTCGATGGCACACCTGCCAGTAGCCGAGCTGCAGCATTCTGCAGCAGTTTAAGTTTCCGGATCACCAACAAAGGAAGGCCAATGTACAGAGCGTTACAGTAGTCGCTCTTTACAGTAACCTTGAGATGACCGTGGCTTGGACCACTGTGGCCAGGTCGTGTCGAGACAGATAGGGGGCCAGCTTCCTCGCCTGACATAGATGAAAGAACGCTACTCTACTGACGGTGGAGTTGTGTGTCTCCATCAACAGTTGAGAGTCAAGTGTGACACCAAGACTCTTTACAGATGACGACGGACCTAACATCACGCCGTCCAGGGTTGGAAGCTGAACATCCCTAGTGCCGGGACGACCAAGCCACAGGATCTCCGTCTTTGCCGGATTCACCTTCAACCTACTGGCTCGCAGCCATCCAGTAACAGCTTCAAGGCAACAATGGAAATTATCGGGTACGGATTCGGGCCGGCCCTCCATCCTCAGAATGAGCTGGGTGTCATCAGCATATTGATGACATTCCAGCCCAAAGCTACGTACCAATCAAGCAAGTGGTCGCACATAGATGTTAAACAACAGAGGGGAGAGGATTGCCCCCTGGGGCACTCCACATAGTAGGGGGGAACCCCCGGAGACAACCTCACCCCTCCTCACTCGCTGTAACCGGTTCCAAAGGAAAGAAGACACCCATTTCAGAACTGTCCCCCTCACCCCGGCCCCGGCAAGGGGGTGGGTCAAAAGGTGTATCAAATGCTGCCGTGAGGTCCAATAACACAAGCAGCGCCGATCCGCTCTGATCGAGTTGGCATCGTAGCTGGTCTGTGATGGATACCAGAACCGTCTCCAGTCCGGCTTCCATGCCCTGAACGGAAGCCGGACTGGAAGGGGTCTAACCAAGTTGTGTCATCTAGGAGGGAATGCAACTGCTCCATTGCTGCCCTCTCAATCACCTTTCCCGGGAATGACAAATTCGAAACTGGGCGGTAATTGGAAGGGCCCGTAGGATCTAATAATAATAATAATAATCGCAGAAACCCCATAATGGATGGCCATCTGTCAGGAAGGGTTGGATGGTGTCCTCCTGGTTTATAGATGGATGGATTGAATTGCCTTTGGGGTCCCTTCCAACTCTAGAAGTCTATGATCCCAATAGTGTCCCCCTTCTCTGCTTTGCAGCTGAGTCTGGATCTCCATCTGTCAGGAGGGGTTGGATGGTGTCTTCCTGCTTTAGAGAGGGATGGATTGGATGGCCTTTGGGGTCCCTTCCAACTCTAGGATTCTATGATCCCAATAGTGTCCTCCTTTGCAGCTGAGTCTGAATCTCCATCTGTCAGGAGGGGTTGGATGGTGTCTTCCTGGATTATAGAGGGTTGGACTGGATGGCCTTTGGGGGTCCCTTCCAACTCTAGGATTCTGTGGGTCCGACTTCATGAGCTTTTAGGAGTGAGGCGAGGCTTTCTCCAAACCTTAGCAATGTGGCTCTACTGGCTCTCCAAGCATCTTGACCTCCTGTTCCCATGTGCTTGAAAAATGGAGGTATATCTGGCACGACATCAGGCTTTCGATGTGTGACGTTCTCGTGTTGATAACAACCAACTCAGCCGGAGAAGGTGGAGTCTCCTTCCCTGGAGACTTCGAAGCTGAGGTTGGATGGCCATCTGTTGGGAGGGATCGGATTGTGTCTTGCTTTGTATCAGAAGTGGGGTTGGTCGGGATGGCCCTCTTCCCGTTCTATGATTCTATAAGCGATCCTATCTGTAAGATCTTGTATACGGTTTACTTTGGATTCTGCACAATAATTATAACAACAACAATTTAATGTGTTTATGTTCCATAACACTATGTAACATGCTTTTTAATTAGGCCAAACTCTAATCTTTATTGGATGTGTGGACTGAACATTGTTTAATGTTAATCTCATTGTTAGATAATTTGTTTTTAATTAATTGTTACTGTTTTTAATTCTGTATGTTTTATGGTTTATATGGTGTATTATCCTGGCATTGAATCGCTGCCTTTGTAAGCTGCTCTGAGTCCCCCTTCGGGGGTGGAGAAGGGCGGGGTAAAAATGTTTTAAACAAATAAATAATCTAAGACACAATCCAAACCCTCCCGACAGATGGCCATCCAGCTTCTGTTGGAATCAAGGACCCAACTGATTCTCGGAGTTGGAAGGGACCCCAAAAAGCCATCCAGTCCAACCCCATTCTGCCTGGTGGAAATACACAGAGGGCGCCTCCAGGCAACAGAGGCCAGGCTACCTCTATGCAGACACCCTTACTGATTGACTTTGCAGCTTCATAGCTACTCCAGTGCTAATTCCAGTTTGCTAATTGCAACATCCACACTTGCTTCAAACAGACAAGGGTTCTTCCTCCCACCCTGGACGTCATTCCACAGGGATATATACACTCCACTTGCTTCACTACCTCTATGCAGAGACTCTCACTGACTGACTTTGCAACTGCAAGGCCACTCAATGCACAAGCAAAGCTCTCCTGACAGATGACTTTTTCTTCCTCCATCCCTCTGTCTCTGAGTTATTTGGCGGTGATAGATGCCTCCGTCCCTCATTCCACGCCCGGACATTTGTCATGTTGGCACAAAAGCAAATCTATTCAAGAATCAGGCAAACCTTGCAGGCATTAATCCCCAATTGTTCTTCCACCTCTTTCCACTCCTTGACAGGGACCAGTTCCACCGCTCTCTTGGCTTCCTCAATCTAAGACAGTATTGGTTTAATTCTGTATCAGCCATTGAGATAGCCATTGAGGAGGCAAGAGGCAGAGAGAGGGAGAGGAAAGAAGATAGAGAAAAAGAAAGGAGAAAGAAAGAAAGAAGTTGTCACAGAAGGGAGCAAAAAGAGAAGGCAGAAACAAGAGGAAGTGAGGAAGAGAGAAAAGGAGGGAGAAAAAGATGGCACAAAAGTCAAGAGAAGAAGAAGGGAGAAGGAGGGAAGGCAAAGGGAAACGGTAGAAAGAGAAGGAGAAAAACGTGGATGAGAGATGGAGAAAGGCAAAGAGTAGGGAAAGAGAAGAAAAGGAGGAAAACAGACAGGAAAAGAAAGGAAGGGGGAAGGAGAAAAAGGGGACGGAGGAGAGGAAAATGAGTAGGGGAAGGAAGGAAGGAGAGATAAAGAAAAGAGGAAAGAAACCGAGCAGGAAAAGGAAGGATGGGTGGAAGGGGAAATAAAGTAGGAAGAAAAATTGACAAGAGAAGGAAGGAAGGAAGGAAGGATAGATAGATAAAGAAAAGAGGAAAGAAACCGAGCAGGAAGAGGAAGGAAGGAAAGATAAAGAAAAGAGGAAAGAAACCGAGCAGGAAGAGGAAGGAAGGAAGGAAGGAAGGAAGGATAGATAAAGAAAAGAGGAAAGAAACCGAGCAGGAAGAGGAAGGAAGGAAGGAAAGATAAAGAAAAGAGGAAAGAAACCGAGCAGGAAGAGGAAGGAAGGAAGGAAGAAAGATAAAGAAAAGAGGGAAAGAAACCGAGCAGGAGGAAGGAAGGAAGGAAGGAAGGATAGAGAAAAAGAAAGAAAGAGAAGAGGAAGGAAGGAAGGAAGGAAGGATAAAGAAAAGAGGAAAGAAACCGTGCAGGAAGAGGAAGGTAGGAAGGAAGGAAGGAAAGATAAAGAAAAGAGGAAAGAAACCGAGCAGGAAGAGGAAGGAAGGAAGGATAGATAAAGAAAAGAGGAAAGAAACGGAGCAGGAAGAGGAAGGAAGGAAGGAAGGATAAAGAAAAGAGGAAAGAAACCGAGCAGGAAGAGGAAGGAAGGAAGGAAGGAAGGAAAGATAAAGAAAAGAGGAAAGAAACCGAGCAGGAAGAGGAAGGAAGGAAGGAAGGAAGGAAGGAAAGATAAAGAAGGAGCAGGAAGAGGAAGGAAGGAAGGAAGGATAAAGAAAAGAGGAAAGAAACCGTGCAGGAAGAGGAAGGTAGGGAGGAAGGAAGGAAGATAAAGAAAAGAGGAAAGAAACCGAGCAGGAAGAGGAAGGAAGGAAGGAAAGATAAAGAAAAGAGGAAAGAAACCGAGCAGGAAGAGGAAGGAAGGAAGGAAGGAAAGATAAAGAAAAGAGGAAAGAAACCGAGCAGGAAGAGGAAGGAAGGAAGGAAGGAAGGAAAGATAAAGAAAAGAGGAAAGAAACCGAGCAGGAAGAGGAAGGAAGGAAGGAAGGAAGGAAGGAAAGATAAAGAAAAGAGGAAAGAAACCGAGCAGGAAGAGGAAGGAAGGAAGGAAGGAAGGAAAGATAAAGAAAAGAGGGAAGGAAGGAAGGAAGGAAGGAAGGAAGGAAGGATAGATAAAGAAAAGAGGAAAGAAACGGAGCAGGAAGAGGAAGGAAGGAAGGAAGGAAGGAAAGATAAAGAAAAGAAAAGAAAGAGGAAGGAAGGAGGAAGAGGAAGGAAAAAGAAAGAAAGAGGAAAGAAACCGAAAAGGAAGAGAGGAGGAAGGAAGGAAGGAAGGATAAAGAAAAGAGGAAAGAAAGGAGGAAGAGGAAGGAAGGAAGGAAGGAAAGATAAAGAAAAGAGGAAAGAAACCGAGCAGGAAGAGGAAGGAAGGAAGGAAGGATAAAGAAAAGAGGAAAGAAACCGTGCAGGAAGAGGAAGGAAGGAAGGAAGAAAGATAAAGAAAAGAGGAAAGAAGGAAGGAAGGAAGGAAGGAAAGATAAAGAAAAGAGGAAAGAAACCGAGCAGGAAGAGGAAGGAAGGAAGGAAGGAAGGAAGGAAGGAAGGAAGGAGGAAGGAAGATAAAGAAAAGAGGAAAGAAACTGAGCAGGAAGAGGAAGGAAGGGAAGGAAAGATAACAAAAGAGGAAGAAGGAAAGAGAAAGGA